>CM043874.1:22461129-23061129 GCA_023846275.1 Vanilla planifolia
TTTTAAAATAAAGATATACAGTGGGAGATTGTCCTTCTAATACATCTAAAAATTTAGAGAAATAAAATAACTTTTAAGAATACTATTAGAAAAAGATAATAATCAAGATAATTATGTAAAAAAATATCTAAGAATTATCTATTAAATTTGTCATTAGTAGAGTTTACTTGTAATTCTTTTTTATTTATTAATGTTTCATAGAGTAGAGAGAATTCAATATCAAAAATATTTTTATGAAGTATATATGATAACAAATCTAAAATATATATAGCAATACTTATGTTTCTACATAATTTAAATATCTCCATATCAAAATTTTTGACTTCTGAAAGACAAACTCTTTGGGTAAATATATATTAATAATTTGTCATTCTCATCATATTTTTTAGAAACTCAATTTGTTTCACTAATCCAATATAATTTAAAATTATTATACCCAATTTATTATTTAATTAAATTAATTATGCTATAAAAATTATTTTGAGATATAGATAAAGAATAAGTAATAATATGCATAGAAGTATCTAAAATATTTTTAAAATTTTTACTGCTTAGGTCAAGAGTTAATTGTATTTCTTTTAAGCCAATTTCATTTTTCTTTATATCTTCTTTTCAATAATATCCTTAGTTTTTTTTAGATCAATCTGCTTATCCTCAATTTTTTTCTTATCTAAAGAAAATAACTTTTACTTTTTTATACTCTAATTTCTCTGATTGTTCTTCTACAAAATTTAAGATATATTAAATTGATAACTCTTATGCCAAACATTTTTATATTGATGACAAATTTAAATCTCACTTTGAATATTAGTTTTAATAGTATTCTTAGATGTATGAGTTCTAAATAAAGAAGACAAAGAGAGTGGACCTAACTTAGAAATTTATTAAGGTGTTTTTATAGATAAGTCTAATGATTTATATTTGAAATGAATAGAAGCTAAAGTTTAACATCGCTTTTTAGTTAAGCTAAGTTACTAGCATTCTTAAGTATTCATGGATAATGCAACTCAGTTACCCTTCTGATCTCTTACATAAGTCCCAAAATAAATCTTTTAGTTAATTAATAATTTTTATCATAATAACTAGTCCTAGCTATTAAATATTTAAATATATTCAAATATTCTATCATAATAAAATCATAATGCTTTAATGTATATAACTCTTTGTATAATCTCTTATCTTGTTATCAAGGAATTGGTAGTGTGTGTAATAATATCCATGAGGTTTACATAATTAGTTATTTTAGCTTCTAAATTATTAACTTTTTTATTTATAATAATATTATATCTATTAATTTTATTTTTTGTTTGCTTTAAAGTTTTCATTTGGTTATGTCTAAAAAATATGACAAAAATGATTAAAATACTAAAACTTTTTTCATGTATTATTTAACTAAAATAATAGTGCAAATGAAGTAATGCAAATATAATTAAATTACTTAAATAATTTTTAGAAACAAAGAAAGATAAATCATGTAATGCATTTAATAAGAAATAAACTAAGAATAATAACAAAAAAGTATTATTATAGTTATCAAATAGTTCTCTTTAGAAATTTAACTTAAGTATCAAAACTAATACTATTCTTGGTGGGCTAAATAAATTAAAGTAGAATATTCTCTTAGTTGTCACTCACTGGTTTCATGATAAGTTTACTCAATGTTATGATCAAGCTTACAAATAGAGTATAATCTAATAAATATCATAAATATAATTTATGAGTTTATAATATAATACTAATCTTTAAGTGAAGATAATTTTATTAAATAAAAAAATATATAATTTTAGAAATTAGGATTACCTTATTTATAGACTCACTGATTACCAAATCTCTCATATTTATTATCCAATATTTGAAAATAATTTTTATATAAACTTTCAAAAATATTTATGGTGAAGTTGTTAGTTGACCTGTATGAATTGTGGCTCAAAATTCTATAAAGACTTTCCCAATCTAATGCAAAAATAAGCTAAAAACATGGTTTATTTTAGTTCCTTATGGCTCAGTTTAATGTCAATTTAGCAATAATTGGAGTATTGATGTAGTTTAGGTTGAGGTGGTAGGTTTATTCATATTAGAAGTGATGTCAACTTGGGTAGAGCCATGCACATGCAGTTCATGTAATTGGTCCACCAGGCACTGGGCCGCTTGTATATTAGATCTACCACGTGCAAGGCATCTTCTAGTTTGATAAGATTTGCTTATCAATTCTTCATTAGAATAGGCAATTTGACCTTCATTCAAGTGCTAATTCAGTGTGCATCAAGCTAAATCAATTCCCATGTTGGTTCAACATTAAGGTTTTCATGAAAATATGTAAAAATAATAAAATATGTAGAAAATAATGAAAATATAACAAGGGTATTATATATATATATATATATATATATATATATATATATATATATGACCCTTGCAACCAATCATTCAATAAAAAGTAATAAACTAAAGAAAAGATAAATAAAAACCTTTGGATTAGCTCGATCAAACTTTTGATGTAGACTATCTTGCATCAATTAAACTTCAATAAAGCTATAATCATCAATTTGGATCTAAATGGTTTTCCACTCACTACTATAAGTTGTATGATACACATGCCCTCCTCAATTTCATTTCTCATAGGTAACTTGACCATGAAAGGATTTTATAATTTATACAATTTTATTATTAACTTATCTATCTTCTTAATAGATATGAAATAATCTCAAGCTCCATAAATGTATTAGTGTTATCATCTGTTGATCAAAGGACCTTTTTTTGGGTAATAATATATGTCCTTCATTGTGCAAGATATGAAGGGTAATTACTTATAACCTCTACCATAAATACCTAGAGCAATACTGCAAGGTTTAGCAGCATTAGACCTTGCTGAAGTCTATGCTCAACCACTCATGCTTTTGCGATCAACAGTTCCTTCCACATTCTTTCAAAAAATTTTAGCAATAGTACCCAACTCTTGGCAATTAAAATGCCAAAATTGTCCTTTTCTTATACATTCACCCTAGTGTCACCTTCAATAGATGTTACATTTTGGTTTATTCCTTAATTCAAACCCTCTAATTAATGTTGAAGCATAAGATCTTGTGCTAATAGAGGTTTATTGCTTTGATATAAATGCACTTTCTATGGAATTAGAGGACCTCTCTTTTCCTCATTTCCCTTCTTGCTTCTACCATTATCTAATCTTGTTGCATTCTATGGGCTGCTTCCATTAATTCCCTAGAAGTATTAAATTGTAGTAGTATCATCACATTTTTAATTTCACCTTGCAACCTTTTTTTGAACACATAGCACTTTGAGCTTTAGTATACACCATTTCAATAACATGTCTAGACAATGCACAAAACTTTTGTTCATACTCTTTTGTAACCATGTATTTTTCAATTAATTTACTTGATCTATGATGCATTTTGTATCTAAAAATATAAGAATATACCATTTAAGGAATGCTTCACAAAATCTTATGAAGGAAACTCCATTAATCTAATCCTTTGTTGACTCTCCCACAAGTTTTTTTATAGTGCCATATAGAACCAAAACCACCCAATCTACCTTTCCATCCTTTGGACATAACACACTATAAAATAACCTTCTAATTTGTTTAAGCCAATCCTTTATCACTATTGGATTGGTAGTTCTTAAAAAATTTGGAGGATGCAGCTTTTGCATTTGTTCCATTAGCTTATCCACTTGTCCCAACTAACTTTCTTGTAGTAATGAGAGTTATATGTAGACAAACCTATATTATATCAACAAAAATCTATAATAATTTCTCTTGAGCTATGCTAGGTCATTAATGCATGCAACCTCCTTGTCCTTATGGTTTTATTCTCTTAAATTCATCTTTTCGCTCCTCTCTTCAGCAAAATCACAAATTTATTGCATTTTATTCTACAAATGTATACACAAACACATATAATAATAGTATGCAATAGTTAAGCATTTGTCATTATGACATTCTACCCATCTCTAACACTAGGATGTAAGTTGAAAAATAACTTATTGTAGTAAATATTTAATTGATAACACCACTGTGATGACCTCACATATAATCGACCTCTTATGGGTCAGTTAACATGATCACATTTAGTGTCACTAATGAAAATACTAATTCCACCATACATATATTTATCTATATTTTTTCAAACTCCAAAAAATATTTTATTAATACAATTTAACAGGCCTAATCAAATTAACATTAGTAATAGGAAATAAAAGTAGATTAAATATTTCATATTTGTTCATACCAAAACTCAGAAGTAATTTTAACATTCTTATTAACAATTATTACTTGACAACTATATATAACAATGACAATCAAAAACTTATAACACTTTTATTTATATTATACAAAATTGCTTTCTATGCTCTCTCTTATACCTATGCATTAAACATGATGTAATCCAATTGTTAGCCCAATAGATCAAATCTAACATAATAACAAATAAGTAAATTCAATAAAAATTTAGCTATGTTGAAAATTACAATCTACTTTAAATCAATATGAATTGCATGTGCATACAAAGCTTTAAGTCATAAACTTATTTATGTGACATTTCTCAATTAGGCTCTATTTCTATTGACACTTATTGATAGAGGATGGGTAAGATGAAAATCTTATAACAGGATTAGGGTAAAAGGACTATGATGATGAGAATGATGATGATCATAGAGTAAATACAAATTACATCTCAAATATCTTTAAACTATAACTAGAAAAAATTTAAATCACAACATAGAGATGTGCATATATATATATGATAAGAAACCATGTTTTTGATAAGTGGTAATACCAAGAAAAACTATTCTCCTCTTTTCATTCCATATTAGGAGTTAGACCAAAAAGTAATAAATGATGAAAAAACTTTTCTCAATAAAAAAATACAAAAATAAGAAAATACATAACAATACATAAAACTCCATAAAGGCCTAAAATATGATGCTCTAAAAAAATAAAAATATTAAATACCTATGTGAAGCCATATATGTGACCACTAGATTAGCTTAGTAACATTATCTTGATAACATATCTTGCATCACTTAATCTTCCCACCATATTGTAGGGAACTTAGTCAACCATTAAGCATCACTCTTACATTATTGTGGAATACCTTTCCAATAGCTTAGCTACAACAATTCATCTAAAGAGGAACTCAAATATACATGACTCTTTTTTGTGTCATAGATTTCCTACCCACCTTCCCAAAATCAACCATAGTAGAACTTAATCAACTATAGGGTTTGTCTTCATTGTTATGGATTATCTACTGATCTCTTTATATTGCCACAAGAAGAGGAATTCAACTAGTTAAGCTTTACCAACTCAATAGCCATGGTTTTTACTCATCATCTTATGTTTTATTAGAAGCACTAGCTCTAAGAAATATGGTTAAAGGAAACCACATGTTATTTTTTCATGTTGTTATCAATCACAAAATTTATTTAACTTGGTACACTAGTTGTTTCCTTATCTACAATAACATCTCTTTTCATGGTAAATATATAACACTTGTTTTACAAAATCAATATGTAATACTCAACATTGAACAATTCTTGCAATAATAAGTGTAAATTATATTTCATATACTTCATGCTACTCGGTAGATCAATATCATTCAATTTTAATTATAAGAACATTATTTAATAAAGGAAAAATAATAAACACACTTAGGATTTAAGAACCACCCATGAAAATAATCAAAGGGTCAAGATAGCAACAAGAACAAAGCTAAGAAAATATAGGGTTTTGAGAACTCATGGAATCTCCATGATGATGAAAAGCTTGAATTGCCTTGACCTCTTATCTATGTGGTCTCAACAAATGTGGAAGGCAATGCATATGGGTTAGGACTAAGTTTAGGATTTATATCAAATATTTTAATTAATTAATTAATAACTAATCTTTTATTAACTTTTAAATTTAAAAATCCATAATAATTCCAAATGAAATCTAATTAAGATAAAATAAATATTGTTGGACTCACATCAATGACTCTTATCATAAATATTTTTATTTTAATATTTTGAAACACTTTATTTAAATTAAAATTTACACATTTTACAAGACATCAAATAATTTTATTAATTTTTTTTCTTGGACCATAATAATTTTCAAGAGTTGCTAAAATTTTATTGATTCCTCATGATAATTTACTTTTTGAAAGATTACATAACATGTGTTGTATACTCATAAAGTGTTGTTTATTTGATAGTTATGCATTCTCTTGACTTAAAGTAATGTCATATAATGCTAACGTTAGAATTAAAGATTTTATTCATAATTGGTGATATTTAACACAATAAAAGTCCTTATATTAGACTACATTGTCTTAATTACATGGGAAGTCCATAAAAGAATAATAAAAAATATAATATTTTTTTGTTAAAAAATTATGATGCATATATTTATATCATGAAATAAAGTTAATTTTAAAAGTCACACCATCTCAATAATGAGACAATTTATTCACTTTCTTTTATTATAGTAATATTAAATATATTGGAATATGGTAGACTATGATTATATACATCTACTATAGTTGAACAATATGAATTGAAAAATAGAATTTTCAAATGGGACAACTTGTGCCATTATTTATCTGATAGATGACATGATTCATTTGAAAAAGATGCATATATTTTAAGCATCGCCATAAGACAGTAAGGTATCGTTGAAGTGACATAATGAGTGTGACATAGTAGCATCCTACACATCATGCAAAAGTTCTACTTGAAAGCATATTAGTCTTATTTGAACTTGGATCTATGTTAGCATAGGATCCTTTACTTCTTATTGGTCTTCATTATTATTGTAGTTGTGAGGGTTGATTGTAGCTGACCTTTATGTTTCAACATATTTTAGTATTTATCTTTCTAATTATTAGTCTCTATATTTTATTTTGAGTTATTTGAAGGTCAGTTGGTATTTTTTTTTTTGAAAATTTCATCTTAAAATTCTATCGATGCAATCTTTCCAAAACTTTTGTAGTTTTACAAGTGTAAAATTTGGTAAAAAATGACTTAAAAATGATTTAATATTTGTTTTAGAACTATTTTTGTTGTATACTGCTAGCAGTCAATGTCTCACCCATGCAGCCCACTCTACTTGCTTAACTCGCACCAACTTATGTGGCCAACTTTACTTGATTGACCTATGCTGACCCATGAATTATGCCAAATCACCAACCCTCATCAATTAGTAAGCTCACGTAGACCTAATAGCCATCAGTGTCTACCTACAACCCATGAACTTGCATTAAACCAAAACTTGCAACAACCTACACCACCTTGTGAACTTGGACCATCGGTGAACCTGTCATCCTGCCAACCCACATTGACCCACCACCAATCAACACACCACCCCAATCGCCCCAAGTGCTACCTTGCCACTCATTGTACTATATTCTAAAATGCATAATCTATGTTTAATGTCACATACGTTGGCATAACTCCACTCAATCTCATCCAAGGGCATAGTACTTTGTTGACCTCATCATCCTCTGACGTATATAAGTTTATCATTTTCAAATTTTAATAAATGTTATCAAATTTTGATGATTTATTTAAATTAATAAAATCATTAGTAGCATTTGTTAAAAAGGGACTAAGTTATAAAATAAGAGACAAACTTCAAATATTAACGAACAAACTATTACAAAGCTAAAGGTATTAACTTCATAAAATTTGGATATTAATCAATCATAAAACAAAAAGATAAAGTTATAAAAAATTACTGTTGTCATTTATATGATTTTTAGAGAAGGAAAAAATTATAAAAAAATACAAAACATCTATGACGAGTAGTATATTTCATTTGGATGATTTAAACTTTATAAAAATTGGATGTCTCTTAATCATAAAATGAGAACTCAAACTTATTAAGAATGAAATATTATTTTAATAAATATTAAAATTTTAGAAGGAAAAAATATTAAATATAGCAAAAGATATTAAAAAATTATAAAACTTTTATGAAAGATAGAGCTCTTGGAATAGATAAATTTAGAAGTAAACAAATAATTTTTAAAGGTCTTTTAGAACAAATAGTTCAATAAATATATTTTAGTCCATCAATTATGTTCTTAATGTTTCCCTATAGCAATGGAATATGATTAACATTGATGATTGGAAATGTGTGAAATGGTGGGAGAGGGGAGGTAAATAGCTATAAACACTCAATTTGAATGAGAAAGAGAAACTAAAGGGGTTGTTGAGTAGTTTTTTAAAGGGTAAAAAAAGAAACAATGAGAGCTTAATGGTCAATTCATGGAATTTATAAAAAGAGGGTTGCAATTGTTTGGCGAGTAACTTTGAGAAAATTTCCTTTGGGATTCTAGGAGCAAGTTGAGAGGAGGTTAAGCCTCATTGTGTGAAAAGTGGAAGGATTTTTTATGAAATTCAATAAATTCATCTATTAGAAGAAAAATAATAGAATAACTTGCTTTGAAAAACTTTTTAGGAGGCATAAAATTAAGGTCAACCCCTCTTGATGTCACCATTTTTTAGAATCAAATATTTAGGCTATATACATCTTCATGCATATATTTGATTTATTATATATTGTAGCTTAATAGCCTTCTTATGTGATATGGACAAGCTCTAAAATGAGTAGGTGATCTATGTTTTCTTAGTGTATATGTTTTATGATTGCTAGATTAAAATTAAAGGCTTTATTATGTGAACAATTCAACAAATAAAATAAGTAAGAAAAATTGGTATTTTAAAGATTTTATATATGGTTTTAGTTCTTGATGAAGTTCCATGCTTGTTTTTCATGCTTATATTCAATTTTGATAAAAACTTAGCATGTCATTATCATCACCTACTTTAGTTAAACATGGCTTATATTCCTTGTGTATTATTTGTCTACCAATCGAATCATATGTTTTATTTGGAAAGGGATTGTTAAGCATTTAGCATTACAATTGAATGTATGAAGTTGGGTATGAATATGGGCACATTTTGAAAAATAAAAGAAATATATATATATATATATATATATATATATATATATATACTCACACACACATACAAAACTTGGTATAAATAAATTAAAAAAAACAGAATTAGAATATGGTTTCAAAAGAGCTTGGGTTAAATTATGTAAAGAAAATTAGCAACAATCTTGTGAACTCATGAAATTCCATCTTAAATTATGTAAAGCCCAAGTTAGACCCCATAATGATGCACTCAAATATGAGAAAGGTAACTTGATTAAGTAAATTCATGAGGTGATTCTATTAGGTAGAGCCTAGTTATAGCCATAAAAGATCCAAAACTGACATATTTAATTTTGTATAAGTGATAAAAACCTAAAAATTTAAATATAATATAGATTTTACAAATTAAATCAATCAAGTGACCAAGAGAACAAATAAAAAATAAGAAATGAATGATTTATAATCATTCAAATGCATTTCATGTGTATGTGTTACTTTTATACATTGAAATGCATGCCCTTTATTTAAATCACTTGTATGTTTATGGATCATAGCACGTGGAATGAACCCATATTGGTATTGTTTTGCATTAAATGTATATAATATTACCTATGAAGTTTGTGATGGTTAATTCAGTCTATTTTAGTTTAACAACTTTAGTTGATATGAATGCACTACATGAAACTTCAAGGTAGAAGTGACCGGAGAGAGGGCTTAGCAGTTCGCTATATTATTTCAACAAAAATCATGTATTACGAATTAAACTATCAATTTGTAAATTATGCTATTGTGACAGCAAGTTGGAGTGAGACATATTATAGTTCCAATCATTTTATTTTAAGTGCAAAATAATGATGTTTAACTTTGTTTTATTATCTATTCTAATCAATATTGGTTTCCTTTTTAAGGCAAAAGATGGATATTTTCTATTCCATTGTGATATCATGGAAGCTTGTTTGACTCTTACAATAAAACATCAATGATTATGTATAATTTACAAAAACTTATTCGATTGATGGTTTTCAAAAGAAATGATTTATGTGTTAAAAAAATGAATTCTTAGATAAAGAATTGTCTTATTAAAGGGCATATGTTGGATTATAAAGAATTTTCAAAATAAATAAGTTTTATAGCAAAAAAGGGATTTCTAGTTATAGGGTTTCCTTATAAAAATTGGGTAAAAAAAGGTAATGGAAAGGATTCTATAATATATAACCATAAATATTAGAATACCTAGCTAATAGAAAAAGACATTTACTTTTTTTGAAGGTTTAGAAAGATCAAGAGGAAGAGAGATTCAAGAAGAGATCAAGTTGATTAGTCCTTTATTAGCAAATCAAAAGTAAAGGTCACAAGATTAAGAGTGTTCTTCATTTTTGTTTAGGTAGCACCTCCTTGATTGCAAGAGATCCATTGTACTTGAGTGAGATGAGTCAAAGAATTGAACTTGATGCATAAGTGAGGTGTCAAGATAACCATTCAAAATATTTCAATCTTGGCCGACTAATGATGACATGATAAAATTAGGAAGAAGATGTTATTAGAAAATCTATCATGTGCATGCTGTGTTGGAAGCATTGTGGAATGTTAATGAAAATTGAAAGAAGGAAGATTTGACTGATGCTTATTTTGTTGAGTGGATCTAAGAATAGAAGATTATTGGAGCTACCAATATCGATGAGCATCCAATGATCCTTGATATTGTCTATCAACCTAAAGGTCACTATGGCATTATCATAAGGGTTTCTAAGTCTAGAAAGATCTTTAGACCAAAGGATATTGAAGCTTGATCTACTTATTAGACCATCACATTGCTTGCTAAAGACTTCTTGAGGAATCTCAAAGTTGATTTTTGAGATCAAACTTTCTTCTTTTCTAATATAACATAAACAACCTTAATATAAACCATGTTAATTTCTCTAGAAACTAAAGGTAAGACTTATTGTTATGAATATCTTAGGATGGAATAGCTTTTGGTGGCTTTTGACTTGAAGATGTAGCATATGGTTTTGTATTCTTTGCTTGTGTTACTCTTGAAGCATCCTTCTTTTAATTTCTCATCATCAAAGACTTCAAGGCTCTGCATTCAAAGGTGGTGTGATTGTGATCATCATCAAATTTGCAAAATTTTGATTTGTCCTTATTTCCTGATAAAGGCCTTAGGTTTTAATACATGTCTTTTTTCATTATTATAGCTAACTTCTCTTCATGTGAAGCATTCAAAGGAGTATTAATTCAAGCTACAACATCTCAAAAGTGATGGCCTTAGTAATTTTAATCAAACTTTTGCTTTTTCAAGGCCATGTGCAACTTGAGTTCAATCTACTTTTAAGGTGAAATGGCCTTTCCATTGAGTTACTCATAATAGTAGAAGAGAACACTTTCTCATTAATAAATCAGAGAATATGTTTGAAAATCTCTTAGAGTGGCCTTGGAGGATAAGAACTTAGGGACTTATAAATCACCATGTCATAGTGAGCTAATAAGCGACACCTTGGTTAAGTGAGAGTTTCTTAGTCCACCTCTTTAAGGGAATCTTTGAAATGTTGGAAAAATTGCATGAAGTAAATTTGAGTCAAATTTTCTCAAGTTAAGAAAAGTATTTGAGACCTTCTTAGATACTAAACAACTTAAAAAAATAAGAGATGAAGTATCTCTTGAATTGACCAAAAGAAGAAATAGATATAAGATGTGGTTTTCAAAACCATTCAAAGGTTGAATCTATCAAAATAGTGAAAAAGACTTTACACTTGAATTAACTACTAATGACATTCATGCTAGCAATACTCTTAAACTCTTTGAGAAAACTTTATAGGTCTAAGTCATTATAAAAGAAAGAAGGCAATGGCAACTTCTACTTAAGGGTAAGAAAAGTGGAGAGAATTTCCTCAAAAAAAGATCAAATCTCCCATGACATATGAGTTCTAGACATATGCCCAAATGTATTGAGATTTTTTATTAGAACCATAAAGAAATCCCACGAGAATGACAAAAGTTGGAATATAAGGTGGATGGTTGGAAGTAAGTGGTGGTGGAACTATCATAACTTTGAATTTAGACTAAGGAAGAGGTGAAGAGTGGCATCCCAATTTTATTCAAATAAAAAGAATGCCACTTATAGTTTTTTTAAAAAATATATATCCATATAGAAAACATTTTATATTAAAAAATCTCCTTTTAAGGTAGTTCCGTTTTAATATTAAACTTCTCTATATTGAAAATAATAAATCATTCTCTTCATTGAAGAAAAACATGTATCAATCATGAAATATAGTTCACAACTTAAAAAATGTAATAATCATGAAATATAGTTCAAAATTTAAAAAATCATAGTCATTTTAGTTTATTTTTTCTTTCCACTTGACCATTATAAAATCTCTTTTTAAATATTTTTTGGGTTTTTAATCATTTGTATAGAATTTAATAGCTTTGTCTTCTTAATAGGTAAGATCATAATAGGCTATATGATGTAGGATGATATAGTAAAATTTACCTACTAGATAAATATGTATCCACCTTTTTCTTACGTAAACTTTTAGATAAATAGCAACATCTTTCCCAAGGTTCAAAGACCATTGATAAATGCATAACTAAATTTAAGGATTATATGTTTAGATGTAGAGTACAAGAGCCAGATCAAAAGTATTGTCTCGATTTTGAATTGGGCTTAACTAGCCTATTCAAGCTGAGTTATACTTAAAAAAATATTATTAGTAATTAAAAATAAATTTACAAAATTAAAAGATGATTATTTAATGATAAACTAAACAAACATGTAAATTTCTAAAAGTAAACATGCTCTGATACCAAACTTGATGTAGAATGATATGCAAAAACCTATTTTAGCTAATAAACAATTAAGATATGCTAAAATTTAAGGAATATATCCATACAAGGGTTCACCCAAAAGGTATTATAGGTTTAAAATCAGAAATCCTAGGATCGTCAAGTCAGTAAGAATTTTCTCAAAAGCCAAAGACTTGCGCTAATTTTTAATATAAATAATTCAACCTAAGGAAATAGTGGTATTATTTATTAACAACATCCACCCAGGTACTCATGTTGTGGTGAAGTGACAAGATGCACACACAAGTAAAGTTTGTAAAATGTCAAATAAGAAATCACACTTAACATGCACAAATTAGAAAATTGGACATGACAATTTAATTTTTACAATATGAAATAAAGTGACAAAGAACTTTTTTGGAGATTTGATACTCTTGTAAATATTGGAAAATGAGTTAAGATCTCCCCTTTTGAGCCTCTCACTTGACTTTCTAGGGCACCTTTAAAATCACATCATCAGATTATTTTCAACACACTTGTATCAAATAAGCTTGGTGGCAGCACCTCATCACTTAATTAAAAAATTCATCCTATACAACATGATGAGTATCATTATTTATAGAGATCTTAAAGGTATAATAGTAATTTATTAATTTAGAAATATAAAATGATATTTAGGAATACTATGGGACAAATTTTTGAAATTATAAAATACATTTTAGATTCCTAAAGTCATCAAAATTTATGAAATAAATACTTCAAATTTTGCTAAAAAATTGACTTAAAAACCTATGAAATTAATTATCATATGTAATTCTCAAACAAGCATATGCATTTCAGTTGACGATAATGATAAATGATAAGCCAGTAAGTGATGCGCGATGTGATTAACATAGGTTGAGAGGCGCATGACACATTTGGTTTGGATGTCAGGTTAGAGCGAATCAACTTGAGTTGACTATT
The DNA here is from genome assembly GCA_023846275.1 of Vanilla planifolia. NCBI lineage: Eukaryota > Viridiplantae > Streptophyta > Magnoliopsida > Asparagales > Orchidaceae > Vanilla > Vanilla planifolia. Next base: position 22,474,818 of record CM043874.1, read on the forward strand.
AGAGCATGTGTTTTGGGTCAGGTTCATTAGTAGAGCGAGTTTACATATGTTGATGAGTCAATATGGATAGATGGGTCAACACAAGTTTAGCAGGTTAACAAGTTTGAAGGGGTCCACAAGGGTCAAGTGGGCCATGCTGATCAACTCGTAAGGTTACTACGACTGCTGATAATGTTGATAATGACTACAGACGATCGTGGACAATGGCAGAAACAAGCAAAAACTCATTTTTAAGCTCTTTTGAAGTCATTTCCAATCAAATTTTGGGACTGCCAAAGGGATTTGTTATATTGAATTTAAAGTTTAAAATATCTAAAAAGCTCCCAATAATTTTTAAAATAACTTAAACTAAAGTGTAGATACAAATTACTTAACTAACGAAAAAAAAACTAAAATGTATAATAAACAAGTGACCATTATAATTGACACCTATAATGATAATAATAATAAAGACTAATAAGAAATAAAGGAGCTGATCTTGACATGGCTCTGAGTTGGAATAAGACCCATTATTGATTGAGCTCCAATAATGAGTCTGTGTGCTAGAATCCACCTCCACTACTAGGGTTTAAGAAAAATTAAAAAAATAAAGTGCTAGTTTTTTACTTTAATTTAAACATTAGTTTTTTTCTAACATTTTTTAATCTAGATGACCATCAAAAAATTATTTTCCAACTTTTAAAAAAATTCTCAACAAACTTTACCATTTCTAAAAATTTCATAATTTTTTAATGTCATTTTGTATTTTAACATTTAAGCTTATTTAGTTTAATTATACTTTCTATCATATTATATGATTTATTTGATTATATTATATAATGATCATACAAAAATTAAAATTTTTATACAGAACTTTAAAAAATAGAAAATTTAAAAAAAATTAAATTAGAAATTTATTTTATAATTTAGGATAATACAATTATTTTCTTTATACTTACATTAGAGGCTAGGATATAGATTTACATAGAGTTTGGGCTCCTAGAGGTTAGCTTAGGAGCTTAGAGAAAGTATGTTTTATATATGAGTTCTTTGTGAGATGCTATGCATGTGATGACTATGTTATATTATTATAATTGTTGACTCTATTTTTCCCTTTAGCTTATGTTTGTGTGGTATCTTGAGTTTAGGTGCAATGACTTTATTTGGTTTTTCTATATGAGATGTTGTAGGATTGAAAATGTTTTATCCTTTCTTGATTTTTATTTTTGTCCTTATGGATTTTTTTTTCTTACTCTATTTTACCAAGATAACTTGGTATTTTATCTTTTTACTTGCTATTCAAAAACTAAGCATATGTTTGAGTTCTTAAATTGAATTAAGATTTAAATAGTAATTTGCATTTTCTCATTTCATACCTTGAGTGGTTTATTTATAGTTGACAAAATGGATAACTTATATTGATGTCATTTGGCATGTAGAAAAATTACAATTATTATTCTGATAAATGTTCATAATGATCTAACATAGATTCATTCAGTTTTAAATTTGGTTCAGATGGATACAAGGATGGCTTCCCTAATTCCCATGGTGTCTAATTTTTCAACTAAATATTTGATGATGATTATTCAATTTAGTTTTTTCATTCGCTATAGCCCAAGTCTTTGAAGCAAGAGATGGTTATATGGGACTTCAAGTTCCTAATGGATTTTTTCATTGTTTGGACAAGATCCTACTGGATTCCATTTTGACTTAGTTGTTGAAGGTTTACTTAGAAGTTTCTCCCTTCTATAAACAAAACCAAAAGATGTTGATGTAGGATTTGGTTTATGTAAGGATTAACTAGAAAATAAAGTGAAGAGTACAATAGAGAGTGCTCACAAAAAGCTAAGAGTTACACAAAATTAAAGCCCCACCTTATAGTCATTCAAGAAGACAAAGAAGAAAGAAAAAATATATGGTAAAGTTCACTTCACTACTCAAAATGTGATCCCCTATTTGTTAAGTCATGTCGATGGGAACTTGAGTAAATAGTAGTTTTTTTGTAGGGTTTGATAAAAAAATGTTGAAAAAGAAGAATATTTTTTCTTTATTTGGTGTAATTACTTGAGCCAAATGAGAGGAACCTTCACATCCAATTGGGGGCAGGGGAGAAAATCTTATAGGAACCTATCTCAAATTTTCTTTTGCTAGGCCCATAACTAAAAAACCTATTTTTTATGATTATGAGGTTCATTCCAATATGGAATACAATCCTAGAAATACAAAATCCTTTTTTTACGACTCAATCAAGGTTTTGACATGTTTTGAAATTGTGAAATCTCTATAAAGTTAGGTGTTATTAAACAACAATTAGTGAATTTGGATTTGAAATTCTTATAAATAATTCATTGTAGAATGGAAGGAATTTGTAGACAAAGAACTTGTCATATATGAATATGAATATGAATGAGAAAATAAAAAAATGAGAAGAAAAGATTTTTTTAGTTAGGCACATAGAATTAGCTAAACATTTGATTTGAACAAATGTAGACCCAGAACGAATGGTTTTGTGCCTATTACCAATTCTTCCTCCTGTGTTGAGGCTAATCATTTAGATAGATGAGGTAAACTAATGAGATCTTAATGAACTCTATAGAAGAGTCATCTATAAAAAAAATACTCCAATTTATTTATTAGTAACAAGTAGATTTATGCTAGGGGACTTAGTAATGTATCAGAAGAAATTGGTACAGGAGATCATGGATACACTTCTCGATAATAAGATCCACGAACGACCCTAATGGATTGTCATAATAAGGTTGAAAATCATTTTTCAATGTAATTGAAAGCAAAGAAGGAAGCTTTTGTGAGACTGTATTTCGTAAATAAGTAAATTATTTGGGGCATTCTATCATTGTTACGAGTCCTTTGCTTTCATTACATCAATGTAGATTACCACGAGAAATAATAATAAAGCTCTTCCAAGTATTTGTAATTCATGGTTTAACCTTGGAGAGGCGTGCATCTTTTGTTGATGTGGAAGGATTGATTTTTTTAAGTATTAGTGAGGCTCAAGTCAAAAAACTGAGCTTGAATATTCAACCTCAAGGGTCTGGTTTTCAAAAGTTGACCTTAAGGGTCTAGCCTTAAGTGAATAGTCTTAAAGGGATATGATTCTTGTTGTTAATGTTTTCCTTGTGGCTACATTTCAAACCAATAATTGAGATTTATTCTATGGCTTTTGCATCTTCACTCTCCAGGTCATGTAATGTCACCAATGATTACTTATCCTAGCATTGAACTAAATAATTGAATCAACCATCAAAAAAACATCACAATCTAATCATTTAGGATGCATTTAGCTTGAATTCCTAGGTGCTTGTGTGACATTGAAACTAAATGTGTATGTGAAAGATCATGTTATAACAATCCTTATGGTGAAGCTTAATTTGTGTATTGCATTGAATCCTAAGATAAAATTTGATGTGAAACTTATATTGAATCCTATTACAACATAAATGTATGTGATTTATAAGAAGATAAGCCCAATGTAGTAGGATGAGAAGATGTAGACAAGAAAGACCATGGGAAAGAAATATTATACTCTTGCTAATGATATAATGTTGAATGTGATACATTAAAAATAGGTTTAATACACATATCTATAGCTAATTTCAATCGAATGCATTTTTTTAAGTTCTTTTATTGACCATGAAGGGTACTATCTTCTATGTAACAAATTTTTTATTTTTTTTGGTAAGAAACCTCTTTAGGTGTATTTTATCCATAAGTTTATTCTATTCTAAATTAGATTAAACATATGTGTGAGTCTACAAATTTTATATTTTTCACAATTCATAGCAAGCATCTTTTTTATTTCCACATGTATTTTGTATATGTTTTGCTCAAATGTTAATGCAATTCACTATTTTTATATGTAACAAGAATTTTAATAAGATTTTTTTTCTAGATTCATGTATTGTAGATATATAAAAAGTATTGAGCCCAATGAATCTATTTATGTTGCTATTATACGTGAGTTCAATCAAATGTAATAAGATTTTCAATGGCCTTTTTGAGATAAGACATCATAATAAGTTTTTTAGACTTTTTTTCATAGATTTGGTTTGTCTATTCTTTTACTAATGATATGTTAAAAATAATAATCTTGCCCCCATCTTAGTCCGAAAAGATTTAAAAAAAACTTAGAAGTTTTTATGTCCCTATTAATGATATTCATCTTTGAAAATTTATGATACTTAACCACCTTATTAAAGAATGTAGACAATAATTGATGCATTCTCTTCTTCTTACATATGATAAAATATACCACTTTTCAAAATCTTTCCATACAACTAAGTGAACTCACTTTTTGTCCTTAACAAACTCTGTACAAATAATCAGGTATTCTCAAAGTTTGTAAAGTATTGACAAAGATGTATGTAGCCTTCTATTTTATTTGATCCCTTGTGACGTTTGGTAACCTTAAATTGATTTATAAATCTAGCAACAACCATTCCCACTGGGGCAATAAAATTGATCTTCAACATTGGTAAAGTATTGTTCTTACCACATTATCTTACAATTTTATCATATTACATTTCTTTTATGATAAACTTATTAGAGAAGAACTAAGGATATATAGTTTATACCATTTAAATAGATGACTATCTTTGATTTGTAAGTCATGATCATGCATGCAAGTATTTTTAATTAAATCCTCATTAATTTCTTTAAAATCTCAACATTAAACATGTGACTCCATTTTTTAAAATTCTCTCTCCTCGACAACCATTATGCTTAACAATTGGTGCATAATATTGAAAACATAAATAGATTTATTTTGCATCCCAACTATATATTTTAGAACAAATATATACATTGAAAAACAAAACTCAAACCATTTAGTATATCATGTACTTAATTTTTTCTTCAAATTTAAGCACCTTAATGTCTAATAATTTGAAAACAAAATGCATTATTTTGATGTAGAATTCCTAATCATAATTCAAATGCTTTTTTTTTGATTTAAAATAGTTATAATCTTCACTCACACTTTTCCAAATCTTATTAAAATCAAGTAATGTTAATATTGGTGTTTTCATCTATGCATTTTTATTCCTTTTAAAAACTTTTTTAACATTTTTTTTTCTTTATTATGCACTTGATGAATAATATATACTCAAGGCATATGATAAATCAACAATAATCTCAAATAATACATTCTTTTGGAAGATAAATGAGACCTATAAAATACCAAAAAAAATTACAATCCTAAAAATTCATATCCAAAATAGAAACAAATCATATAGAAAGACCATTCCTTTTCTTCACATGAAACTCGCCTGAGAAGCCATATAAACAAAAAAGTTGACCATAGAATTGGTTGACTAAAACATAGAAAAGTCAAAACATGACCAAAAAAAAACTACAAACATCATAATCAAGTGTGATATATAAGGTATTTCACCATCATTCTTCGTTGGTTAAGATCTGTGTCGTAGCTGACGTAAGACCTCCTATGGGAAGATTCGTGACGTGGCACAAATTGATTTGTTACTATCTTAACATAATGCCACCTACTGATCCTATAAATCCGTATTCACGACATTGTAGAAGCGGGGAATTGCAATGTATAAATACCCAAATGCAAACGATAACCCTTAGTTCTGCTTTCGGCGTAGGAACTGTTTTGAAAGCGGCGGAGCTCTTTGATTCTTCTCAGGAGAAGAGGGTATCTTTTTGGGTTTCTGTAGATTTGAGGTAAAAGATATATCTGATTCCGTCTTTTATACGTTGCAGTCGGGAATTCGATTGATTATTAGAACATGGCATTCGCAGCAATGAAGCCTTCTAAGCTTGGACTCGAGGATTCAAGGGAGCAGGAGCACCGTATCAGGATCACCCTTTCGTCTAAGAGCGTGAAGAATCTTGAGAAGGGTACACTGTTTTCTCATACTCTTTCATTAAACAATCTTGCAATCGTGTTTTTTGTGTATTCGTTTACTTTTATTTGCTTTGCGGGTTAGTATGCGCGGATCTGGTGAGAGGTGCAAAGGATAAGAGACTAAGAGTTAAGGGACCTGTTAGGATGCCGACCAAAGTTCTCCACATCACTACCAGGAAGTCTCCCTGTGGCGAAGGTGAATCATTTTATTTCCACGGTGTTAAATCCTATTTATTCCAGCAGTTATCTTTGTTTAACTGAAATTAGATAAGATTATATTCATGATATTATTGTCAGAAACAGGTAATATAGGCTTTCATTTTCTGCTGTCTTCTGTGTATCTTGTTTTTCGAGAAGTTTAGGGTAAAAATCATGTGTATTGTCATGAATAGAGTTTATCTGGCCTCCTCATTTTTCTATTAAATTGTGGAACTTTCATATTAGTTTAGGCATAATAATTTGATAAGCTGACGCTTTTGGGGATGGATAACAGACTCAGTTGTCAAGATTGTTCTAAAAGCTTACTTATTTTGGTTCACATGGTCATGTTTAATAGCAGAGGTGTTGGATAATATTCATGTGATAATTTATTGACATCTACAATATTTTCATATGACAACTTCAATTTATTTAGAAACTCTTTATGGAAAGCGGTATAAACTTGGGAAAACACATAATTTGCTTTTTTTTCATATCTGCATGAGAATATTGCCATTGTTTGTTCAACATGGTAGTATTATAATATTACCAAGTGAAGCTTAAGTGCAGAAGTTTGTATTTGGATACTTGGCATTAATCCTAAAGCTCTATCAAAATATCCTTAATATGCATTAAAACAAAACAAGATAGCATTTTGTATCATTCAAGCCATGCAACTTCCATCTAGAAGTTCAGGTAGTTCTGACCACCTAATTTACTTGTTCATATCCATTTGTTGGTACAGTTTGTTTGCCATTTTCTTCTTATTTTTATTCTACTCGTTTCAATGTTGATTTGGTGTAGTGGTATGTGAAACATGCTATGATTTGACTCCATAGATGATGCAGATACTTGTTTTTTGTTATGATTTGTTCATGAATACTCAAATTCTAGGTTTTTAAAGTTAAGCTTGATCCATAGATTTCTTTCAACATATTTAGCAATGCAAGCCATGTGTAACTGTTGCTGCTTTAAATATTTTATTTGATAGGTTAATTATTATTAAAAGACCTATTTGCCTTTTCATCCTTTTATGCATATCATGCACATTGAGTAATATTGGTTTGGTATTTTTCTAATTGTTTTGTTTCTTTTCCCAGTGTCTGTACGAAAATGTACATTTTTGTAGTTTACTTGTATAATGCATGACAAAGTTTGTCTGTTCTTATGCTGTATTGAAATGTAAAATTACTATTGAGATTGGTCGATGAAATCTCAAATTTGAGCTTTTTAAAGCTGAAGCTCTGTCCTAAGGTGCAGTCAATGACATATTTTTGCCAGTAACATATTTTTTGAAGGATGATTGATAAATGAATATTTTAGTTCACTCTAAGATCTGTGGTTATGAAAAGTACAGAAAAATCTTCTTTTTCATGTTTAGTGTTCAATAAGACAAAAATTTGGCATGTGCATTTGGATATGGCCTAGTTTGGCTGGCCTTGGATCTGTTGTGTTATATTTTCAGAAGTTTTTGTGTTTTGTAGAAATTATTTAAATTACAATGTGTGCATTCTCAACAATTGTAATTCTTTTGCAAGAGTTTGATGTGACTTATAATGTTTTCTTAAACCATGTTCAGTGGGAAAATAAGTTTTTATAAGAAAAGTCATACACTTTACTATTTCCTTGGGGGGGGGGGATAATTTTGCAGTTGATTTCTTTATTTTTTTTCAAAAATAATAAAATAAGTCTTTGACAAGAAATTTATCATGTAATTGGATATCATTTCTGCTAAGCTATATATAATTCAAATTGGGAATTATAGTAATCATGGTCAAGCTTGTGCTGTACTTGAACCTAAGATTTGGTGGCTAAGGTTAGAATTGTTAACAATCTGATCTCAACTTAAGATTAGATAGAACTTAATGGATTAGATCCATCTCAATCCAATTCATGCTTTGAACTTGAAAGATTTGAATAAAAATCACTATGCTGTAGGCTTGCTTGCTTGTTTATTCAGGAGCCATCCATTATTAATCAGATCTTTCTATTTGCTAGGCATGGCTTGTTTATCATTTTAAGAGCAATCTGAGCCAAAAATTGAACTATTTTTGGGTAGTTTTTAATTTTAGTTGAATTTTTTGCAATAAGTAAGCTTTTACAAAATCATTTTAATTGTTAATGTTTGTATATATGCTTGGGAAAGCATTGAATCTCTAAATCCACTTGCCCTTGCTCTGCTAATAACTCGTCCCTGTCCCACTTAACAAGTTCGAGTACTTCTCATTTTTCCCATCCTATATAGCTACTGGCTGCTATGAGGGGCATTGACCTCGTATCTTTTTTCCATACCCTTTGTTATTGGTTTGCTCTCCGTGATCGCATTCGTTGATTCAGTAGGTTGAAAGGTGCTGCCTACTGAAAATTGATGATACCCATTGTTCGCAAACTCCCATCCCCAAATACTTAATGTATATTTCTAAATATAAGTACTTAAATAAATACATGTAAATATACTTATTTTGATTTGTTTTCAAGTTAATTGTTTCAAATTGAAATTGTTACGTGGTTGGTTTTTGATTGAAACTGTTTGATCCAAGCTGATCAAGGGGTGGCAATTTATCTAGTTTTTTGGCCAACTTATCTACCCTTGTGAAGGTTGGCGTTGTAATGAATGAATTAAAAGGAACTTGGTTGGCTATGGTCCTTGCAATGAATAATTTAGTTTGGTTAGTTGTATTGGGTTTTTGAAAATTAACCGAAAGAAAGAATAGATAACCAAACACATCATTCTTCAGAAGCAGCACTTTCAATAGCCTATGGGCATATAAATATGTAATCCGAGCTACATTATGTTATTACAACAAGCCATAATGTGTTGCGTAAAGTTGGACCAGCTTACAGTTCGCTCATTTTAAGTCTGCATTATAGTACGAGTACCTATGTTTTATGTGATTGATTTTGATTACTTCAAAAAAAATGATGTTAAAGGTACCAATACATGGGATCGGTTTGAGCTTAGGGTACACAAGAGGCTCATTGATCTTACCAGTTCTCCTGAAGTGGTAAAGCAGATTACTTCAATAACCATAGAACCGGGTGTTGAAGTGGAGGTGACCATTGCTGATCCGTAGATGGGTTTTTGAACTTGTTCTTTGGAGATCTTTCTCTCGGAAAATTCAACAGTTTAAATTTGAGCATTTTCATTCAAATGGTCCATTTTTGTGAGCACTAGAGAAAGCTTTAGACCTGGATTGTGATTTTTTAATTCTGCTGGAATACAAGTTGCTGTGATGGTCCTTGGCTTAGTGATTAAACCCATGATGGAATAAAGTCTTTTCTATGAGAATTCTTGATGTGTGTATATAAATTCTTTGTTCTCTTTTCAGTCAGTAGTATATTTGTCTTTCCATCAATCATTTTTTTTGTATAAATATGCAAATTTCTTATGTTTCTCTTTTTTTAAACATCCTACTAAATACAAATTCTTGTCTTTGTTGTATAAGTTTCATCCTTTTTTTATGTATATGTTTCTACTTCATTGTTACCTCTTAAATTGTTATCTATACGTATATGTTTTTCCACCTTTTCCTACTTGTCCTGCAACTCTATCTCTATTTATTCATTCCAGTAATTAATAAACAAGCATTTTCTAACGTTAAAATTTTTATTCATGAACTAAAATTGGGAAACCAATTAGGAAACCGAGAAAGGTTCTGTGGGTTTTGTGTATAACAATGCTGTATATGTAAACAAATGTAAAATTTAATTTTTGGTGTTTTTAAGTAAAAGAGAGGTTTTTATGAAGCAAAGAGAAATGGAGTCATCCCATCCTTGTTGACTTATGCTTTTAAAGGAGTGATCAAAGAGTGATAAGAGAGTGAAAGTAAATGTGAAAACCTTTATCATGCATTTTAGAGCTTGTGAAAACTTAGGTGAGTCATTGGTTCTCCATTTGTGTGTCTTTTATATTTTGAGTTTTATGGAATTTTGTATGAGGAGTTTTTATTATTTTGTTCTTTTTCTTCTTCTTTGAGATATTACAAGATCAATAGGTTTGATTGTATGATCTTAGATAGTCTAATCAACCTTTTATGAATCTATCTAATGTTTTATTAGACTTGGTGACACTATTAATTTGATCATCTGATTTTAGATTAGAAATTTGATCAACTTAGCATCATCTCATATGCATGCCTTGCAAAGGATTTCAAAAAGTTCAATCCATTCAATTGGATTATCATATCACATCAATTTATGAAAAAAAAAATGAATAGACCATTAAAAGAAGCTTATGTTTGATAAAAAAAAGATTATAAATATGAATAATTAATGAATAAGAGTCGATATAAGGATATTTTTAAATTACATTTTGGTGAGTTTTAAGAGTTTTTTTAAAGAAATGTACTTTTAACAAATTTTTTATGTATTTTTATTTATGAAGATTTTATTATATTGTTATAAGTATTAAAGATAAATTTAGACCACGCTGAGATTGACTAACTTTTTGTTATTAGATTAACAATGTGGTGTGACATTGTTATGTATTTTAGTTGCTAGTTGTGATGTGCTTTGTGGTTAGATGAACCATGGAAGAATTTAATGATTGAAACTATGCAAAATGGCATTTGTAAATTGTTGATGTGAATAGTTTGTAAAAATGTAACAATATGTATGAAAGCATGTCTAGCAATATTTATTGTCAGTGCACAATATTATCCAAAATAATGTGCAAAATGAAATATATAAAAAACAAATTAATTGAAAATGTGGAATTGAGTAATGTGCAAAGTGGTAAAAAATAATTAAGATCATGTTTGCTTATATCAAGACAATGTTTGTTGTAGCCTACTCTATTATATGTTATTGAGCCTTTTGTTCATATATGATTAATAATAATAAAATTATTCTTTTATGTACTAATATTTTTCTTTTAAATATTTTTAGATTTTGTATTCTAAAACCAAATATGTGAATTATTTGGTGAGCTTGATTTTGACTCTAAGTGCTTAATTAACAAATATTTGTGAGAATCTAATGAGCATCAAAGTTAAAGCTTGAACAATATTGAAAAAAATCATTGTGGAGTCCTCCTTATTTGATTGTAGTTTATAAAAACCTATGACAATACTCTTGTGGCCTAAGAACAATGGGTGAGGGTGTGTGTGTGATCTTCCAAATAAAAGAGCTTCAAACTATATTTTCACGCATATTTAGAATAAGCTAAAGACATGCATTCACATATGATTTCCTATTTATGAAATTCCCTTGATTAAGTATAAAAAATGATAATTGTATTCACAAAACATAATCATCATACTTAGAGTGCATAATCATACAAATTTGTAAAAATAAATATAGCATATGGTATGTTGATACCAAAATACGAGATGTTATTTCTAATGTACGATAAATATAGTTCAACAGAGTTAATATGCATATGAGTGAACGATACGCTAAGCAACAATATGAAAATAGAATTTTTCATAAGACATTAATATTAATATATAACATATTCAATTCAACTAGCTTAGTATATAGGGGGATGGTTTGTATGATTTGGATAATACCTAGAATTTGAGAATTGCATATGTGATATTAATTTTAATATACAATATATTATGTTCATCTAGTTTTAATATTTTAATTGAGAGGTTGAATCCATGAATTACATATGGTACATGAATATTTTATATAATGTACATCTAATACATTTGAATCCTAATGTATAGTGTATTGTCCTTAATATATGATACGTTTAGTTTATCTTTATAAATAATGACTATTTTGTGTAGATTTTAGAATTTTTTAATACATTTATTAGAGAGTTAGGGGTGCTTAGAGCTATTAGAAAGCATCTTAAAAACTATAAAAGGGGTCTAAACATAGACTAAAAACTAATGAACAATTGTAAATCATTTAAGAGCTTTGAATCTTTAAGGTCATCATATTCATGAAGAAGTTGAGAGAAAAATTATGTTGTAATAATAAAGATTTTTTCTCCATCCTTTCTTAACTTTTTCTCAAGTAATTGCATTGAGCTAAATTAAATGTTATTTCTAAATTATTTTTTACATCAATTTAATGTGCCTCTTGATTTTATTATAGGATGTATGAACTTGTAATTTTTGAGTTTTATTTTGTTCTCTTTGCCTTATTGTAAGATATTTTATTTGGTTTTTTATTTGACCTTTTGGCTATCTTTATAGGTCCTTTGACTTAATGTTTTATATTATAAGGTCATATGACTAGTGTGTATGCTCCTTTGGATGTGTGTTATAAGTTCATCAAGGCTAGTGGTTTATACGCCCTTTCACTCGATGTTTGTAGGGTCCTTTGGACAAATAAATGGGGTTTTCTCAACTTGTATTTATGAAAGGTATTTGTTAGTGTTAATATGGTCTTTTGACTTATGGTGGATATAGTTTGTTTGTAGATCAAACTGTATAAAAACTCTTATGTAGTTATCTTATATCACTTTTTAAACAAAGTTCAAAATTAAAGCTTTGTAAAATAAGGCTCAATTATAATCAATAATCTCAAAAAATTTCTACTATTTAATTTGATACTTAAGATTATCATTTTTATAATTCATTTTCTTCTTATATAGACATCGTTATTCATATTTTTTTAATATATATATATATATATGCACACACATACATATACACATGCACACATGCATACATGCAAGCACACACCCACACTCACATATACACATGCATACACACACATACACACATGCATACATTTGTGCACACTTACATCTCTTTTGTGTGTATGTGTATATATATATATATATATTCATGACTCTTTTATGTGTATATATACATAATTATTCTCCACTTTTTTGTTCATATTGTTATTGCATTCATCTCTTTCTATGTATATTTTTTTCTAGTTCTCCTCCTTTATATGCTTATAAATTCATACATTTCTTTCTTATCTTCTTTATATATAAATTATTTACCCTTCCTCTCCACTTATATATAATTTCCTCAATATCTCTTTGTTCTTTTTTTCAATGTTTCCTTTTCTCACTCCTTGTTCTCTATATATATAGAAATTCAATCTTCTAATCTTTTGTTGATTTCTTCAATAAAACAACTTCAATATTTTTTTAATGATATTGATTGGGAAATGATTTAAAAAATTGTATAAAATCCTGCTTTATTTTTTGTAAATACATAAATCCCATTTTGTCTCCTTCCTACAAATATAAACTTTTTTCGCCTAGTTTGTACATACACAAATTCCTTTATTTTGTGTGTTTATAAATGCTTCTTTTTAGATTTCCTCCTCTTTCTTTTCTTTAATATATAATATTCTCTCTCTCTCTCTCTCTCTCTCTATATATATATATATATATATATATATATATATATATATATATATATATATATTCACCTCTTCTATGACATCCCCAAAAAGGCCACTTTTATTGAAGTCCATATCAATTGTGTGTGAGCATGACTCCTAAAGAAGGTTGATAAATATTAAATATAATAAAATAAAATATAAGAAATAATAATAATAATTTCATAAATATTAGTCATGGTTTAGTAATATAATAAAAGGATTAAGAGTATTGAGAAAATATTAATATCTTATTCATATGATAAATTCATGAAGGAAATTATGATAAATCTAGATGATATAAAAAAATCGAAAAGTTTTATAGAGATGTAGAGCTAAATGACTAGCTTGTACAAAAAATTGTCTAATTAATTTTGGGAGTTATTTGATATCAAGAAGGTGAAGAATATAAAACTCTATAAGGTTTTTATTATTAGAATATTGAATCTTAGAATCATCCAACTGAGGAGAGAGAGTGACAGAATAATCTCAATTGTGAAGCTTATAAGGTCATAAAGTACTAATGAAACCTAGAGGAAAAAAAGGAAGAGAGGAAAGATCTTGAGAAAATGATCCATTCAATGAATATAATTGTTGTAATTAACCTTATGAATAATGAAAAGAAAATGTTCTCTAAGGCATTCCTTTGATTATGAGGGATTTAGTTAGATTTGAAGTTATGTGCATGAAACAGGATGTGCATGAAAGCTTCAAACTCATTTTGTAATCCTTAAAGCCATTAAGAGCATGTGTTAAATGTTGTAAATATTGATTATTGTCTATAATAAAGCTTGTAACTCTAAGTTGTAAATATTGAATATCATTTTTATTGGATGCTCGTCAAATGTTTTGATGATAGTCTAATGAGTATTGAAAGTTTGATGCAGGTATCATATTGTAACATTCTAAATTTCATAGAAATAAAATTTAACAATGTTAATAGAAAATTTTAACTTTTCTCAAATTTTTTGAAGAATATTTTCAATTTTTTTAAAAGAATTGTATAGTATAGTGGAATAAGAAATATATGGCTAAAGAGAACATATATCGGATAATATGACTAGGAAAATAATATAATTATGATTATTTGTCTAGTAGTGTATCACCACTAGGTGTTAGACAAGTACCAAAAGGGTAAGTGAGGAAATATTTGGATTGTAAGATACAACATTAGAAATAACACAAGTACGATCAAGTGATAGAAAATTTAACTAAGTATGATGGACCAAGTAACATATGAATAATCTAAAAATGTATCATATAGTAATATTAAGACAATTGTATATGTAAGATAACTTCAAGAGAGAAAGGATATGAATACAAAAATTATGATAAGGGAAATTATATGATACGATATCATAAAAATAATCGAGCTAAATGAACAAAAGAAATGTATGGGTATGATTAAGATACTATATAAGTATAATCACATTAGAGTGTTAAATTGAGATTATTGTACATGTACATCATGTGTTATGATGTTGTAAGGATATGAACTAAAATGTAATGCACAAGAATGATTAAGGAACCATATAAGTATAGTTAGTATGATTAATAATAGATGAAGATATACTAGTACAAGGTGAATGGATCATCTAATATTAACCTCAAAATACATCATATAATATGATTAGGATAATGAAATAAGTATGAAACTTTAAGTAAGAAAGGATATGAATAAAAAATTATGATGAGGGACATCATATTATATGATGTCATGAGAATAATTGAGTTGAATGAACAAGAAAAAGTTGTATAGATATGATTGAGGATACCATATAAGTATAATCATATTAGAGTATTAAATTAAAAGTATTGTAAATGTACATCATGTGTTATGATTTTATAAGAATATGAACTAAAACTTAGTACACAAGAATACTTAAGGAACCATATAAGTATAACTAGTATGATTAATAATATATGAAGATATATTGGTACAAAGTGAAGGGATTATCTAAATAATGTTATGTAGCCAAAAATTTTTTAAAATTAAGATGACAAATGATTGAGTAAATTGTCATAGAAGAGGGAAAGAAGGTGAGGAGACACCCATATGAAAAGATATGACCATTAAAAAAGATGAAGAGTCAAGAATGTGAAGAGACATAGGACACTTTTAAAAAAGTTGGTGATCATTACTTAGAAAGGATTTTTGTAAATCCAAAAGGTATAACTTTAGATTAAAGGAATGAGAAAGGAAGAGAGAAGGAGAAAGTGCTTCCAAGAGATTGGAAAGAAAGGAGCAAAAGCAAATCAAGAGAGGTTTGTAGTTTTGATGTGAAGGTGAAATTATGCAAAATTTGATTCTTAGCATAACCACTACAAAGGAAATAAAAAATAACCATACTTGTATTATATGTATATAATTTGATGTATTGATGTTTATAGTTTTGAGGCACTTAAGTGATGATATATGTTACACCTCAAGTGTGATTTTTTTTTAATTGAGCACTTTTCTTTCTTAATGTAATATTTAAATTTTAAATAGAGCTTTAAAATTTGAAATTATTTAAATTTTGAATTAAAGTATAGTATGAAGGTTTGAAATTAAATTTCAAAATAAAATATTATAATTGCAATATTAATATGTTATAAAAAAATGCTTAAAGGGATAAATGCCAAGAGATCCATTATAGATAGGATTAAGGGTCAACTAGATAATACAACAAAAAGAAGAAGTGGATAAGCACTATAACTATGGATAAGAGAAAGATATAATTCTAACCTAAGAAACTTTACTAGATTTAAGGAATTATTTAGTAAAGAGAATATGCTAGGGTTAGATATTTTTTTTGAATCCTATCCATGATTAATCTAAGGAGGTCTCAATCAAGAAGACCAAGGAAGCTAAAGATAAGAGTTAGGAAAAGGAAGAAGGAGGCTTTGCAAGCCAAAATCATGAAGAAGAGGAGATTCGAAGTGATGTAGACCTCTACTTAGTTTAAGAGGTGAGAATTCTCATGCATTGCACTTAAATGTAGATGCATGTTAGGAAATTAACATCAAATATTTTGTTATAAATTGCATGTTATTGTCTTAGGTCGAGCAAGAATTTGAGAAATGTGTAAAATCTTTTTGTATCATGGCCCTTGGGTTGATGTAAAATTGTGTAGTACTTGTATTATGTTGCTTAAAAAATTCTAAGCTCTCAATTGAGGTGAAAGAATCAAGATGTAAGCAACCTTAGATTAGTTCTACCAAAATCTTATATTGTTTTGCCATGCTAAATTGAATGATCATGTTGAAGATAAGGAGATGCTATAATGTTAAGATTATTATTAAGCAACTTGTTAAAATATTGAATGCATGTATCATGATAAAAGCACGCTAGCTAAAAATATTAAATTATGGTTTTGTTATTAATTCCTTTGTTACTTCATGAATTAGATTGGTGATCTCTTAAGACTTTTTTAAGATAAAAAATTAAATTTTGAATACCCTTATTGATTATATTAAATTATGATTAAAATTATTTAGCACATGCTTGAATATTATTGATATTATTTAGCATAGATGGGTTGCTAAATTTTTATGTTGACATGAATATAGATGATGCCATTTTACTAGAAATACTCTCATGCTTATAAATTGAGAAAACCATGACTTATTTAATAAAAGAAAAATATGTTATTATGTTTTTTATAGTTGATATATTTTTGTGAAAGTGATATTATGAATATGCATATAATATAGCTCGAAAGAATTCAAGTTATTACACATTGTTGTGTAGAAATTAGCTAGTATTAATTTTGATTAATTAAGAAAACTTAGTATGAAAACTAAGGAATGCTCTTATTTAATTATATCATAAAACCTGACTACTAATAATTAGTATCCCTTGCCACGAATTGATGATTTACTTGATTAGTTGCAGGATGCCTTAACCTTTTCTAAGATTGATGTCTATTTAGGTTATCATTAGATCCAAATTCAAGAAAAAGATACTCTAAGACAACTTTTAAGACATAATTTGAATTTACAATTTCAACTTTTAAGTTATCTAATACACCTATAATGTTCATAGATATGATAAACCACATTTTCAAACCTTTTTGGACTATTTCAAGATAGTGTTTATTGATGATTTATTGGTGTATTCTAAGAATAGAAAGGAACATACATGGAATCTTTAAACAATATTGGAACTGTTTAAGAGTAAGTAGTTATATGCAAAATTCTCCAAGTACTCCTTTTGGCTTGAGCATACAGCTTCCCTTGAGAATATTGTGAACATTAAAGGGATTTTTGTTGACCCTAGTAAGGTCAAAGCAATTGTTAATTGTATAACTTTTTCTTGGATTGATTGGTGTGAACAGATCTTTATTGAGCTAAAGAATATAATGAGTTCAACTCTAGTGTTGATCTTGCTATAGTAGGGTAAGCCTTATTAGACCCATTTTGATGCTTCACACATTGGTTTAGGAGTAGTTCTTATATAGAATGGTTACATTATGACTTATGATCTAAGAAATTACATTAACATGATCACAATTATCTAACTTATGATTTAGAGCTAGCTATAATGGTGTTTTCCCTCAAGATTTGGTGTTACTACTTATATGGTATAAAGGTTGAGTTATTCTCTAATCATAAAAGCCTTAAGTATATCTTTTTCCACACAAAACTTAATATAGGGTAAAGATATTTGTTGGAGCTTATCAAAGACTATGATTTGGATATAAAATATTATGATGACAAAGCAAATTCAATAACAGATGTCTTGAGTAGAGGTGCTACTCTCATGTTTATTCTTATAGATGAATAAAAAAAAGCCATGTTTGATATCAATAAAGCTTAAATTCATTTAATAGTCTATGTTTTGTTGGTTCAGCTTAGTACTAATAGCATCTAGGATGATTGGTTGGATGAGCTAAGGATACTTTAAGAAGAAGATCCTAAACTTTAGAAGGTGTTTACTTGATTATAGGAGTTTAAGAACTTCACTGTTAGGGATGACATTGTTAACCTATTGTGGTAGGTGATGTGTCCCTTAGCATCAAAGATAGCTTATTGAGAGAGGCTCGTGATAGTGGGATGGCAATTGATCCAAGAGAAGCTAAAATGTATAAGAACCTCAAGATTGTCATATGATGGAGAGGATTCAAGGATCCATTAGTTATATTTAGAGATGCTTGAATCATTAGAACTAAAGCTGAATATCAAAAACTTGGTGGGTTATTATAAAATTTGGCCATACCTAAATGAAAATAGGATATGATTACAATGAATTTTGTTTATAGATTATTGAGGACCTAATAAGGAGGTGACATGATCTGGGTTATTGTGAACTAAATCAACTCATTTTCTTGCCATGAAGAAGTCAAACTCAGTAGGAAGATTGATAGACTTCTATGTGCATCAAATAGTTCGTCTACATGGTGTTCTTTAAGTGATTATCTCAAATAAAGATGCTAAATTTACCTCTTAATTTTGGAACTACTTTTCACTTTAGTATAATGTATCATTCTCATATAGATGGATAGTCAGCAAGGCCTATCAAAACCTTGGAGGATTTATTGAGATGTAGTATACAATCATACTCCTCAGACTAGGTTAGATAGTTATCATTGATAAAGTTTATTATAATAATAACTATTAATCAGGGTAATGCATTGTATGAGGCTTTTTATGGGAGACATTGTAGATCTCTCATATGTTGAATTAAGAGTAAGTCCAAACAGATCTTTACACTTTAGATTATTGAGGCAACTATTAAGGAGGTTTTTAGGTTACATGATAGGCTATGTGTGGTGTAAGACTAACAAAAGAAATATTTTGATAATAAGTATAGGTTAATAAGCTTTAAGATTAGAGATTAGGATTTTTTAAAAGTCAGCCTCATTCGACATTTGTTCCAATTTATGATGGCTTATAAATTGAGATAAAGATATATTGGGCCAAATTAGATCATAGAAAGGATTGGGTCCATGGCATATCATCTTTAGTTTTCTGAAGTGTTGATTAGAATACATGATGTGGTTTATGTATCTAATTTGAAAAAGTTTGTTCTAGATCTTTCTTATGTTCTTTAGAGGAAGCCTAAATACTTTAGATTCAGCTAGATGTTACCTATTAGGAATACCCTATACATATTCTAAAATTTAGTACTAAAAAATTGAGGAATAGAATGCCCAAGGTAAAGTGTTGTGGAAAATCAAGAGGAGAAAAAATTACTTGGAATGTACAATCCAAGGTTCAACGCAACTTGCAAGGGTTTTTTATTTAATTTTGAGAACAAACTTCTTCTAAGTTGGGGAGAATGTCATACCCCAATTATGATTTGTTTTTAACTTAACACCATTTCTCCTTAATTTAATATTTAATTTTTTTAATAGAGAATTAAAATTTAAAATTATTCAAATTTTAAATTCATGTCTAGTTTGAAATTTAAATTTAAATTTTGGAATAAATTATTAAATTATATTTGTCATACAAATATTTATTGAAGAATGCATAAAGTGATAAATGCAAATAAACCCATTGTCGATAGGATTAGTGGCTATCTAGAGCTTTGTCGAGACGGAAGCCGAGGCCCCGGTTGTGGGGCCTAGAAGAAAAAAAGAACTACGTAAGGCACTATAGCCATGGATAAAAAAAGAGAAAATTTCAACTTGACTAGCATAGTAAGATTTAAGGAAGGATTATTTTAGATATAAAAAGACATGATATTTAGGGTAAGATATTTTTCTTGAACCCTAGACATGATTAATCTAAGAAAGCCTTAACCAAGAAGACTAAGAAAGCCTTAACCAAGAAGACTAAGAAAGCCAAGACTAAGAGCAAGGAAGAGAAAGAAGCTTGTTAGGGTTTAGATATGCATCATGCATGTTTGTATCATTTACATGTTTATAGGTGATATAGAAGCTTGTTAGGATATTACATAGACCACATACCCTATTTGGGCTTCCAAGTATTGTTTAGAGTTAATATTGGATGGTTTTACTATACCAACTCTAATGGCCTATGGACTACATAGGGTAGTTCATGCGAATTGAACCAGGATAGTTCACTTGATGTGCCCCCATGCACTGTAAGTACCACCCAAAGTTGTTCTTGTAACATAGGTTAATGTATTTTGGCAATTTAGTTTTTGATAATATTTTTCTTTTTCCACCATCATGTAGGCATTGTAAACTCCATAAAAATAAGGTTTCATGACATATTGTGAAATTTTATGTTCTAAAATGCTTTTTCATGTATTTTTATAATTTGATATATCTTAAATCAATGATAACAAAGAAAAATGTGTGACTCCAATTGATTTGCCACTTATTTATGCCAAAGAGAATGAAATCTTCATTTTTTTTTTGTATTTTCTATTACTTCTACAAATAATTTCACTCTCATTTTTAAGTAAAAGTCATCTGTTAATGCATTTTTTCTCTCATAAATGCACCTTATAAAAAAAAGAAAAGAAAAGTTAATCTATGTTTATGCATTTTGAGCTATCAAACAAAGTCTGATTGTGACAAAAGCTGGTAACATGATAGTTTTAGCATTCGACAACAATGATTATATTCATTATCACCTTCAAGTCCACTTCCATTGCTTGCAAAATCAAACTCTATCAAGAATTGCATTCTTTTTCTTTTATTGTATTCTCTAAGGTATCACAATACCTGAGAGACCTATTTGATTTTATGTGATGCATAAAATTGTTATAAGAACTTTGGCTTTGATTTTTAGTTTTTAGATAACAAATGATCCTTATTGTTCATTATTGTACTGCCATTTATGTGTTCCTTTATTTCACCTTGTCATTTGGTTGTAATCAATATCCTATTCTTTGTTGGGTATTAGTTACTTGCTAAAGAGCACACATTGTAGAAAATTACTTTAATGAAATTATTACATCATCTAATTGTAAAGACCAACAATTTGTTGCTTTATATGGACCTAGTTTTGGATCTTTCATACTTTAGGTTGGAGTATATTTAATGTGTTGCATTCTACTTGACATTATTAAACCTCAAATATAAAGAGTTGAAAATGTGAGAGTTCATTTACAAGAGGTGCTTTGGAGTACTATAACTATATGTATAAGACAATTAAAGTATGTCAACTATTCTTTAAGTTTATTTCTAGTTTAATTAAAAATTTAATTATGCATATTTTAGATCCTCTGTTTAGCACAATGTCCATTAATTTGTATCAAAACTTAATTCATTTCTAATTAGGACTATAGAGATCCTAAGAAAATGTCAATGTCTAGATAAGTAAACTATTTATAAGAACTATCTTAGTTTTATTAATATAATCATAAACCTAGAGAAAATCATGAGTCATACAAAATTCATTTTGTCTAATGGCTTGTCAAGTGACATGCATAATGATACTAAGGTTTGCACAACTAAGTATTTGATTTTCTATGATAAATCACAAAGAGTCATCATTAGCAAAATAAGCTTTGCTAAGGTTCTTTCTTTATAAGTCACCATAGTCCAAAAACTATAAGTTTACTACCATCCTAAACAACATACCACTATCTTAGATGATTACTTCATCCATGTAGTCACGGTGTAATATGCTGTCATTTACAACTAATAATTGTGTTGGTATTCTCATGACTTGATTCTTAAGATCAGTGGTGACATTGTATTAGGATTGGGTTAGTTCCACACCATATTTACTTCCTTTGATTTACTATAGAAAACATATAAGGTGAGTAACAAAGATATCAATGCCTAGATTTCTTATGATCAAATTATTCCAACCCAAAATGAGCCAACATCTATTTTAATTTTTCCAATACCTATTGAGATATCAATTTAGCTTCGTAGGCCACCACATGAGCCTCTACGTCTAGCTATATTTGAAACATTATCTATATTCACAATGACATTACGAGATCAAGCTCTACTTTTTTTTTTGTAAATTATCACTTCCACCATTTGCCTTTTTATTTGGTATATGTTATCTTTAATGAGGATTAACTCAAATTTACATGTCTTATTCCAATCACTAGAGCATATTCCTAGGTATTTCAAACACATTTTCTTTTAAAATTCCTAGCATGCCTTATGTTTATATTTTTATAATTATTTGCAATTAATGTGCAATGAGGGATAAGATCGAGTGTGTCATAGATTATATGGGGTTTAAACATACACCACATAGGTTTATATATTCACAAGTTTTTCAATGATGATATAAAGGGTAGCACACACATCACACAACTCTTGTATTATGCCTAGATTTCCTAAGGCAATCAAGGAACCACTACTTAGTGGTCTAGTTGAATAAATCCAAGTAGTCTATAGTTCAAGGACTACTCTAGGTTGTTACTATAGTTCAAGTGATCTATAATTCAAGGACTATTCTATAAAAGTTGCACAAGAAATAACCATCAACAGCGATGGCTGATCTAAACTATTTAATAACAAAACTTAAAGTTAACAAAATAACACGCTGAACTCAAAGCAGTTTACCAAACAATGGATTTCAATTTCAACAAATCCAGGTATTTAACCGAACAACTAAAAATATCAACCATATATTCACCAAAAGAAGGACAATTTGGAAAAGAGAGAAACAGGCAAAAGGATATACAAATCAAACAGTAATAGCTGAAAAAAATCAACTTGAACAATAAAAACACTTGAATTCTACATACTCCCAGATCTTAAGTGTTTGCTAACAATGGTATTTTATCAGGTTTACACTATAAACAGGATAGAATAATCGATAGAAGCTGAAGTTACATGAAAAATAAATGAATCATTGAATCAAAAAGTTTCAGCTTTTGAAGTAGAATCATAGAATAACACATCCACATGCACCACCATTCCCCTTCTTTGCATCACTTTTTTCTGCTCATAGTAAATAAAAAGTATAAAGTTGAAGTCAAATTAAAGTGTTACAAACTTCAGTACGTAAGCTGGCAAACAGAAAGCATGGGCAATCGTGAAGGCTGTTTGGATTTGAGAAAAGAGAATAAGTGAAGTTGATTTTTATCATAATTTTGTTATTGTTGTTTGTTTTTGATAAATTTTCTAGTAATTTCAATCACACAAAAAATTAACTTGTTTATAAAATGTTCTCCAATAATCCTTATCAAAGTTTGAAAAAAAAATTTGATAAGATTACATACAACTTTTATGTGTTTTCACATCAATTAAACAAGCTAAAAACATAATTCTACTATAGTTTTATCTCTTTTGCACTTTAATTTTTTTTTATTTTTTATTTCAATAAAGAACAAATATAACTAAGTATAAAATGGAAAGTATTATGTACCATTCCCACGCTCCAGAGAAGGGGGCTTGACAACCACATGCATGGTTGTAACACCAGATAGATCACATATTGCACTTCTGCACTCTGCCAATGTTTCGTTGTTCTCTAGTATTTTCCCAGCATTAATTAACTTAAGGTCATTAATTGTCTTTGGACTATTCTCCAACTCTGCTAAATGAAACAATCCTTTAAGCAATATTCTGCAAGTTGTTTTTATAAACATGTAAAACACCCACTAAAAGAATAAAGCAGCTAGAAATTTGCCATAACACATGCTCAAGTAGGATTAAATCTAATAGTAGATAATATTCTTTGCAAAATTGAGTAAAGACCAGACACATTATTTAATATTTTAATTAAGACAATACAGATTATCCACAATTCTATTGTGAAGTACAAGTACCGAGTTATATGCACTTATACTTCTGCAGATAAATTGATGCTCTAATAACACCCAATTCTCCCAAAAAGAATAAGACAAGTTTTTACAACTATTCCCTGCAGACTAGAAATTAAGAGAAAACTACCATAATCAGGAAGATTATATAATGTTATCATCTGAATCAATGAAAATTTCTTGTCCAATGTTTAGTATTTCAACTTTAAAAGGTCGTAAGAATTCCAGATTGACTCAAGTGGCATATCAACGAGAAATTGAGAGAAATTTTACCAACAGGGCTGGTTATTCCAACCCTTTACATGCAGTGAATAAAGATGCAAACTGAGGAGAGCCAACACGAGGGTAAACACCAATGCTTCCATTTATTAATCATAAGTATCACATTTTAAGATTTAATGTTCTTTAAATATAACTTTAAATTGTAAAATAACAAACCTCATAACCATCCGTAACTCCAAATAAGACAGATGAATATCAAAAGCATCACAAAAATATCTGAAAAATTAAGTAAACCTCATCATTTGGTGATAGAATCGGATGATATGAGCTAAATTGATTCAAAAGATTGAAATTTTGGACAATCTAATCATGAGCATTGGATGGTCAGATTCATTTGAGGATTAAAACTCACAATTCTGTCATCATGGTTCAATTAACTCAAAGATTAAAAACTATGGTTTTGTCACCACTGTTTCTATCCACTTGATCAAACAATCAAGCTGGTCACTCCTGGACTACTTTTGACACTAATGCTTTAATGCATGCATTAACTTATCCCTCAAGATAAGATCACTTACATGGATCCTTGAGACCACTGGTCTCTGTTAGGAATGAGCAACGGGAGTGTTGAGCAAGTCAAATCGAGCAAATGTTTGAAATAACTCATCCAAACCAATCCAGCCCAACACAACTTATTGAATTTCCTGTTCAAATCATTTTCTAAGTTGCATGTAAAGTAAAAAGGGTAGTTCATAATCACAAAAATATGCATATCCTCCAAGCCCAATAGAATTTATAGTTCTCAAGCCAAGTAGACCTTGATGTCAACTTAATCAACTATATTGTGTCCAGTGAAACAAATATAACCAAGATGGATGAATTGGCCCTAGAATGTCCCAAAATAAAGCCTACCCACATACCCCTACAAGGTATCAATCCTACCGCAAAAGTTACGCTAAAAGATTTATGTAGGGAAACCCTTTTCTGGTAAATTTGACACTTATGCATCTTTGTGCAAAAAGATGTTAAAAATAGTATCTTCTTATCTTTAGATGAATAGAAAAATAAATATTTTGATCCAAAAGAAAAACAATTGTATGATAGACATTGATAAGACAAATTTTTGCACACCAGTAACAAAATCTTTTAGGTTCAGAATTATGTAACTTACTGCACCAGCCATCATTTTGGCTACATTGTGAAAATCTAACCACTTGAACACTCCATAAAGGGCTTAAAATTTTGAAGAGCTCTCTCGGTTACCCAATAAGTGACTGTTTTCTTGTTCCTAGGCAAACTAGAAACAAGTCACATAAGCTCAATAAATTTACAAATTGATAAATACTACCTCTACCCGGCTAAACCCTGGATTAACCATAGTGGTACATATTTCATTGAATATAACACTATTCTCAACAGAAGGCAAGGAAATTTGAAAGTTTGTTTGCCCCT
The DNA here is from genome assembly GCA_023846275.1 of Vanilla planifolia. Classification (NCBI taxonomy): domain Eukaryota; kingdom Viridiplantae; phylum Streptophyta; class Magnoliopsida; order Asparagales; family Orchidaceae; genus Vanilla; species Vanilla planifolia. Next base: position 22,500,488 of record CM043874.1, read on the forward strand.
TAAAGAAAAATGGACAAAAATTAACATTCTTCAAAATTCTTTGGTTTTATTTGTTAAACGGGAATTATGAAAGCACATGAGGTCATCACAAAAAAGGAAAGATATTGTACTATTGTGATTTACAAAATAAAAATTTAATATTCAGTGTGAGGATTTTAAATTTCTAATGATTTATTAGATAGTTTCTGAATATTACAATTCTTTTTTTGAGTTGACTAGTCAATTCAAATTTTTAACCATACATGGAAAAATCATGAACAAGCATACCAATTCAAAGGCACAACATTGCATTTAGTATTAAATGAAAGTCGATTTTGATGGTTTGGTCACACGAGACACTTTGAGACACTTTGGCTAGCAGTACAACTGTTCTTCATGATCATAACAAGAACTTTGTGGCCGTTATGAGAGTGCAAATTTTGTCGTTTGTTGTTATCTGTGCTGAGGAGACATGTGTTCTAGCCACAGCTTTGATTCTTAGGCTTCCTGTTGATTGGTTTGCTAATGTCTGCAAGAGGGTGACTCCTCTATTATGCCTGACATTATCTACGCCTCCTAAGGGGAACTGATTTGCAGCTTAATGCATGTCTTATCCAATTTTTATCATTATACAATCTCTCATATTTTCAAGCCTGCAAATAGCACAGCTAACTTTTGCACCCATGAGACTATCATTTATAACTTTAGGTGAGAAAAGGGCATATCCCTCCACCTGCTTTTGCCAAGACCCTTGATAATTATTGTTAGTTGCGTATTATTCCTTTAACATATATATATATGGCTGGCATTTCAAAAAAGAAAAAAAAATGAATATCAATAGAGCATACTTCAAGCATTACCTCATCATCAACTCTCTCTTATAATAGCTAGCTAAAATATCAAAAAAGACCAAGAAACAAGACTAAGACCTCATAATTGTAAGTCTGCTATGTTACCCTCATGAACTAAAATGGAACGACAATCCAATTTGAAAGGTATTTTGATAGTTGGATTAAAAGTAAGTCTATTATGGTGCTAACCTCATGAATTAAAATAATACGACATACTTATTTCCAAGTACTTTAATATTTTGGCAGCTGACTTTTTGACAAATATCTTACTTTTAATGCACATTTAAAAATAATTCATTTTATAAGTACTATGTAGTTTTATGTTTTGGCATTGTTTGTTTTTCTTGCATTTGATTTTCTTTCTTTTATTTTTTTTCTTTCAAGTCAGTCAAAAAAATGCTTATTTTGTTTATTTTTGCTATGTTTCAAAATCTACGTATTTCTAAAAAAGCAAGGTTATGTTTTGACAACAAAAAGAAAGTCATGTCAAGGTGATCCTCAACATCAATTTGCTATGCATGGTCCAATCCCTCTTTTTGACTTGAATCAAACTCAAATGGAAAAGCCAACGAACCAAGCCTATCTTGAATCAAAATCATATCAATCCCTTTCTATCCAAAACTTGGAAGAAATCAAACATACTCAAACCAGTCTTAAGCCAAGGTCAAATGGACTCAAAATCAAATTGTTTAAAAATCCTAAATTTAACAATGTAAAGTTTTTTATCGAGTGGAAAACAAAGTTTACAAAGTGTTCTGAACAAATATTTCATAATGAAGAACCACTGATCCCTTGCTAATACAGCTTAAAAATGCTATACAATCCAAAGAACTTAAAAGATTATATAAGTCGGGAACAACTGAAAGAAAAAAATTAAATGTAGCACGCCAATACAGCTCCCACAAGCACTGATAATAGGGTTTAAATTATGGAAATAGAAACACTGTTATATTAATGCCCTCACGACAACTAGTAGCAATAAATAAGCAACAGTTTTTTGATAAAAATATAAGCAACAGTTCGCCTAAGAATACTGCAGAATGCACCATTCAACTGATCTAAATAAAAATTAAGTGAGATTCACACATGAAATCATTGCTGAAGCCGATGAATGGGTAAATGAAAGGACATGCATTAGGAAACAGAGGATAAATATAGAAAATGCAATGAGATCAGAAAACAATCTTTAATACAACTTTATATAAATGATTTTGCATAGAGAAGAAGCTAAATTCTCTAAATTTTGAACAACTAATCATTCATGTCTCAAGCACGCCAGTAAATATTCTTCAAAAGAAGATATACAAGGGGCTAAGGAATGCAATAAACTTGTATATGACAACTGAAACTACTTTCAGGCACCACTCAAACTTACATTCTTCAATGCAAAAGAGCAACAAAAATGTGTTTTCATCATTGAATTAAATTAACAGTAATTCTTCCTTTACGGATTATTCACTTGATATTCCTAGCATTAAAAACCACTACATCAATGTAAACAACTCAATTGGCAAAATAATTGAGATGAAGGTTTTAAGTTTCACACAAAACTGGTTGGATCACTGGTTTGGGTCAATTTTGGAAGAAACTGGTCCAAAATAGGCGCCAAAACTTGGTTTTTGGTAAGATCACTTTTAGTCATCAATGCTGTCTTTATATTTTTAAGTAATGCCTACATCATGTATATTAAATGTAGCATAGCCAAATGGTTAAGTGCTTCACTCTTATGGATGTAAGTAGAGGGATAGAATTCCCAGTCTAGTACCTATTACTGCTCATTTGATTTATTATTTTATTGTATTCTTTTATTAATTCTATGCAATTATAATGAGAAAGTAATGCAATTTTTTTAGTGACAAGCTTTAGTTTATGTAATAGGGGTGATAATTTGATTCCCATCAAGTTTATATTTATGTTTTATTTTTTAACTTACATTTGCAAGAGATTAACATTAAGATTCTGTAGTTCATACGGTGGAGTTTGTTATAAGAAAAGAGTTGACTTTGATTCCAATACTTATATGTTATCTTCATTTTTTTTGGAAGAAATAAATTGTTTTGTTTATTTAACTGCATTTTAAGATGAATTAAGCACAGAAATATTTTGGAAAATTTTAATGAGAAATTTCTAGCCTCCCAAGAATTAATTAATTTAGATTCTAGGTTTATATTTTTAATTAAATTATGTGATATAGTATATTGATCAATATGAAAAAATTATAAATAAATTTATACTTTTAAATGTTCGAAATGAATTATATTATTTATTATTAAATTTTATTAAAATAATTAAATGAAACCAAAAGCAAATACCGACCTATCAAAATTACTAGAGAGTTAAACTGAAAACCCTTAATTGAGAGGAACAAAAGAAAAAGTAGAACACAAGCCATGAATGGAAAGTTGGAAGGAGATAAATCAATTTCCAGATAGACAACACAGCAGAAACAGGGCCATATAAACTAAAATGATATCAATCATTAAAGTGCAAAAACAAAAATTAATAGAAAAATATAACCTTTAACCAATGAATAAATATGTGCAGCTGCATGAAAAATTATAATGATTATTATTGTCAGTGCATTAAAAATTAGTTAGCCATACTCAACTTGCACTAACTACTCAGGCTCTCTATGTAGCTCTACAACTATTAGGTTATTTCTGCAAATTAATGGCTTCGAAAAATTTTAAGGAACAGCATTTTGAAATTTGATAGACTTAATATCATTCTATAGCTTTTCTTGCCTAAAGAAGATAGAGTCCTTCACTATAAGGGTATGTACTTGGTCGACAGACATGCAACCCCACTAAAAGTTTTCTTGATTAAATAACAAGCATTCAACTCATAAAAGAGACCTGTCCAAACACAAATCAAGTCTTCCAATCAAGCTTGATGAGATTGATCATCTAGGTAATCCTTCCTATATCATCACTTCCCAATCCCTTGATTAAACTAATTCATCTGATAAGCCTTACACTAAAGTATAAACACAATACTACCAAAACTACATCTATTGTATGAGCTTAATCAGTCTCCACCTATGCACTTAATGTACGAGCACTTGATTGGTTTGCACGTGCAACAGATCAGTGTGTAAGCATATTCTATTGCCAACGTTTGATTTAACTGATCATCTAATCTTTCAACATCATCTAGCTTCTAATTGAAGTGTTTGATCAAGTTAGTCACCCTAAAAATATGCTTTAGTCTTCATTTTTTTGCATTGTTTTGAACTGTTATGGCATGAGAACCACAAAAACAAAAATAAACAAACAATTCCCTATTCTAATTGTTCATTTAATCTTTCAACATCATCTGGCTTCTAATTGAATGGTTTGATCAAGTGCACTAAAAATATGCTTTAGTCTTAATTTTTTTATATTGTTTTGAACCGTTATGGCATGAGAACTACAAAAACAAAAATCAATGAACAATTCCCTATTCAATATCATCTATCAAATAACTAGAATAAAATAAGCAAAAAATATAATAAAAGAAGAAACCCCATTAATCAAAAGCTATATAACACATTTGATCAGCTTGACGACTACCAATGAATATGCAAAGAGGTTGACAAGAAGAGTGAGAGAGAGAGAGAGAGAGATTAGGAGAAAACCTTCTTGAATAGAAAAAAGCCATGGTTTAAGTGGAACTCGAACCCCACTACCTCTTTAACAGAGAAGCAGTTAATTTCCAAATTCCTGCTCAAGGGCACTAAAGGAAAATTTGTGCCTTAAACATTCTGGCAACACAAAATAACAAAACTCAGCAAAATTACAATCCCACAATATCTAGTTCTGCCTTGTAACAATGCAGCTTTGCAAAATGCAGGAAACATGTCTACGAACAATAACTCAAAATTGAAGAGATGTCTACATAATCCTATGAGTTAACATTACGTGTTATAGCAATGCCATGGATCATAGGCAATAAATTGCCCAAATCAACGATTCTGAAGTCACTCAAGCCCTGCTTCTATCATTTGAGACTTCAGCTTAAGCAAAAAAATAAATAAATAAAATTACCAAAGTAATAACAGTAATTGCTATTTGAGCAGATTACAATGAAAACTGAATGCAAAAAAAAAAAAAAAGAGAAAAAAAACTTAAGGATGCATAACAATAAACACATTGCCAGAGAGTACAAATTATAAAATATTTATGAAAATAAGCTCTTCAAGATGCATCGATTAGAAATATCACAATTCCATTGGAGGTTACCTGAACCCAACTCAATATATTTCAAAGCCATTGGAGTCCAATCTCAACAAAATTCTTATATGCACAAAAATTCAATTTATCCTCTACCAGCCTAGCTTGTTTGAAACAACTTTGAACTTCATCCAAAAAAAATGCCAATCTTATTTTCAATCAATAATGAACTTGGCATCAAATCTTCTAGCCTAAGAAAATATTATATGTATTAAAACATTAAATGTTGGTACTTGGCACAACAAAGAAGATGGTGGATTAATCATTTAGAACAAAAAAAGAAATTAAGAAAAATTAAATTGCAAATAGAAACAAGGAACATAGAATAAGAGGTGCAATAACAAACAAGCTTACAACCACCACAGGTGCTATAAACTCAGAACTCCACTAGTCCATCCTTCGCAATCTTACAGTTGGTAAACCTCTTACACTTAACTTACTACGTGCTTGGTACTCCAATAGTTGTCCTTCGCAATATCAAAGGTGGCAAAACCTTTGCACTTTATTCACTAAGTAAAACACAAAACAAAATCCCTCCAGAAATTTGGGTTTAAGTTACAAGATAGAGTGAAGGGTCTTTCTATAAAAAAATACTCTCAACTTTAAATGGAATAAATTTACAAAGAAGCCTAGCTTGAGAGAGGAAGATGAATAACTCATGTTGAAGTGAAAGTGTAGAGCTTTAAATGCTCAATGCAAGTTCTCCAATGGATGTACTTGTTAACCTCTTAGAAGATGCAAAGGCAAGATATTTGAAGGCTGAAATCATGCCAAAACTCAGCCCTTAAAAGATTCTCATCACTGGGCCAAAACATACAAAATGTCACTTGCAGAATTCTCCAATCAAGATAATCATTACTAAGGTTTCAGTACCATATGTAGCATACTTATCACGATCTGTATTGTTTGAAATGCTTCGTATAACACAGTTCATGTATCATAACTTGAATTTTACTTTGAAGTCTGAGCTCCCTATCATGCACAGTACTGTTCAAAAATTTATCTTACGAAAAAATCAGTCAGATGAGGATAGAGAATCCACAAGAAACAAGAAATTTCTAAGTAGACCAAAGCCAATCATCACTCATAGATATTGTAAACACCAATTTGTTTCATGCTGAAGCAACCACATTATAGGCAAAATCCATTTTCATTCCACACTATTTTCTTCTTAATAACTCAAGGTTGCCGTCCTTTAAAGCGTACCTTATGGAATGCATGAACCATATGAAATGATTTCCATTAGAAATATTTCAATTGTTTGAAAGTGTGCAATATAACTACAATACAATCTAATAAACAGATGAGCGATACACATCAATTTAAAAATGTTGTAAATGATTGAAAAATTTAACAAAAACAATTATACAAACAAAATACAACATTTAAATTGATAAATAATAGGTACGGAGTGGCACAAACACCTCAATGATCAAAAACTTTGAATGCAAGGCCAATTAAAGCAATATCTCGATCAAAGTCCAGTTCAAACATAACAAAATATGTTCCTAAAAGAATTTTAATATTATCTGGTATGCTATGCAATGCAATTCATAGTTTTAGGAATAAATGCCAATTTTAAGAGAGAAAATGATTCTAACTTAAGCCAATCAATGTAAACCTATTTACTCAATTCCTGAAGAAGATATGCATCGAATTATAATTATACATGGTGTTGGTTTAAACGTGATCTCTTCCTTACAATAGTTCTAAACAAACGAAGAAAATAAGAAATTGAACTATTGATGTAGCTTGAACATCTTCATTGTCATGATATCTTGGCGGATCACGAGTTAGTTCTCTTGCTTCACGCCCAAGGCTGTAAGCCTTCAAGCTAAAACTCCATTGATGATTACTTATATAATTAAACTTACAAACATACTTATATAACCATTAAATTGCACCAAATTAGTAATGAATCATTAGAAGCACAATTAAGCAAACAAAGGCTGATGGAATAAATCTCCCCCTTTTCGATAAAGAAAATCCCTCAATGGTGAAAGAGAGGCAAGCACAAAAACACAAGGTGAAATAATCCTCTCCCAAATGGTACACATATGCACCAATAAACATGGATTGCAATAGGATCACTTGCACTAACAAATATGAGAAAAAGAAAATATTAAAAATCAATCAACTATATCATTTTACAACATAGTAACATATCAAGAATATAAATTAAAATGAATCATGTCAATTTTGACAACCATAGGCATTCATCAATATTCATAACCATAAACTTTGCTCTCGTTCACTCACTTTTGGTGTCATCAAAAGGTGGGCTTGTCCATGCATCATGAACATAATAATGTTCAACCAAATAAATAATTCACACATGAACACTTCATAACAAATCCAAGTGCTATGATAACACATAAGAAATAGTTCAAATGATAGACCATCTCAAAGCTTGTAAGTCATTCCTATAAAGAAAATAATACAAATTGTTCATAAATAGGCATAACATGCCAAGCAAGGGTAAACAACATAACCACTTACCAAAATTAAGGTCACTAAGTTCCTCTACCATCACCCTAATTGAGACACCAATACAAATCATTCCTCCTTGCAAAGAAGGCTATCATAATATTGTGAGATTTTGATGAATGATAGGCATATATGGCTGTAGTGCCCTATCTCGAGAGAGTTCATCTGATCGATCAGATCTTGCTAAAATGACACAAATCTAGATGTCAACATCCCAATCATGATAGTGATAATCATAATCTAAGTAAGCACATGTTTGCATTAAACTCTTGAAATTTAAAGTTGTGGGTATTATAACTAAGTCATGATTTCAAGTTTATAATCATTTTTAAAAATACATTAATTTTTTGGTAATATCATTACATGTTGATCTAGAGTCAATTTAAATCTTATAATAATCAAATCAAAGTTAAGCAAGCCAAGTTTATCACTGTATTATGATTGTACAATACAACATCTTATATCGTACGTGTACCGTCCACGTGCTAGCTAAAATATCAATTGATTTTGAGATCTAATATAACATTGTATAGGTGCAATAGTTTCATCGTACATATGCAATCTCAGTTTGAACAAAGGATTAGAGGTGCTAACTTGATCGTGCAAAGTATCAACCTTGTAAGTGTGGCATCCGTTCTCTAAGAATTGAGTTTCCACCAACATCGTATGAGCATGAAGTCTCCTGCATATGAGTACGTAATTGATTTCCTCTCAAAGCACTTTATATATAAAGGCTTAATTGTTTTCGAATATATATGATTGGTGTATCATATCAATACGACAATGTTCATAATATAGTCACTTGATCGTATCAGCATTAATCCTTATACATTATCCGAGTCTTATTCTGAGTTGTGCATAACTATTATATTGTATAGTACAAAGTAACATTTTGTAGCTATACAATCCGTTTTCTAACACAAATGAATAAGACTAAGAAAACTAAAATTGATATTATTTATATGTACTATTGCCGTCAAAGTGTCGCACTTGTTTGATTTTTTCTTGTATAACATAAGTTTTGTCACAAAGTTGTCGTACTACTACAATGATCTTATCATATATGTATGACTATTTTATTTAACCTAATTAAGCCTATTACTACATGATCATACAAACATTCGTTCTTATACAATCACATTGTGTAGTATTTTCTCAAGAGGTCAGTGCTTGGGAAAATAAACATCATACGATGGCAATGCACTATCAGACATATACGAACTACATAAAATGTTAAGGTAAAGTGTTTTATACTATTACAATCCATGTGAATATCTAGTACATTATATATATAAATTTAAGTACTACAATATAAACTAGTGAAGTATAATACAAGAACTTTTTTCGAATTTAGACGATGTCTTTTTTATTCAATTAGCGTTAGATGTATCGCTGGATCATCCAAAAAATCCTAGTTCTATTCTTATTGCCCTAATACAATGCTCTCGACATACTAATATAATACGTTATTGAAAGCTTTAACAACTAATTTAACTTTTTGTAAATGCAAATAAATTCGTTGTATGAATCTAAAATATTATGTAATCAAGCCAAAGTATACATAAGAGAATCTTTTTACAAAAGTTAGGCTAATGATCATATTGTCACATTACTTGAAAAGTTCAGTGTATTCAATTCAAAAAACAAGTTTTTGAAGCAATCGTTGTTTCTTTTGCGCTAGCTCACATCATTTACTCTCTGGTTCAATCAAGCATTGGTAACATCTTATCTGCATTTAGTTTTTGTGCCATTTATAGATTTGCGTGATTGTCAGCCAATTGTAAGAAAATTTCTTATAAAAGTGCTATATAACTGTTGTAGCCGAATGACTGATTGAGTTATAACAATACTGTGCGTAGTCTTGGTTGGGCTACTACTATAAACTTCATAAAGATAATGTCATTGTGAGCTAGGTGAGCTTGTGTTTGACTTATGTAAATTAACTAGTATAAGAGTTTTATAGCCTACCCACTAGTTGGGTAAAAGACATTTAATAGTGAGTCTGGTTGAGTCAACCAAGAGTAGACAATGGTTTTTCCAAATTACTTGATGAGCCCTCCACATTTGAAGGCTCAAGTGAGAATGAAATAGCATTAATTACAAGAGAACTAACTCAATTATTTAAAAAACAAGGTGTATGAAGATCAAGAACAAAGGAATGAAGGTCCAAAAGCAAAATCAAAGAGTACGGAGAAAATTCCTTGCTATGAATGTAGCAAACCAAAACACATGCATTTACTGCTTAACCTTTCAAGAAAAAGATGAGATAAGAAAAAGCAGCAAAAAGAAGAAAGCAATAGACTATTTTGAGTGATTTTGAGGAACCATCTTCCAATGGGGACAATCACAATGACTAAGCTATCTCATGGCTCATCATGCAGATGTATAAACAAAAGATCAAACATTCACTTTAAATTCTGAAATAAGTTATTAGTCTAATTATGAATTAGAATAAAAATTATTTTTTGTTTGTGAGAAATATGATAAACTATTAAGGAATTATAAGACATTGAAAAAGGAACATGCAAACTATTTTGATAATTAAAGAATATAATGATTTTAAACAATTGCATGCACATTGTACATTAAACTAGACTAATGTTTTATTTAGGCATCTCTCATAACAAAGAAAAGTTCAATTGTCACTATTGCATGATGTGTAGGCATACTTCTAATTTTTAGAAAATTAGAATGAATGTGCATTCAAGATTTTTTTGCTTTAAATAAGTATAAAAGAATGATAGCATCATCATCTAGGATCACTTAAGTGTTATTATACCCAAGAAGATTTGGATCTCAAATCTAACAATTAGATTGTTTACACACAGGCACCAAAGAAAACATATGGTACTTAGAAAGCAGGTGTTTTAAACATATAATTGGAAATTCCCAATTGTTCACCCAGCCAAAAATAATTGATGGAAGAGAAGTCACATTGGAAGACAACCCCAAGAAGAATGTCATTGGTATTGGTGTGGTCGAGAACAATTCTACATCTATTGCTAAGGTCCTTTTAGTTGAAGATTGGAAATATAATCTTTTAAACATAAGTCAACATCATAATATTTAAAGTCTTCTTTGATGCAAAATCTTGTATTATTAGAAAATATGATATTCTTTTAGTATTAGCCTCTATGAGAAATAATATTTATATGTTAGATTTAACAATTGTAGAAAAAAATGCTATAAAATATCTTACTTCTCATGCTAATGATCCTCATCTTTGAAAGCTACTCATCAATTAAAAGAGGATTGAATTGTATATAATTGAAATACCTTTGCAATAATAAAAAGCAAAGCAACTCAAATAAAATTATTTAATTTAAGAAGACATTTCCTTAATTTTTAAAGCACTTGTTGATAGACAAGAATCAAATAAAACTAATAATAATAAGTCAAAAAAATACACAATAGTTTTAAGTGATTTGATAAAATATTTACCTACATCTATCCTTGGCTGACCTAAACAGACTTCCACTACAAAATATCATTTTTTCCAATTGATAGATAGGTCACAAAACCCTCACAACATTGATCTACATAGATCAAACACAATATCCACTAAGCTCCCAACAACATCAACTCTATTAAACTTGTAGCAACAACCAAACCAGGGCTACACATAGCAATACACCTGATACCAGACACTCGACGATAACAATTAGATAGAACTTCTAATAAGAAACTTTCTTACAATCCACCTACAAACTAGAAAATCTATAAGTGGCATAGAAACTAAATGTAAGTAAGATGTTAATGATGTTTGATTTAACCAGAAGAAATGTGAGATATAAAAGAAGAAATAACAATGATTTTAAAAATTAATTTTTTGAAATGAATGCATACAGCATCTCAAGTAAGAACATAACAACATGATCATCAACCTATTTCCTATAAAAAAAAATTTTTTATCTATACTTCAGCTTGATTATATAACATTTTAGGTACATACAACGACTTTATTTTCATTTTCGAAAGAGCAACAATTAAAGCTTTCTGCAACATATCATATCAATATGTCTAGAACATCGTATTACAATAACAAGAATAGAACTAAGATTATCCCGACGATATAGTGATATGTCTAACACCAATTGAAACAAAAAGACTTATCAAACAATACAAAAAAGAATCTCGCACTATATGATGCTAATTAGTAAAACAATGCTTAAATTTATATATATAGCATACCAGATTATCATATAGATCATACTAGTACAAAACCATTTGTCTTAACAATTTAAATAAATCATGTATATTTGATGGTAGACCATCATTATACAATATTTATTTTCACTAAGAACTAAACTCTTAGGAAAACATTGTACGATGTAAGCATGTAATGATGATCACTCGTACGATCATGTAATAATAAATTTAACTATACCAAATTGAATAGTCATATATATACGCAGGACTATTATAGTGATTGTAGTAGTATGATAATATAGACGCAGGACTATTTATAACAAAATTTGATTTAAGCATAAGTGCGACACATTGATTGTAGTAGTATGATAATATAGACAATAACACTTTTTGGTCTTATTAGTTGATATTCGTATTCATACAATATAGACATCATATTCGTATAATATAATAAACACATTTCCTCCCTAAGTAATTCAAACCATCTGCATTAGAAAGTGAATTGTATAACTATGATATTTTACTTTGTATTGTATAATATAGCAATTATACACAAACCAAAATAAAACTTAGACAATATACAAGTATTAATGACCATATGATCAAGTTACAATATTATAAATATAATAGTAGCGATATAATACACTAAGCATATTATCCAAAAATAACTAAGCCGTTATATATGAAATATTTTAAGAGGAAATAAATTACATAGGTATAGACTTCATGCTTATACGATATCAGTGGTAACTCAACTCTCAAAAAATATATTACACTTATACAAAGCTTATACGATTAAGTTAGCATTTTCAATCATTTGTACTCACCAATTACAAGAGGGAGTGAATTATATATAACTGAAAAACTTTTACAATAACAAAAAACAATGCAACTCAAATAGAATCCAATATGTTTTATTTTAGAAAACATTTCTTGAATTTTCAAAACACACATTGATAACTAAAAATCAAATAAAACTAATAATAACAAGTAGAAAAAATACATAACAATTTTAGTGGTTCAATGAAATCTTTGGCTAGATTTATCTCTAGTTAACCCAGCTAGACTTCTACTACAAAATATCCTTTTTCCTAACAAGTAGATAGGCCACAAAACCCTCACAACAATTTATCTGTCTAGATCTAAAAAAAGCTTAATTTCCAATAGTATCAACTTTACTAAACTTATAATAATAACCCATACAAGACTATACACAATAATACACCTCAATTAGTCACTCAACTATAACAATTACAAAATACTTGTAACAAAAAAATTTTTGACAATCTACTTACAACCAAAAAAATTTACAAATGGCATAGAATCTTGTAGATTTGCCTTAAATCTGATCTTACATGCATTTAATTTTTGCACCACTTGTAGATTTGCCTAGTTATAGAACGATTGTAAGAAAATTTCTTATAAAAATGTTGTGTAATTATTGTAGTTGAGTTTAAGTTGTACTGCTGTGTAGTCTTGGTTAAGATACACTGCTGCAAATTCAATGAGCATAATACTATTGTGAACTCAGTAGAGCTTGTGTTTGATCTGTATAAATCAATAGATATGAGAGTTTTGTGACCTATCTGTCAGTTGGACAAAAGATATTTAGTAATAAAAGTCTAATTGAATCAATTAGAGATAGATATAGACAAAAATTTTGTCAAATCACTTGAAACGACTATAAATCTTTCTACTTGCTATTATTATCTTTATTTGATTTTTATCTATCAACAAATATTATAAAAATTAAAGAAGAGTTTGTTGAAATAAAAGTTGTTAGATTCCTTTTGAATTGTTTTATTTTTATTATTATAAAAGTTTTTCAAATCAATACAATTCATACCATCTTGTGATTGGCAAATAGTTTTCATCTTCTTTCTATAGAAAGGCATATGTGATATTTCTTGTGATCCATTGCCTATTTTCCCACTACATCTTTGTCACAAATTATACAAAACTTAAGAATCAACATGCCTATTTTAGAAAATGAGGGCACTGATTAAAAGATAAGGCAAATCTCATGGATCTATATGTAGTTTTCCGTACATATACCAAATGCATGTTAACATACATGCACTAAAGCACAAAATTATACATGCAAATGTTTAAATCAATCCAACAAGCACTTGCCACAAACCATGTCTAGACCAATAGCAACCAAAATGTATGACTATGAAAAACTCTAAGCAAAAATTGATCAAAAAAGAACATTTCATCACCAATACTAAATTCTTTGCAATTAATCATTTTAACTTGGGGAAATAAAATTTCTGTATCACTTCTTCATGGTTGTTTGTAGACAACTTTGATATTGATGAAGTACTTTCTAGATTGTCTCATGTTTTTGTTCATGTTATCATTCATGATCCAACATCTTAATACAACTCGTGCTCCATCAAATTTTGATCTCCTCCTTAATGTACTTTTCATTTTCCAATAATAGCATTTATAAAAAATAACTAATCAAAAGAAAATCAAGAAATAGAATGAGAATTTTATAGCATCCATTGAATGTAATGAAATGAATTCCATCATCTCCCTTTTGATGTGATGATGTGTACCTATCATCTTCATGGATCAAACTGTGGGAAAGTACAACCTTCAAGACATTTTTTTAATGAGGAAACAAGTATTGCATGTTGATTAACAATAGTAGGAGCTTCCATGCTATATTTGGATCATAATCAACTCATAAAAACTTTTATCTAAAAATGACCAAAGTAAAAGGACAATTCAATTTTCAAGTGAATCGTTTGCCTTTCAAGCTACATTAAACCGTTATTTAATACTTGGAAGATTTGTTTACTAAAGCTTCAGATTTCAAGAGAACTAACAATTCTTTTAGGTACAATGATAAACAAAGCAAAACTTGTAAACATCTAAAATGTAACAGTAGTCAAAAACCACTAACAAATAGCTTACAAAATTTGGAAACTAGCAAGAACTAAGCAAACTAAAGATGTTAGTATATTAGTGGTTCAGCAACAACCTTTGGGCCATCCAGCAAGAATACTTTCTTTCAAAGTGGACACCGTGGTAGCTGCAGTGTACTTGTTGGGGCCAATATCCGATCCATCAGGCAACCTGAATCTGATCTCTAATTGATCCTGTATTTTCGACATTTTTAAGGATTGAAAGCTTCACTACTCAATAAACCAATCCCCTACTAACGGCAATGCCTTCAGCTTCCCTTCCAAAAATTCATCAAGAAATTAGAAAAGTTGCTTCGAAGTTAATATTCTTCAGGACACAACGATTCCCCGGATCTAACAATGATAAATCACGGAATACTGAAAAAGCAATGTTTACCTGAATCAGTGTTCGGGCCTAACCTCGATCAGAGCTCCCTCCAAGCTCAAAAATCGAAGCTGACTCTAATAAAACCCCAAGACCAAATCCATGATCACACCAACAAAACTCCGGCCAACTAAAAAAATTACTTGCACCTAAAAATTGCACGAGCTGCCAAAATTTCCTCCAAAAGAAGTAATCAAAATGAAAAAGCAACAACAACTTGAAGAACGTCGCGTTTATGGATGAGCTCCTCTCCGAATTGCCAGTATCCAAAAGGGGGGCAGCTTCAAATAAAAAATAAGACTAGCGACAAGATGTATGGACCGTAGGTAAAGAGAGGAAGGAGTTGAATCTTCGACGAATTGAGTGTAGTGAGGTGGAGGGCTATGTTTGACTATGGAATTCAGCCAAATAAATAAAGGAAAAAACCTGTTCTTCACCCATTCGCTTTTCTGCTACACTTCATCACTTTGGAAATCATAAAAAAATTAGTTTAACTCGCTTCCTGTTGTTACTAAAAAAAAAATTATTGTAAAAAGAAATAAAAAAAATTTAATATCGGCCACGTTTGGAATGCAGATTGTTATTTGTTGATTGTTTACGACAAAAATGATGATAACTATTTTTACGATTTTTATCATTTTTCATTTGTTAAGTATATCATAATTCAAATTTAATATTAAAAACTCAAATCAAATTTTATTTTTAATAACTTTTAAAATATATATAAATTGTTTATGTTATAATCGTCTTTTTTAAAATATTATTTTAAAATTCATTTTTAAAATCATGAGAGTCTAAATGTTTTTTCATAATTGATTTTTTGCATGCATCATACTTAAAACAAACATATTTAAATATAGCATAATTAAAATTTTAATATTAACAAAATACTTGCATAATATTAAAGTATTACTAACAAATCATTTCTAAAGAATTTTTAAAAAAAGCATTCCGCAAAATAGATTTTTTTTAAATTTTATTTCACATAGATTTAATATTTAATTAATAAAAATATTTTATAAACACGTGTGTGTGTGTGTATATATATATATATATATATATAATAGATTCAAAAAAGTAAATTAAATTAAATTAAATTTATTTTTTATATTTATTATACTAATATTTCATGAAATAATATATTTAATTATATTCTAAATATTATTTATTCAATTTATGACACTTCTACTTCATATAACATTTAAAACTTATTTATTCATATATGTTACACTTAAATTTTTAATATTATCTATATATCATTACAATTATAAATATCTTTAAAAGTTGTTAAAATTCCTAAACTTAATAATTAATAATGTTTAGTGCCTAAATAGATTAAATAAATTAGATATTATTGGTCATTGGCACATCCAAGAGATGAATGAGATGAGTGAAAAAGAAAATAAAAAACATATAACGGTTTAATAAAAAATACAAGTAATATAGATAAAAAATAATTAAGTATTAATTAAGTATATAGATAATATTTGAAAGATAAAAAAACATTTTAATTAAGTATTAATTGAAATCATATTATAATAAAAAATACAAGTAATATAGATAAAAAAAGATCAAAAAATGTAAACTTATTGGGATGATTCAACCTCTAAACTCTATGTTGGCTTTCACTCAAAGATAAATTGTTTTAAACCTACATCCTTCTTTCCTCTTCGCAAACATTGGTTGAGAAGTATTTTTATATTTATATTTTTCACATGAGCAAAGCTTATGCTAACAACCTCCTTCACAAATGTGATATAAGACAAAGGTATGGCATTGCATCCCAATAATAGTATGAATTTATAGCTATGTCTCAACTCAAATCAATCAAATTAAAACCTCCTAAAATTTAATACATACATAATGTTTTTTAAATTTTGAAAACTTTCAAATATTAGTCTTACAAAGTCAGAGTTCATCTTTAAATCATTATGAGTGTAGTTCATGCTACTTTAATAAAGGTATCAAAAATATTCAAAGATATGGACATAAAAAATCTTCAAAAAGTAGATAAGAAATAAGCTTTTGTGTTAAAGAATTATTTTGGTATAAAAGTATTCAAGAAATATGCAAAGATTAAGCTTTTGTATTAAATAATTATTTGATATAATAGTCTTTAAAAAATAGATAAAAAGTATACTTTTATATTAAAGAATTATATAGATGTGAAAGTCTTTAAAAAATAGATATAAAACTTGTTTTATATTAAATAATTATTTTCTTATATAAAGATTCTTTTATAAATAAATAATAATGAATTGGTTGTTATAAAAGAAAGTGTATTTGTTGTGACTAGAGTGTTTGAATTAGCATAATGACATTTTCTTTGGTTCACTTTGGTGAGTGAATCTTTATTTTTTTTTTATCTTTTTAACTCTATTTTTTTATTTTAAACTCTTTTATTATACTCTTCACTCTATTTAACTCTACTAATCACTTCATTCGATTTAACTTCACTTGCATTGTAAATTCTTTCGTTTTTTATTATCAAGTATTATAGCAGTTACTATAGCTTTTGTACTTGCACTATCTAATTATAAGTTTCATATGCAAAGGCCTTCATTAATGCTACTCACCTATATTATCCCCCTTGTTTGTGCACTAGTCTAGCTTTTGTATAGAACAAATTGTGTCAACTTATCTTCCTTTCACATTTGAATTTTCACTTACCCTAAAAATCTTTCACTCAGACTTGGCCAACTCATGGTATATACTAGAATGAATTCTTTCAATTATGGGAGCAACATATACAAAGAAGCATAAATTGAGAGGATAGATGTTAGATCAAAAATGAAATTAAAGTAAAAAGAGTGTTCAAAAAAATTATGTCATTTAACATGCAAAAAACTTGTCTTGCCCAAATTATTGTGAAATTAATTATATCTATAATGCAAGATGGTTGTTCTAAAACCAATAATTAAGCCCAATGCTCAGCTAATCATTCTTTTTGGTCATCTTAAATATTTGGAAGGATATCTGTGACAAATTAGCTTGGAAAAAGTTGATCCCCGTTAGTCAGACTATTTATTAGCTCACATCAAATAATGTTATCAATATGTTGCATAATTTAACCAGTATAAGTCATATTTTATAGATTTATAAGATTTCCTATTAAACTTTATTCAATGAATATCAAACCATTAATGAGATGGTACGATGCTCTAATAGAACCTCTTTTTCCTTAAATTTTAAATTGTCTAATCGATATTGGACTCATTAGCAAATGCATCATCAGAGGCCTATTAAATGGTCCAACGGTTGTCCAACAAAGATTCTATTTTGGTGACCCAAGCTACTTAATTATTGGATTTAAGATATTGTATTATCCAATTTTTATTGAACCAACTATCAAACTATTATTAAATGATCTAACGACTTTCAAACAAAATTTTTGAATGATAACTAAGAATTAAACATTGGATCTTTTTCATCAAAGGGTTTGATATACATTGGACATTTTGTTAGATATTTTATTGTTGTTTGATAGAGATGCTTTTGTCGACTAATTTCACTTAGCTAAGATGTTTAAAGCTATAAATATTTATGATATAATGTTAGTTTCAAAACCTTGATCTTTAAATATGCAATAATTGTTTTAAAATATTTAAAAAATATTTGATAAGATGTACTAAAATAAGCCAACTTCTATTAAAATTATTATGGAAATCTATGATTTTAACAACTTGAATTTGATATTGAGCTCTTTCTTTTAACCTTGATCTCTTTCTTCTAGTGTTAATGAGATGCACAATTGATCTAGCATCATATTCAAGCGATTCTATTGCCATGAACATTCTAATGATTATTGCCTAATGTAATCATGCACATACTAAATAATAATTAGTTCCAAGATTGATCATTAAAGAATTTTACAAATAAAAACCAAGGCATGCCCTTTTTATTTCGGATTTTTTTGCTTTTTAAAAATTAAGGCCTTTTTTTAAAAAAAATATTTTTCTTAATTTATTTGTTACATTTTATGTAATTAAGTTTAGCATTTACATAATATCTTTTATGTATCATGACTCATAGCTATAACCAAATAAAGAATTTAAAGAATCTTAGGAATGAAGTTGATGTACTACAAATAAAAATTGTTGCTTCTAATGTTAGACTAGATAAGATACAATCTATTTTGAATAATTTAGCTAACCAAATTAAAAGGATGATAAAATAAGAAACAAGAGTGAATCCAATATATTTTTATATTATTTCTTTAAAAATAGTCATCACTTACCAAGGAAGAATATACTAGATAAAAGAAATCCTTTTCTTATGAATGACAATAGAGATGATCAATTAGATATTCGTATGATAGTTAAGATTAATGTACTAATATTTGATGATGAACATGCTAATAAGATTTAGATTAGCAAACATAATTGAAGAACTTTTTTTATTAATATAACTTAACTACTAAATGGTCAATTTTATCAAAATGAAGTTGGTAAGTGTTAATATTAATTATGGATCTAATCTAAATAAAAAATTTTCTTTATTAAGAACTTAGAAATAGGGTTATAAAGTACAAGGAGGGCAAGTGCTTTGGACCATCACAAACCAAGAATAACCAAGGAAAAATACACAACGAGAAAAAGAAAAAAAGAGCTCTCCATCAAAGGAATTTTGTTGTGTTGAATTAGAATTAACCAACTTGAGTTATATAAAATTTCCTAGATTTAATTACCTTGAATTGAACTCTTGGAGGTTTATTTATAATTAATAAATTAGATGACAAAAGTTGAGTTCACCTCCATAATTAGAGAATTACAACCATCATTCTATTATTTGGTTATAATTGCTTAACCATTTTCAGGTTGATGCATGCCTCTTACTAATAAAGCCAAGTTTTATGTATAACTACTATGTAAAATCTTTAATTATTAATGATGTGTCATAATTAGTTATTTTGATAAATTTTCACAACATAGAGTGATGAATTCGAATCTCATGTGTTTAGCGCCTATTTGAGAAATTAGATCTACTTTGATGAAGAGTATTGTTTCAACTAGCCAACTTTAAAGAAATTGTCTTAAGGAACTAGACTTGAGAGTCTAGCCTTGATGGTCTACTCTCGAATATCTAGCTTTGAATATTTGGCCTTAAGGACTTACCCTTAAGGATATTAAGTTCAAGCTATTGATGTTTATTGTGTGACTACTCTTTAAACCAACAACTAAGATTACATGAATTTTTTTTGTTTTCAATTGGTTTCCGAACTTTTATTGTTATAATTTATATTATAATGAATAATTACTTATATAAAACTCATGTGTGGAGGATACAATTGGCTTTCCTCATATTCAACACCACATAGCATACTTGTTTTATTTTGTTTTTCCATTTTGGAAGCATGAAATTTCTTTTGAAGTGAACATATTGCATAAGCAAATTTGAATAAAAAAATACTTTTATAAGTAAATCATTTTTTAAAAAACTTTTGTTGCATTGAACATTTTCCATAAGTAAACAAAATCTTTAAACACACAAAGTTTAAACTGATATCATGATAGAAGTTTTATTACATGTCCATCATTCTAACATAAAAGAAAATATAGTATCACAATTATTACATAAAAAATATAAAACAATCTCAAAGATAAGCCATCATGATCTAACTCTCATTGCTCCCTTGTTGCCTAATGTAATGTCTCATTTTAACTTAAAAGTGTTAAGATAAAAATAAGTTTAGCCAATTGACACTGTCTTAATGGCATGCATGGGCCAATTGAAATTAATACAATATAAAAAAGTATTTGAATAAGAAAAAACATATCAACTGCTTTTTTTTCATATAAAGGCTTAAAACTCATATCTTTTATCATCTTCTAAATTTTTCTTAGTTCTTTTTTCTTTCTACCTTCTTTATGGAATGACTTAATGTAATGTCATTACATAAGTGATTGGATATGCTTAGAAACATGTTATTTTATATAAACAATCTAAATGAATAGCTCATTTTAATTATCTTTAGAACTATCATTCCAAAATGATTGTCACTTTTTTGAAAAATCATTCACTCTTATCATCTTTTGATCTTTGCCCTCCCTTCACCAAACTTTTTTCTCTCTATAGCTTATGGTTCCTTTGTTTTTGGCTACCATTCCAAATGGTGTTTTTTTATAAATCTTTTTACTCTTCTAAAAAATTTTACATTAGCATAAAGAGATAAGACATGTAAATGATACAACTCAATATATTATGCTTTAAAATAATGCAAAAATCAACATAAATATAAATGAAGAAACTTAATATATCGTCCTATATTATCATGAGAAAATTAACTTGTGCACACATTTTACAAATCAAGGAATTAAACATCCTCAAGATTAATATAAGAGATCAACTCTTAATATTCTACTCTCTTAAATAACATCACAAGATTAATATGAGAGATTTGTAAGTGAGCTAATTGTAGAACTCATAGTAATGTATATTCATGTATCGCATAAAAGAAATCCTAATAGCTTAAAAATTTGCACATTAAAAGATTTGTACTATTCATAAATGTATGATGTCCCCCTTGCATAAATACAATCAATTATGTAATTAGAAATGAATAAGTAAAATAGTCTAAAAGATTAGACAATGTGCTAATAGTCTCATCAATGTTGTGTGATTCTTTGGATAAAATAGTATAATCAGTTCAAAGTAATGAGTAACAACTAGTTTTATTATTATTTTAAAAAAATTGATTTAGTTGTTGGGAATAGTTTAAAGTCATCAGAGAGGATATTAAGGCTTATATAAATAGATCTAAAGTAAAGAAAAAGGGCTAATGATGCGCTTGCATATTCTTAACAATAGCTTCAATTGAATATCATCATTTCTAAAAGAAGAAGACAATAAACTCGTGGCTTCTACTTTTGATCTTATTTATAACCTTATGTCATTGAATTAAGTTACATAGTGTTCTTCTTTTGAGTAACATTAAATATCTTTTTATATTGCTTTAACATCATATTAGTGTGTCACTTGTTTAATTGCATTTTGGTTATAATACCATCGTATTGAGTTTTGTATTTGATTTCTTTTTCTCTATGTTAGGACTATATCCTATTATTTTTATTAATCTTTTGGTCATGATTTGTAGGGTCCTTTGACATGAAGTTTTAGGCTTTTCTAAGTCGATATTGTAGGGTTTTCTAAGCCAATGTCAAAGAATTTTGTAAGATGGTGTTGTAGGCTTTTTTGAGTCAATATTGTAGTGTCTTTTGGTATAGTACTTGTAGTATATTTTGGTCTGATGTTTAGTGATTTGCCTAGACTTTTAGTCAAAGGTAGATGAGGATCTAGTTTTGAATCAAATCACTTCAAATCTTTGTCTCTTTACCTTGCACTCTCACATAATTAATTTTCAAAGTTAAACAAGGTTTGTAAGACTTAATATAAGAGCAATTAAGAATTATCAAAAGACTTCTATTGTAGTTCATTTGTGTTACTTGAATTTGAAATTAGCATATTTACTCTCACTTTTATGCACATCGTGATCCTAATTTCTTAACAAGTGATTTTAGAGTGTGGTTGCTTCTAATGTCTAAACAACCCAAATAATATCCAAACGATGTCACAAATAATGATATTCTATCATGCTATCATAGAGGAAAAGACTTTAGTTTGTCCACCTATTTTAAAAGTGTTTTTTTACTTGTATTGGGAAATAGGAATACAATTTTTCTTGAGTCCATGGATTGAAAACTTTGAGATGCAAGACCATTTGCACATTGGTCTTGGTGTTACATAATTAAAATTGTTAAATTACAAAGTCTAGTCAAATGTCACATATGTCTTTTAGTAATTAAAATATTATATTTAATATTAAAATTTATATCAAATATATATATAAGGGGTAAAAATGATAAATAAAATAATAAAAACTTCTGGGAGTCTCTAATTTTTGTCTGACAAAAGTCTACTCTCTTTTCTATTTCATCATCATTTCCTATACTTAACTTCTATTTTTGCGGCTCTAATAATGTCTATTGTTGAGAACTCGATGTGAGAACCCGTCGTAGAAAATCACTAATGAAACTTTTACCACATTTCCTACAATTGAGTCTTCATTTTGTGAAGTTCTATTAATGTCATTCTACATATACCCTTAATATGGGTTCAATCTCTAATATCAAATCAACTTCGAATTTAATCTTCTCGTCAAGCGATAAACGTGACAATTCTTTAGGAAATACCTCAAGATGGTACTAGACAAAAAAAACAACTTTGAAACCAAATTAACAAAGTAGAAAAATGTAAAACTCTTACACCTAAATCTCAATTATGCTCATATACCAATTTGATAGAGAATAATAAAGGAAGAAAAAAAGAGAGAGAAAAGAGATATACAATACAAAACTTTTGACATAAAGTAAAATAACAAAAATATCATTTCTAATAAAAAAATATAAAAATAAAAAAATATATAGAAAAACTAAAATTTACCATAAAGATCTTATATTATAACTCAAATAAGACAAAACTAATACTAAACTAAAAAACTTTATATAAGATTATTAGATCAATTTAGTATCATCATTAACCTAATGTAATCTATCTTATGATAGTCAGCCCTATCAAGAGCAAGTTTATCTTGCAAAGTCATACTCTAGTTATATCCTAATTAAGTTTATTATCAAAATTTTCAAGTCTTTCTTTGAGATCAAAACATTAAGGAATGATTCTTTCAATAAATTTAAAAACTAAGAGAAATAAAATAGTATTAAAAAATAACATCAAATGAAGTATAATAGTAACAAGAATACTTAAGTAAAAAAATATTTAAAAAACTATTCATCAAATTTACTAATAATAAAGTTTGTATAAAATTATTTTCTATGTGATATTCCTTCTAAAACATATATTATAACACTCATATTTCTACATAATTCAAATAACATTACATAATTTTTTTAGAAATATAAGAGTATAACTCTATGGGTAAATACATATTAATAATTATTCACTCTCATCAAATTTTTTAAAAAATCTAATTTGATTTACTAATTCAATACACTTAAAATTATTAGACCTAATTTATTACTTAATTAAATTAAACAAATAATAAATTTTATTTTTGAATACATATGAAGAAAAAATATCAATATACATAAATGTATCCAAAATATTTTTAGAATTATTAAAATAATAGTCATAAGTCACTTTAATTTCTTACAAAATTATTTTTTTTCAATCTTTTAAGCTATATTAATAAGAAATTCAAATTCTTTTAAATCAATATTCTTATCTTTTGCTTTTTTTTCTTCATAACGATAAGATATTTAATTTCTTTCAAATCAATCTTCTTGTCTTCTATTTTTTTTTTCTTTATAAGAAAAATAACTTTTTTTGACTTAAAGATAAGCTTTTGAAAGTTATCTTTTAGTTTATTCTTAGAGCTAGAATTTTTCAAGTTAGACTTAATATTTATAAAAGAGTTTTTGATCATAAGGGGTTTTAATGTGGGACATAAATATGGCTTGCCAAAGTCTTAATGGTTTGAAGGACTTCTAATACTTTGAAAACCAAGCCTATAATTGCTATTTTGGTAACCACTCTCATATTATTTAAAAAAATATTTATAATAATTTTTTATTTATAACTAAGTAGAAATACTCTTCTCAAAATATTTGTTCTTTATATAAAAGTTTTATCAATTTTTTTACATGACATACTAATTTTAGCTTTTTAAAATTAACTCTTTGATGGTCATATATATCATAATAATTAAAAAAAATATTTCATATGTTAATACTTAATAAAATAATCTATAAATATCATATGAATCATTAAATATGAGTTTCTCAATCTTAATATTTTCATATAGGTTATAATGAAGAGCTTTATAATTTCTACAGATTGATAATATACATATATTAATTTCATTTATCAATATTTCTATATCATCCTATATAAATTCCATCATATATAATTTTTTTAATCTATAACAATATAAGTATTTTTCATTATATTTCTTCTATTCTTAATATTTTTTAAATTTTTTATTTTATTATGTCTAAAAGATATGATGAATAAAAGATAATTATGAAAATAAAGTGATAAAATCATTTTTAAACTAATTACATAATACTTAAATAATTCTTTTAATAAATAACAAACTAAAAATAATAAATAAGCACTAGTGTAATTACCAAATAACCCTTCTTAAAAATCTAACTTAAACATCAAAACTACTGATATTTTTTATACGAAACAAATAAAAATGATATTTTTTTGGTGGACACTCATGGGTTTTAAGATAAATTTACTTAAGATTATAATTAAGATTTTCATTTAAGTACAATATAATGAATATTTTCAATTAAGATATAAATCGGTTCGATGGTGTTATCATTGACGATGATAGCTGCTTGGTGTGTTACAGTCAGTGCTCGACCAGTGTTCTAAGACAGACGATTGTGAACCAAATTGGTAACCATGATAGAGAACGAGTTGAATGAATTGATATTATAGATGCCACTTGTTTTAAGAGTTATCTACATGCTTGGTTCAAGTATCTAAAACATGCTATTTGCTAATGTTACATAACCAAACAATTCATATCTTCTAAACAATATGTCAATGCATGTCAACTTATCAGACAAACTGGCAAGTGAAATCATTGATGATTCATTAAAGAATTCATGTACCCAATTGAATTTGTATTCTTTTCATTTCTGCACATTCAAATAAAGCATACTACTAGAATCTAATTGGGCGAGATCGCAAGCAGATTAAGAAGAAAGCAAAGGTCAACTTAACCATAGCTAACTTCAACTCCTGTTCTTTATAAAAAAAAAAAATAACAATAGAAAATTTTTTAACGAACTGAGAAATTCTTCACAACTTTTCCTCAAAAGCTATGAACTGGAGTCAAGAAATGTTATGTTAAGTCGAGCCATCAAAATATACTATGGATAATTCATAAAAAAAAAAACATTTCGTGAGTTACAACGAAAATATTAGAGGCACGCAATTACAGATACAAAGTAAGGAACTATCCACTTACAAAGTTAGAGATGAGGAACTTCTTGTTCGCTTGATCTTCACACAGCTCAACAATGTCTCTCACCTTCTCCACCAATTCATCAAGCCCTTCAGCTCCAAGTCTCCTATAGTCAATAACCTTTTTGTAACGCTGCTCGTACAGAGCTTCAAACTTGTTCATGGGTACCGGACAGGAGTAGCACACCAAAAGCTCTTGCATTTCCTGCTTGAAATCCTCAAGGTCATCAAATTTACACACAGCATCAGCATTCCTTTCGTCATCAGAAAACTCTTCTGAGGAGCTTCCTGTATTAGGACTGGTACCCAAATCGGCATTCTCTCGAAGGGGAGTTTTGTGATCCTTATCTCTCTTCAGGATTATTGGTGTATTCTCAAACTTTTTTATATGCCTATTCGGGTTGCGAAGGCAGAGGAGCTTTTTATGCCCCTTTCCCACCAAAATGAAAGTATCAAACATCTTATTGACAAGGTGCACCAACTTGACAACTCCATACTCAGACACATAAAGTGGCCTACCATAGCTCTTGAGGTATTCTGATGGGACACGAAAAAGAGGTAAACTTC
The DNA here is from genome assembly GCA_023846275.1 of Vanilla planifolia. Taxonomy (NCBI): domain Eukaryota; kingdom Viridiplantae; phylum Streptophyta; class Magnoliopsida; order Asparagales; family Orchidaceae; genus Vanilla; species Vanilla planifolia. Next base: position 22,527,030 of record CM043874.1, read on the forward strand.
CACCAGATGTCTCTAGCAACTTTACAAGCCGACCTTTCAAGCCCTGAATATCTCCTGGTTGTACCCAAGTGTCCTCCACCCAGCTACTCTTATCCCTCGAAGGAGCCTCGATAATTCCAGAAGGTTGATTTTGTAGCAATGAAGAGGAAAGGGAAGAAGAACTAGCCATAAACTTGTTATTGCTGCACTCAAAGAATGAATGGGATGCCTTGGACTGGTCCATGGAACTGCTGGAAATGCTACAAGGATTGAATCCACTTCCTTTATAAACAATAGCTTCATCCTCTATACGAAGTTCACGGCAGGTGTAATCGATATGACCAGAAAAGTCGTATCCACGTTTTATATCGAATTTAGGAGGGACAAAGCCTTCCCCACGAGCAATGGTTGGCCAATCCCATACAAATCGGCCAGCACTACAAAGGGCAGATGACACACCCACTTTTGAAGGGATGACAAGTATCACTGTGTAGCCACGTTGTCCAAGTATATGTAATGCAGGAGCAAAATCAACGTCCCCAGATATCAACATTATAGAGGAGGGTGGCTGATTATCTAATGCAAATAAGAACATATCGACCAAAATAGCCTTGTCTGCAGCATCTTTTCTACCATTGGGCACATCGACAAGTTTTACGCCTGTCCTTTGACAGCCTTCCCGAAGCCTCCTTGGGAAAGCATTGAAGTCCCCATAAGCTGAAAATGTTTTCACAGCTCCTGCTATTAAAGGATGCACTCTTAGTGCCATGAGGATGTTTCCAGCAACATCCTCAGGCCGCACATCACTAGGAACTGGACAGTTTTCAATGTCCCAAAGAATAGCCAAAGGCCCATATAAGTTGTCACTTTGCAGGTGAGGCATGTGAACTGGTTTCTTATCACAAATGGAAGAAACGGATCCACTCGGGCTAGCTGATTCAGCCGTTGGATTCTTTGGAGATGAACATTGAAAAGTCATGGCTTTATTCTGAAAGAATATCCAAAGATTCTATAGCATAGAGATGGACCTGAAAGACACTGAATACAAAGATAAAATTCAGGACAATAAGATTAAAGGAAAATTCAACAAGAATACATGTTTAAATATCAAAATATCCAAAAAGAAGGAGTAATGTGGAAAAGGAAAATGAGAGTTTTCTGCAAAATCACGTGTCCTAATGCTTATGTACAGAAAATTACAAGTGGCATCAATCATCAGTAAGAAATAAGCGACAGTTCATATTGAAAGATAAATAGTCATAAATCTCCTTGTCATCGGAAAACTTAAGACCTTTAAAGATTCTACCTTTAAATGATTATTACATTCTAGGGTGGAAATCTCCCTAAAAGTTTCACACCTGAAAGAAATAACAAAGATGAAGGAACGATGAAGGAACCATGTTGTTACTGTCAAAAAATTAGGGTATGATTCCCAAAAGCTAAATATTCAGCATTCAACGTTCAAAGACCTTGTATCCAGCAAATCAATCGTTTACACCAATAATGGAAACCAAACGTAGCACACTTCAATATCTTAAAAACACCAAGATTAATTTTTAATTCTTTTCCCATGCTTTAAAAACAAGTAAGTTTATGCCTTTTAAATGTAAATATTGAACCAGATTAAAATTGTATTAGTTTGGGAAAAGATTATTAGTAGAGAGAGAGTAAAAACCAAAATCCATCAAAGAACAAAACTACCAAAAACAAAAACAGTAAAATCTCCTAAAGACTAACAATCCACTCGTATCTCTTGGAATTGACTACAACAAAAAAAACTAAATCCTAATTTCTAATTTTGTAAAATGATATACTAAATAACAACAACAATAATAATAAATGTTGAGATTTTTCACTCAAAATCTCAAACTAGGCTGAAAATATTGATCATGCAAAAAGCTCTGAACATAAATCAACAAAGCTATCCTTGGGAAAGCTTTGGTCAAGATATCTGCCACTTGAAAACCAGATGGAACATAAAGAAGCAAGACAATTCTTTCCTCAATCCTTTCTCTGATAAAATTGCAGTCAATTTTTATGTGTTTCATGTGATCATGATGAATTGGATGCTTCGCAGTGCAAATGATAAACTGGATGCCACATAAGAACTTGAAAGGTTGGTTTGATTTCATATGAATTTCTTCTAGGACTTCTTATCCAAATTCACTCACAAATCATGTGAGCCAAAGCTCTAAATTCAGCTTAAACATTATTTTTAATGACCACCGATTGATTCTTAGTTCTCCAAATTACAAGATTACTCTAGAAAAAAGAATCATAACTTGATGTTGATCTTCTATCATAGACTGAAGTAATCCAACCAGCATCACTAAATAATTCTATAATCTTACACAAATCTTTCTTGAAAAATAAACCCTTTCTCAGTATGAGTTATATCTCAGCTTTTTGTAAACAACTTCAATGTGCTCCTCTCTTATGTCATTCATAAACTATATTAGGTCTTGAATGGGCACGATAGATAAGTTACCCTACAATTCTTGATATTGACCTTTATCAACTGGAGTCGAATTCTCGAGCTTTTTTTAGTGGCATCCATAGACATATCTATTGGTTGACAACCCAACAAACCACACACACATTCAACAGATGAAGGGTTTACTTCTTTAAGATATTGAAATACCTTCTACAATTCTAGCCATTTCCATTCCTTAGAAATACCTTAAATTCTTTAGATCTTTGATTTCAAATTCTTTGAGTAACAAATATTTTAATTCAAACAATTCCTCTACCCAATAGTCATAACAATATCATTCGTATATAAACCAAAATAGTAAAGTTGCCTATGATCAATTTCTTTACAAATATGTAAGGTTGGCCCAAAATTGTATGTGGCCATACACTTTTACTTGCTTGGTAAATCTCAAACCATGCATGTGATGATTGTTTTAAGCATGATCTTTTCTTTGTTTTCAAGGATTGGAGAGTTGTTCATCTATATTACTTCACTTAAGTTGCCATTCAAAAATGTTTTCTTCGATTCCAATTGATGGAAACGCTAATCAAGATTGGCAATAAGAGACAATAGCATACTAATGGTATTAAGATTTGCAACAGAAGCTAATGCTTCTTGGTTGTCTACACCATATGATTTGAGTAAACCACCTCGCAACAACTCATGCCTTAAACTATCCTACACTACCAAATTCTTTTTATTTAATCGTGAAGATCCAATTACAAACTAACCTTATTGTTCACATGAGATAACATCATGACATCCTATGTGTTATTTTTCACAAAAGCTCAAATTTCTTCTATTACAACTTACTTTCATTTGTCTACGAGCCTCATCAATTAACTTTGGAAAATGCACCTCATCAAGTCAAGAGACAAAAGTTCTTTTAACTGTGACTAGACATGACATACTTTTGAATTGGGCATTGAGTATAAAATTGAACATCATTCCTTAAGATAATGAGCCAATTTTAGTTATAAGAAACAATTTCAAAGTAAGTATTTGGTTTAAGGGAATCTGAACCATGATTATGTTCATGGGCAAGTTGTTCAAAAGTTTAGTGTTAATCCTCCTTTTGAGTGTGTCGACTTCTTGAGTAGACTCAAACTCTGAGTTCGGAATTGGTAAATAGTGCGCGTGGACTTAAAGGTGACTCAAATTTAGAGGATATGGGAGAAATTTTGGCTCTAAGAACAAAAAAAGATAAGCATGGAGGGAAACTATTTTCAATATCCTAAAAGTATGATTCTAGTATATATGTAGTTTTTCTTTAAACTCAAATTTACAATAATATGCTTGACTCTAAAAAAGTATGACAAAAAATATGACATCCACAGAATAATAATGTTTTTGAGTACTAAAGAATAACACTTACACTAATTCTGATTTGGGAAATAAATCCACAAAATACAATATATTGCCTTAAGGTCAAATTTGTTCCAAGTATGAGTAAGTAGATGCACAAAGACAAAACAAAAATAAATTGGCAAAAAATAACAATAGGCTTTTGTAGTATTTAGCATGGGATTTTAAGTTGAGTGGTTTAGAAGACATTTTATTTATGAAATAAGTAGAAAGATGACATCAATCCAAAATTGTTTAGAAATACTTGCAGAGAACATGTGAACTAGCAATTTGAAGAAGACATTTGATTTTTCCTTTCAACAACATTTTGTTAGAAAGTATCCACACATGAACTTTGGTGTATAATGTTTTGCTTTAATAAGTATTTAACAAAATTTTCAAGATTTTTATATTTGGAATTTATTCTATATCATGGTTTGAAATTTGTCAAAGATAGAACCAACTTTAGATTTTTTTTTTAACAAGAAACACACACACACACAAGAGTCTTGCATGATCATTGAAAGAAAAAACCATCACAAGCTAGAAACACTTTTTACTTGAAAAGGCCGCAAAACATCACTATAAATTAATGAAAAAGATGACAAAGAAAATATGGTTAGATCAAAAGAACCCAAACAAGTATAAAGTATTGATAAATTTCATATTGACAACTACTTAGCTTTTTATTCTTGAATAATAAAGGAAATCGTTTTTTTCGAGACAAAAAAATTTGGATGATTTAATCAAAAATGCCAAATAATGACCTGACAATGATAATGCATTAAAAGAACCATTTGTAGATGATATTCTAACTTAGAAGTGTTCAACTTGAGAACGTTTTTACTAGAAGCACCATTACTCCTGAGTAAGTAAACCTAAAAAATTTCTTATCACTCATAACTACCTCCTTTGAATCCCCAAAATTCACAAATATTAATAAAAAACTTTGTATCCATCAAAAAATTTAATCAGCTACTTTGAATAAAACTTGAAGTTACTTAAAACCTTAAGATAACCTAACATACAATCTAAAGCCCCAAAATCCGTGTATTTGCATCCTCACACTTCAAATAGCATGCTCTCATAGGTTTACCTTTTGGTGCTGCCAATCCAATGAAAAGAGCATGGACTTAAATTTGAGGCTAGCTGATAAATAACTTCTGAAGAAGCTTGAGTTACTCCTTTGTCAATAGTGCAATTGTTGCCCCTTCAAAGGTCAATGTGCTCTATTTGTATACATTGGTTTCCATAATTGTTTTTAACCTTTAGAGGTTTGACATCTACAGGTCGACAATTAATATTCCAACATATCTCATGAGTGCCCATTTTTGACAATTATAACACTAAGGCTTGCCCCTTTTATTTTAATGCGAATGACCACCTTTCATGATGAGAGCAGAATTCTTCATAGTGAACAACATAGAATTTTCTAACAAAAATTTCTTCCAATGCTCTCGTTTCTAAATCTCATCATAGACTAATCTAAACATGCCAATGCTTGGTGGTATATTCCTGGCTACAAACAACATCAAGACTCTTGTCCAAGGAAATTAAAAAACAACACAACTATCTCCAAGAAAATCCCAATCGTGGTCTTCAAACTTTTCCAAGTTCTACAATTGTCAACTGAGATGACTGAAGTACTGAATCACAAAAAAGGATCCTTGAAGTTGGCCAAAAAGATATTCTCAATATTGAACAATTTTTGCATATTTTCAACAAAAAAACATTCCTTCTAGATAGCATCTCAAGTTGCCCTTAGCCATTTTGTAAAGAAGAATATTCTCTTAAATTTCATGTCATACTATTGATTAGCTATGACATGACCATGTTTTTTTATTTTCAAATGCAAAACTTGGCAACTTCTTCCTCTTTTGACTTAACTAAAAGTACAATGAAGTAATCATGTTTTCTCTTCCCATATACAATCATTATAATAAACTAAGATCATTAACGACAATTATGCCCCTTCTATTTGTGACCAATAATGATGGAGATGCTTTCCATGGCACCGTCATTACTATTCACCCTTGACACAATCTCAATATGGACAACACTCTTCTCGATAGATGTGAATAAGAAGAGGTCATTGATGTTGAGTTTAAAGGTTTAGGTTTCCAAATGTGATCTAATATTTTTTTAAGCATTTATTCAAATGGCTTCTCTAAGCTCATTTGGTTAAAGTGTTTGAAGGCGACATGATAGTTGATTGAACCAAAAGATTTGAGGCACCAAATTATAAGTTGTTCCTATTTTTATTGGAAAAAATTATGAGTTATGAAATATACTCATAAAGACCTTTTTAATCTCTAAATATCTATAGAAGATGACTAAAGCTGGAATACAAAGTCCAAAAATTCAGCCAAAATGAACAAAAGTAAAAAAAAAGAAAGAAATGAACATGAAAGGTGCAAAAGCATTGTCATTTCTACAACAAACATCAATAAATCGATCTGACCAAATATTATAAGGGCTACTACAATGAAAGAATCTTGGAATATTCTACAACAACAATTTGATGCACATGATAATGTGATATCTATTTGCCTTCAAAATTTATCTCGTGACTTTGATCATTTGTTAACGCATAATTCAAAAACTATAATATATTTCTTTTCAAAATTATCTTCTATTATTAATCAAACTAGAGAATATAGAGATAGAATAGAGGAGAAAGATTGTTGAGAAAGTTTTAAAGAGTTTACCAGCAAAATTTGAACATATTGTAACTGATATTGAAGAATCTAAAAATTTATCTAAGTTAACCTTGAAAGAACTTAGTGGATCTTTAGAAGCACATGATAAGAGGATGAATAAATTTGAGAATTACAATCTTAAACAAGCTTTCCAATAAAAAATTTAGCCAAATACCAATAAACAAAAAATGATAATGCATTTCAAAATGCCCTAGAAGAAAGACATTATAGCAGGCATCAAAACACACATGGAATAGGTAAAGGAAGGGGTAAATCTTTCACTTGATCAAATCCACAGTGCTTTGTGTGTAAAAAGTTTGGTCGTGAATCAAAAAATTGCTAGTATCATTATATATGATGTACATTATCAAATCATTCTCAAAAGATTGTTGATACAATCAGGAAAAAGGGAAGGGCAAAGCAAATTATACAAAAAAAAATAAATCAGTTCAAATGTTTTATTCTTGCATGAATAATGACAAGAAATCCAAAAATATCTACTTTATTATAGTGGATATAATAATCACAAGACAGGAAACAAGAAATTGTTTATAAAGCTTGAAGGCTCATTCACTTTTGAAGTGAAGACAGGTGATGAAAAGTATATTGAAATAGTTATAAAATATACTGTTACAATTCAAACAAAAGTAGGATATAATAAGCACATTTAGAATGTATATTATGTTTCACAATTATCTCAAAATCCTTTTAGAGTTAAACAATTGATGGAAAATAGATGCAAATTGAGTTTTGACAATGAAGAATACGGTATAATTGACAAGAAGAACCAACTTATAGCCAAAATAAATATGAATTTAAACAAGGTCTTTCTTTTGTTTAGACAAATGTATAATAAAGTGGCTTTAGAATGTTAGAAAAATGATGAATCAAATCTATGACATCTGAGATTTAGTCATTTGAGCTATAGTTAGTTGATACTATTGAAAAAAAAATATGATGATTGGCTTACCATCTATTCATAAGTATGATGATGTATGTGAAGGATGTTTTTAATATGACCTCAATATGACTTGCTATTTATGAGTTTCACAAAGAAAAATTAGTGTTTATTTGCTACTATTAAGGTTTTATTTAGATAGACCAGCAAATGGTATCACCATGACATTGAAGCGATTCGAAGCTCTAAACCTCAAGTCATTACAACAAACTCAATGATAAATTATTGTTGAAGAGGGAGGCGTCTAATGTGGGATAAATACAATTTCTTAATTGATGGACATGTGTAGTTGTGGTTTTCTATAGCTGTTGTATTTTGGGCTTATCTCTCACATGTATAATCCAAATTGAGAGATTTTAATGCATTGGATAGTGTACTAGGAAGCCTACTACTCTTCAATTAATCAGTTTACCTAGATTTTAGAGGATATAAAGGGCCAGTGCACTTGAAATGACTTCCATATTTTCTACAATGTCTGAATTTGAAAGCCGATTTGTTTAGATTGGTTCTATTTGAAATTTGTTGAAGTTTGAATTTAAATTCAGTTTTATCTTTTTCTTAGTTTTGTTCTTTTCCAAAGGAACATTCAACATATGAAATAACACTATTTACAAGGCCCTAAACCAAGTAGTCATTTCAAAGTTTGATTAATAAAATTTCTTTCATGCAACCTTGGTAGCTTCCAAGATGTAAAACACTATTGTTAATGTGTAGATATCTTAAGACAATCTACTAGTCAAACAATTCAAGAGATAAAGAAGAATGATAATAAGTTTTCAATCTGAAATAAAGATAAATTCTACTTGGTGATATAGTAACTCTCCAAAGAAATTTATGCCCTTTGAATTAAGTTCATGTAGTCTCATTAGTTTTTTGCTTACATGTTATTCTTATTGAAGGAGCAACAATTTCTCAAACATATCACAATCACACACGAGCGATTCCATTCTCCACTAGTAAGATCGGGTCATCTGGTAGTCAAGAGGCAAGACAGTGTTCACGACATTTTGTCTAATGCCTATAAGAGAACTCAACTTCAAACATAACCTCTTAAGGCATCCTCTCCAACCAACAATCTATCAAGGCATCTAATGGCTTTTAGCCCCCTTTGTTGTGCCAAGAGAGCTTGAGAAAAAGTGTGAGATGGTGTAAAAATAGTTCCAAAGTGCTTTGTTTAACCCATCCAAATCAAATTATTGTCTCCACTTCTACCATATTAGCACAAATATGTGAACATTTTTAATGTTAGAATAGAAATCCAACTTCATATTTGCAAGGAAAAATGATGCCTTCCACCAACTCTTGTATAGAAATAGAAGCCTTTCAATACTTATTCAATGACCACTTTCTAAGGAGAAACTTTTAGACTTTTTTCTCTTTTTATCTTTTCCTAAAATATTCTCAAAGACATTGGTTTTTTCTATTTTCTCTTGCCTAAGTCAATATATTGGCTTAAGCACAACATTTTCCTAGTTCCTTTTATTTTTTCTAGTTAACAATATGTAAATCTTTGTTAAAATTTCACAACCCAAATATAACATCAACACCTACATAGAATTTCGTGATAAAAATTTTGGTCATATTATGATGTTAAACACTCCAAAAAGTTAATGTTAATCATCACGATATAGCATAGTGTAGTGTAAATGCAACATTTGCCAATGCATACATATTAATCCTCCTTTTTTTTGTAGATTTGGTCAAGCATTTGCAATATTCAAACCATTTTAAAGAATGTCTCTACAGCCATCTTTCATTTGAAGATCCAATATTGCGATTCACTATGAAAAAAAAAAATAATAGTAAAATATTTAAATATTTTTATATTATAGTGTCCACTAGCTCTGTAACATAGAATTTTCACAATCACAGTGATGCACTTTATAACCCATTGTGCATAAACCAACCAAGACTTACAATGTTAGTCTTTGATATATGTGGTAATGATTGCCAGAAAGCAGGAAAGATAGCAAAGAAAAAACCTCTTGAACTGACTTACAGGATGAACTTATCCAAGTTGAAAGTCAGCAGCTCCTAAAATATGTCAGCAAGACTTCCAAATGGTTTTAAGAAGCAAGAATGACCTACATATTGAAGTCAAGACCTAGGAAAGAAGAAAAAGGAAGAACCACTTGACCTGAACTACAGACTGGTACTTTTCCAAGACGAATGTCAGCAGCTCCTACAATATGCTAGCAAGACTTCCAAATGGTTTTAAGAAGCAAGAAAGTGTTCCTCCATTAATAACTCATTTAGCTAGTTAACAAACATCTTTGGAAAATATTACAAATATTACAAACATTACAAAGGAAAAATATCCGATTCATGCGTAAATCACACTACTTTTTCAAATCATTCATTGAAAAAATATATATAGATATCTTGCTATGTACCATTTCTAAGATCAATGCAAATGCACAACTTTTCTTTGAATCAAAAAAGAAGATCTTTCAGGAATACATTTACAACAATGAACGAAATCAAGAACAAGAACTACACATAGGTCTGATTTTTCAGCCATAAAGACTACAGAAGTTAGCAAATAACAAATAACTCCACATAAATTTGTGAATCCAAGGAATAAGACTTAAATAATATGCATAAACAATTGTGTGGCTATAAGAATATGACAACTCGTAAACTTGATCCTTTCACTGTGGGTCAAAGTACGTTTAAACTCATCATTTTATGAGTTTTCAATCAATTAAGAAGATTATTTCTAAGAAATTGCATTGAGAAATTATTTAACAAAACATATTGAAACACCAAAAAGTACTTCACAGACTAAAGTATTTTTCCTTGATTTTCCTCTCTGAATTCTAACTGTAAGTTATCAATACCAAGACACCGTCGCAGCGTCCACCGACCGAAGACTCACTAAACCTTGTCCGAAAATCCACAAAAAAAATCTTCTAAAGAAACTTAACACCTTCCTCTAAAAACATCCATTTTCAACATAAGATGAAAAACCTGCTCAACAGGTAGTAAAACAGAAGTAGCCCACCTATCACAATCCCACATATCTATTACAACGAAAAATATTTCCTTGAACACAAAAGGCCCTTCTGCCTACAAACAGACCACCAGTAAATTCAAGCCCTAACACGATTAAATGGTCAATATCTGGCAGACCAACCCCAAAGTTATCAAACTCTCAAAACATTAGTTTAAACAAATAATGGATCGGGAACGAAAACACGTACAGAAAACTCACCCAGATACGAATCGAAAGGAATAGCCCAACAAGAAATGCTTGAGCGTCCCAGGCGACGGACGGAAACCGACGTTCAAGATAAGGAAAAGAAAGCCCTCGTATTCACCCTCCTACTCTTTCTTCTATCAGCCTCCTCTGCCCTTCTCTCTCAGCCTCAGAAACTTCGTTTAGGCCCCTCGGTGAAGGAATACAGCACAGTAGACCATCCGAGAAGAACGAAGACGGCCTAACTATCAAATTATACTCCGTTATGGGATCTCTTCCGTCGTTTGCCCAAATGATTAAATTATAGCCGTTGAAGAAAACAGATAAATGGGCATCCAACTGCATCACATTTCAATTCAATTTTGCAAAATGTTTTCTCTTCTCAAACTCAAAAACATCAAAATTTAACAAATATTTTCTCATAAATTCCAATTTCACTAAAATAAAACATTTTTTAAATTGTTTTCAGTTTTTTAAAAGTTTTATCTAGGCTCATAAATTACACACAAATAGAGCTAAGACGTTGAGACTTCATCCTACTATTTTTATTTTTTGATTTTCATTTATAGTTTTTTATGTCAATTTTTCACAAACTTTGATATAAATTTAAGATTTCATTAAGAAATTCGGCTTGTTTTTTTGTCATTATCTATGAAAGGGAAAATTAATAACTAAGTTTGAGATTACCTTTTTTAAATATTTCTAAGAGAATATTTACTTTACTAACATTATTAATACTATTAATATAATAGTATTTAAAGATATTAAATATTTATTGTAATGATAATTTTAAATAATATTATTAAAAATTATAAATTTGTTATCTAAAAATAACGTTAGGTTTTACTCAAATTTGAATGGCATAGATCATCTTAATGTTAAAAATAAAAATAAAAATCTATTTAAATAATATTAAGTTAAATAATAAATAAAATATTGATAAAATGTTAAATAATACTAATATTCATGTAATAGTATAATTTAAATATTGATATTATCTAAATAATACTTGATCAAATATTTTTAAGTGAAAATTGTTGATAATAATAAAAACTATGTTGTCTTCAAGGAAGAGAATATAAACTAGAAGGCATACATGAAAATAGTTTATTGAGAAGGATGTATTAACAATAGAATATTTTGGCAAGTTTTAGTATAACTTCTTGGATTTTCATAAGAAAAATCATTATTTAGTTGTATCCTTTGTTTAGGATTTAGTATAATCAAGGTATGAATCTTAGTTAAATGAATCTTTTAAAAATAACTTATGTAGCGACATACATTTTTATTGAAGATATGCAAAAAAACTATGCAATGTTCCTCCTTCTTCCTTGTTTTTAGGCTATCTTTTCTTAACTTCTCTCAAGTAGGTCTCTAGAGGAGTCCCAAAGCTAGGTTTTGTTAAAATTCTCCATAATTGTAAGCTAAAACCTTATATAACTATTCAAACAATCCTTTCATTATGGAATGCTTGTTAGGTTAACTTTGATTTCTCTTCTTGTAATCTTATCACAAGATTCATTCATTTTAGGTTTATTTAAATCTTTGCTTTCTTTTTCCTTAACAAGCTTTATCTAGGTCTTTTCCAACCCTTGGATCTTTGAAAATTTAATTATTAATGGTTAGGATCAAAAGAAACTTAAATACAAAGCACAATTTATTTAATGTCTACAAATCGTGCTTGTACTATACCTATATCATAATATATAATGAGACAAATATGCATTTATAACATAACAATTTCACTTATCATAATTGTATGATTTAAATATCTATATTTATATGAAAAATTGTACACCATAATCATCCACCCTAATTTAATGATTCTCTTGTGCAATGCCTAATAGTATTTATACAATTATTATAAGTTCTTTTCTTATTATCATACTTATATAATATGTAACTTTGTACCTATATGATTAACTTGGTACAATTATTAGTGAAGTTTTGTGCTTATTCCTATTTGCCTCTTCTTGTATTAAATCACATTATATAATGTGTGGTAGTCATACTATATGATGCAAATTTTCCATCAACTGCATGGTTATAACATTATCATTTTGATACGATAATTATCTTTTACAATTAAATTTTGATTTTATATCCTATTCACACTAACCTTTTAATTGCTACCTTTGCAAGATCATACTGTATGTTTGCTAAATATCATAGTGTATAATATTTACAACCAAGTCTTTAAATAGTTTTTTCAATACTCATTATATCATCTGATCTCCTACCATTATATAGTATGATTCTCATCAAATATATTTAGAAGTAATCTAACTTGATCATACTAATTTTATAGGTATTTAAATGATAGACAGAAATAATATATTTTGGCTAGTAAATTTGAGAGGTGTAATAATGTCAATAATCTTACATAACAAACAATGCATGATGTAAAACTTTTTCTCATAGAATAAATTCTAATTTAATAAAAAAATATTTTGTATTATTAAAAATACCTTTGTACAAATTATTTATTATTGATACACAAGTTGGACTTGAGCAAATTTAGTAGAAGCTTACTTGAATTAAGAATCTTAGTGGATGAGATTACAAGGTAAGGAAAAGGTGAGAGTTAGATACTTATAGATCCAAGACATCTAAGAAAGGAAAGGAAAGCAAAGAGAAATTATAAAGATTTTTTCTAGTTTTCAACCTTTCTAAACTAGATCTCTAATGATGTACTTAAAGATGTTAGGGCAATGGACAAGTCTCCATTTTCCTTTGGGATAATGGAGCCATTTCATTATGATCGCTTAACTTCTTACCTACATAAGGGAATTACAATCATTTTATAGAGAGTTAACATTATTTCAATGATCATGTTTTAACTACATAAGATGTTTATACATGAAGGTGAGTTACTATTATTACTGGTGAACTCTAAACTCATCTCAATAAAGGTTCCTTTGCTTTGAGTAAAGCTACAAAAGCTTGAATAAGAAACCTTATGTAATCAACTTGAAATGGCTTGTATTTAAGCATTTTGATTCCAACAACTAAGACTTGAAGTCCAAGTCTCGAGTTCATATATTTGTGGGGTTTGGCCTCAAGCATATGAACCACCTCAAGTGTCCAAATCTTAAGGAATTGTTCTCAATTGTCCTATCATTGATGCTTACTAAATGGCTTCTTTTTGGTTTAATGGATAAGATAAAATACTCTTATTATTAACATTTTGTAATGTTGATTATTACATGCTCATTATGTAAAAGAAAGTATTATATGTATACCATGCAAAGAGATATGCTATTATGGATGATAAAATGGCTAGTGTACCAAGTGAAACAAATGTTGTGGATGAGCACAACATGAAAAGAAAAATAAAATATTGTTTCCTTTGATCATCTCCTTAATCTACAAGCTTGTTATAAAATAAGAGATGGTAGGAAAGCAACCCATGGCTATTGGGTTAGTGAACCCATAGTGAGACAAGTTCCACTCCTTATGATGACATAATGAGTTGAGCAACTAACCCATGACTATAAAGATAGATACCTAACAATTGATTGAGTTTCTCATTGGTTGATTTTGTAAAAGGTGAGTAGATAACCCACAACATAGGGAGACTCATTTGTAGCTGACTATTCCTCCCTAATTAATTTAACGACCATATTGGAGTGAAACCTAATTGTTGCTCCACTTAGTAGTATAAGGAGTTTATGTGTTAATGAAAATATGGACCAATTAAAAAAGTTTGCATAAAAGGAGTACATTATATACCTATATATCTAACTGAATGTTGAGAATATTATTATGTCATGTATTCCATGATACACTAATCAATTATTGTTACTTATGCTATCATTATTTAGTTATCTATTCTTTTATATTTTTAAAGTGTAATTATAACATTCCAAAATTTTGGTGTGTATAATATGTTATAAATCATGAAATTATGTTAACATGGTTATAATCATATGAGTTTTAATATAAAATTATTTTTTTGAGATCTTGTGTTTATTGCTTGTAATATTAGATTGGCAAATTCTTGGGATTTATATCATGATTTCAACTAAAAAAAATTATCTAAAAATACCATTAAAAAGATCTCTTCATAAGAAATCCAAGGTGTTGATTTCATAATTTTTAATCATTTAAATAGTTGATCATGAATTTTCAAAAAAAATGTAAATATAATTTTCTTAATTTGTAGAGTAAAATTATAATTTTTCTATTTTATTATTATTGCCACATGATGGATAAGATTAAAAGGAGATTTTGGCTAAGGGGACATGATGCAATAAAGAAGAAAAGGAGAGAAGAAAGAGAGAAAGAAATAAAAAGGATCAATTAGAGGAAGAAAAGCAAGAAAGAGAAGAAAGTTTGTAGAGAAGGGTTGGAGTCTATTATTGTGGCTCAGAGGATGAGATTGGAATAAAAAAGGATAGGAAGAAGAGCTAACGAGGAGTTATTGGAGGAGTTCAATTGGAAGAAAATGGGAGAAAAAACTAATACAGGTAATGGAAACCTTTAAGTTCTTTACATAAAATTGTGAGTTTTAAGTTAGTTTTTGGATTAAAATTTACTTATTGTAAGAATTAGAGTTAAAATTTAACGATTGGAATTGGTTGGGAATAAAATTGAGTTATTTCCTATAAGTATCTTTGATTACATAGCATTATACTATGTTTTTGGGCTGAATGGATGGTATGTTTAGAGTTAAATTATTTCAGTAGTATTGAACATATAATACAATGGTATCAAAGCATGGTATATTAGCTTAGTTAGATTTAGAAGAAAAAGAACTTCTTGGGAATAAATAGTACATTGTTTTGAAGTATTATATGTTAATGTCTCATCCCTCTTATCATCACTAGTCATTCTTGGTCTTGGGGTGCCACTTAACATCTTTAATTTTTACCTTTTTTCTTCATGTAACATCAAATAGTGAACACATTTTTAATTCCTTTTTAAAATAAAATTGTGAAAGCAATACAAATTATTATGAATAAGTAATGGAAGCATTTCATTTTCAATGTTTGTAAATTGATAACAAAATAATATAAAAATCAACCATTTATAATTATTAGAAACATGAAGTTTCGACATTTCTTTTTAGAATCGTAAGTATATACAACATCAATGATTTTACATATACTATGTCTCAAATAAAACTATTACAATCTTTTATTAGAGAACAATTCTCTTCTATGATATGTTATCATAAATTAGATCTCATTTCTCTTAGGTAGTCTCATGTGGTACTTTCTTTCACATAGAAGTGTTATATCAAAATAGGCATAAGCTAGTTAACATTGGATTATTGATAAAAGCATATGATTTATTATAAATTAAGTAATTATTGAATAACTGAATACATGAAGTCATTTGAAACTTAATTTTATCTTTAAAAAATCATATTAATTTTTTTTAAAACTCTTTCATCTTTAGCACATCTCTAATATTTAATTCTAGATAAGCCAAAAATATCTCTTTAGTAATACACTTAAAGATATGTTATTCTAGATAATGGTCTTACTTTTAAAGATATAATATTTTAGATTTCAAAATACTTACTTTTAAAGATATATTAATTTAGATAGTAAGCTGGCATTTGTAAACAATCATTAATGCCTCTTATATTATATCACTTTGTTATACCCCTTTTAATTCAATAATATCATTTTGTTAATCTCTTTTTAACACATATGCTATAATATATTTAGCATATAACTAATTAACATATGAAAAAGCAAATATAACAATATGTTTTTATAGATCACATATAATAAACATCATTTAATTGGCATTTTATATACCATTTGAGGCTTCTAACTAACATATTAAATTAGATATATTAAATACAAGTTATGTCTATGCAAACATCTTTCATTTAGTAAATTTTAAATCAATAAAGCCTCTTGTCTATCATATGTATTACATCAAGCATATATTCTATAAACAAGTCTTGCATACCTCTCAAATCTAAGTAGTGTTCTCATTAATTTTAAATCTTTGCTCCAAATCTTAGTTGCTATTATACATGAGAGCAATTTTCCTTAATTTTTCTTTTGCTACTTGCTTTTGTCTTTCCTCTATTAACTATGGTTGAATATTGGTTCTCTTAAATTCCTCAAAGAAAACTCTCAAAATCATGGTTAGCCCTTCTTTTATATTTGTTCCCATGAATTTTGTATATTTTTAAACTTTCAAATATTTTTAACAATTGTGTCTTTACAGGTGAATGCCTTTTCACCTTTTATTATCTTATTTTCAAAGGTTTCCTATTGATTAAACATGCCTCAATGTCTCATTGATCATGTCATCTCATTTCCTTTTATCTCTCATTTTTCCCAAAATGTTTCATAATATTTCTCTTTTTTCTCTCCTTTTCAAAATATTCTTTCTTTCCCTTTCCTCCTTTTTCCAATAGCTTTTCCCTTTTTTCTTGGGCATCAACTTTTCTTTTCTCTTCTTTTCTTTCTTTAACTCTTATTGCTTCATATCTCTCTTTTTTTGTGATAAACTTCCTCTCTCTTACCTATCACCTTTCTCTTTCTCTCATAGTGATCTTTCTTCTTCTCTCCTCTTTTTTTAAACTCTGACAACTCTCTTCCACTTCTCTTCTCTTCTCTTTTATCTCTCAATGGTAGCATTCTCTCTTCTCTCTTTCTCTTACCATTCTTCTCTACCTTAATGACAGCAACACGTCTCTTTTCTTCTCCACTTTTCCTCTTCTTCCTTAGTCGTGGCTCTATCTTCTTGCTCTGTCTCTCTTTCCCCCATCTCTCATTAGTAGCAATTGAACCTCTCTTTTATTAGTAGCAATTGAACCTCTCTTGTTCTCCTTCTTTGTACATAACCACTATTTTCATTTAACTATGTTTCTCTTTATATAATCCTTGGTAAACCCTTCTCCTAACTCTAAATAGTTTTGGTGTTTCTTCTCCCTCTAGTATTTCTTCTTCTCCCTTAAGCTTCCCTGTAAATGCTATCGTGTTTCTCCTCACAAAACTCCTTCATCTTCTCCTACAATCATTGTAGTTGTGCCCACATAATTAATTAAGATAAAGGTTAGGAATTAATGATATTAAGATTATTAATTAAATAGATTAATTATCTAAATTAACTTAATTAATCTCTAATATTTTTTACTTTGCTTATTTGCTAAAACCATTGAATAATAAGGAAAATTAGGAGTATTTATTTAGGATTATTATTTATTTTTTATTTAGAACTAACTTAATTAATTTTATAATTTGTTAATCAATTTGATCTCCAAAATTTTCTTACCATCATTAAAAATTCCCACTCCAAGAATTAAGTTTTTATTAAATTTTTGTGTATTTTTTAATTTATTTAACATTTTGAATAAATTTATCTTTTGATAATTAATTACCTTATTAATATCAGGTTTCATATTTTATTATTGTTGCATTTCATATTTTTGTTAAGATAATTTTGAAATAAAAGTTCACTATGGTCTTTACATCATTATGTAGTTTTGTAATTTTTTAATATTATTAAGTATTTATTTTAATATCTCAATTGATTTCAATTATATAATTATATTATTATTTTATTTTCATAGAATTTTAGTCTTTTATTTTATCATCTTGACATTTTTTATTTTTATCATTTTGATATTATAAGATTTCAAATAAATTGTATTCATATTTTTTATATTTGTCTTTCTCTGTCACTTCTCTTAAAAGTCATAACTATTTTTTTGTTTAATATAAGAATTTTTGAGAAACATTAATAATTCATCAAATTTTTAAATCATAAATTCATCATTTATGATATTTATTTACCTCCAATATTTACAAATTTTTTCTTCTATCCTTAAAGCTCAAGTTCATATTTTGAAATGCTACAATTATTAATGCAAGAAGTACTTGGTACCAAAAGATAATTGGAAGAGATTTTTTTATGCAAGAAGGGAATCAAATGCCAATATAAATGAAAATGGAATCATGTATCACACGAATCTATTGTATGTTCTAGCAAAAGATAATTGGAAGAGATTTTTGATGCAAGAAGCACTTGGTATAAAATATTTAATACATCTAGGCCCTAATAAAATGTATTAGAACATGAAGCTAGTATTCTGGTGGAGATGAAAAATAAAATAAATAAATATTTTTTGGCAATTGTATAAGCATAATAATAATAATAAAGTAGTTTATTACAACCACTTTTTATTCCTATTTAGAAATGAGAAGAAATATTTATGAATTTTGTAATTAGATTGTCAAAAAATAGTCAGGACATGATTCAATGTGAATAAGTTAACTAAATATGCATCATTTTTATTTATCAGAACTACTTATTCTACTAAGAGATTAGCTCAAATCTACATAGATCAATTTGTAAGATTGCATGGGTTACCATAAGTGATGGTGCTAGAAAGAGACTAGAAATTTACTTCAAATTTTTGAAAAAAAAAATTCATGAGATTTTGGTACACAATTGAATTTTAACACAACATTTCATTATTAAATGGACAATAAAACTAAAAGAATAATCACGATTAGAGAATATGATAAGATTGTGCATACTAGATTTGGTGGTTACTTGAACATAAGTCGATCACTAATCGAGTTCACTTATAATAATAGTTACTAGACCAGTATTAGAGTGGCAATTATAAAGAATTGTATGGGAGAAAACATCAATAACTATTATATTGGTTTGATGGATGTGAGAATTCTTTTGTGACCTTATTTAGTTGATAAGGTCATAAGAAAAATTCAAATAATTTGAGAAAGAATATAAGGAGCATGCATTTATGAAGGTAAGCTTAGCAAAAGGTGCACCTTATTTTGGTAAGGAGGGAAGCTAAAGTAGAGATTCATTAGATCATTTTAGATATTGGAAAGAGTTAGTAAAGTACCTTACAAAGTAGCTTTGCCCTTGCAACTAGCTAGAGCACATAATATATATATTTTTTTCAAAAATCACAAGTGTAAAAAAATACTTACAAAAATATACTTACAAGTAGACAAATATAATAAAATACCAATATAATAATAATCAAATGAAGTTTTAATTAGTAAATTTGATATGAAAAAACTAAACATCCAATGATCACAAATCATATGACCCAAATCCAATCCAAAATAACATAATAAATAAATGCCAAAGTTCAACAAAAGAAAGCATAAGTAAGCAACCATCAAGTCAAAATTTAACATTAAAAAATAATCCCATGTCTAACAATAATATAATTGATAATCATATAAAATAACAACTATACTATTATTAATGATGAAATACAAAAAATTGTATCATCTAATTGATGCATTAACTTTGATAGTCTTGAGCCAAACTTCTAACCAACTATTAGCTCTCTAATTCTACAAAAATATAAATGATGAGCTATAGAACTCAATAAGAGAATCTTTGAATTATACTATAAAACTAACATGTAATAGCAAAGAAATATGTTTATAACAAATAAGTAAATCATATAAATAAAAGACATCAAATACTAACTCCTATAATTATATTACTATCTATCGACTAAGTTAATACATAAACTTAGAATGTGACTAACTAACTACTTAGTGTCCTCTTATAGATCAAATGTATCCTCTAGTCTAAGAGTATCATGACAAGACCCTCTACTCCTATCACATCATGTAATTCAATATTTCTCAAGGCATTACTAATCACATAAGCAAACCTTAAAGGGTTCTAGGAGTCCTTAACAATCATAAGTACTCTTCACCATAATCATAACACATAATTTGTTTCTTATGAGACTAAATTTGAAGCCATTCTCTCTTAAGAATATTCATACAATAGCTTTTAGCTAACTCTGGAGAGTCTTACCATGTGTAACTATTACCTTCAAATCAAGAGCGTATAATAACTAATCAAATCACATCCATGACTCATAGTTTCTTGCTAACACTAATCTTTCACTATCTAATATTACTTAGATTTCTTCAACTTAAATCTAACATGTAAAAAGTTCTCAACTTAACAAACAATCAAGTAAGTAAAGGATTTTCCTTAATTATAAATCTATTATCTAAGATTCTACTTGTCTTAGTTAAGACAATCTAAGGTTTCAATCCTAAGTTCTTATTTTAATTATCCATCTTTACTAACATCTAGATATCTTAGGGTTTCCACCAACATCTAGATATTTCATGGTTTTGGAATAAAACATGAATTTTTACCATGTCATGTCATTTAATTAAAATTATGGGTATTATAATACTAAAACTTGGTGTCCCACATCACATACATATTTTAAACGAATAAATTTATATGCTAACATGAAATCAAGTATTAGTTTTACACATCATTTGATTCATCATGTCATAAACTCTTAGTTTAATAATACAACAATGATAAAGTGAACATTATCCTTAACCTGTATTATCAAACATCAATTACACTTAGAACAACTTATATAAAAGCATGAGATTACTTTCCTTACAACATGAAGTCTCAATTTTACATAATTAATAATTCAACATGTGATGAAACCTCAAGTTATTAATCCATTAGCAAAGATAACTACATATGCTAATAATTTACACTAGAATTCTTAATTACTTAAAAGAAAAAGCGATCTTCAAAGATCTTAATTTTAGCATGGTATGCATTAAATATACATTCTTTTAAATTTATTTCACATGATCATGTATTTGGTAAAATTTGTTTTGCATGAACAGTAAGTATTATAAGTCTAGCCTTCATATATATCAATAAATAAAGCTAATCATGTAAGCATATAATCATGATATTTAACTTGCATTCATGTGTAGTATGAAAGTATAATTTTTGCATTAGTTCTTCAACAATATTTTATAAGAAAAAATGACAAAAATCTTTTATATGCTCATAATGATTCCTTTAAGTCCAACAGTCACAAATACAAATAAGGGATGGTACCATAAATTCATGCAACTTAATTTGGATTCTCAAGCTGGATATTAGGATAGATTTTTATATGGCTCTTTTAATAATTTCTTACAAGAAAATAATATCAAACAACATTATATGCTAATTATAATTATATTTAGTCATGATCAAGCAAAAGTTTCCCTTTTAAATAGAAATTTCATGGAATATGATCATATTCTTTTTCCAAAGTTTATGCAAGCAATTTTAAAAAGATAATTTGTTTTTTATTTCATTAAATATTTACTAAATTTAATATACAATACATCTTACTTTGTAACTTGAGTAGAGGACTTCTCCAAAGGTAAATTTTTTCTTCTCCAAGCCTTGAGATCTTCACAATCATGGTAAGGTTCCTTTTCCTTTATTACCTCATGACAACCCTCTATGACTAAGGCTTCTTTCTTTAAAACCTAGAAAAACCACAAATTAACCTTAAATAAGGTTAGTCAAGCACCCTTAAATCAAGAGACTATTTCAATAAAATAGGCCTTTCCACCCTTTAGATCTACGACATTATAATTTCAATACCTGAGTTGAGAACAGCTAATTAGGAAACCATGATTTATTCAACAACTTTGTAATGTTTTAATATGATAGTTTCATCATATTATACATTTAGATAGATTTGCTATTAGTATGATACACTCTTAACCAATAGTATTTGTATAATATCTCTTTCATTATTATCATATTTGTACGATACTTTTCTTTATATTTGTCTGATCAACTCTCCATCTTCTTCATTATCTTCTACCTTACAATATCATGATCGTCCTTATACAATCAACCTCACTTTGCCACAATAGGTTATACTTTATGACACATTTAGATCATACGATACAATAATAAGCCCCACTAGTGCATCTGAACCTAACTCTCAGGACAATATCATATGCATATGATAACTAAATTGTACTGTATGACTAAACGTTACTTTCACAACTTGTATCTTGATTGTCTCTATATTTTTATAGTATCATACAATTAATCAATATCATACTACTCAATTTTTATAGCCAATCACTCTCTCATTTCTTCTCATTCATCATACCTTATGACCTACAACCATCATAATACATGATTTTCATCCAATACATAACTAAAAATAACAAAACTTAATTATTAAAAATTTGTAAGTATTTATTCAACAGAAATAATGATATATTGGTCAGCAAAAAGGAAGGCGTAACAATCTCCAAACTCTCATTGGGATTTCATCCTCAAAATCTAGATAAGGACCCTAAGCATAAGCGATGAACTGCATTTTTCACTTTTAGATAACCTTTTTGTCATCATTAACATTTTGGAGGACCTTAACTATAATAGACTTTGATTTCTTAGCTATCTAGTATAATACTCCAAAATATGCACTGGTTGTTATTGGTAGGATATGTTTTCTTATAATTGAATACCCTCTAACTCCTACTAATAAACATGTGATGTATTTGATATCTATTTCTCCTTATTAGATGCATAAAAACCTCATATTCTCTAACTGTTGTCTTGGGCAATCGAAGTCTATACATCATTTAACCCATCTTTTTTACAATCTATTAGGATCCACTATACCAAGGCCATAATTTGAAAACCTTTCCAAATCTTAATAATCTATACATTAAGTTAACCTTTAGGAAAACCTTGTCCTCAGCCTTAACGCTAGCCAATCTATGTTTATTAATAAAGTACTTCTTTTGAGGGTATTGTGCAACCCAATTTATTCTTGAATTTATAAATCTCCTTAGTAGTCTCCTTTTTGAACTAAGGTCCAAAAACTTATCTAGACTCTCTCTTAGCCCAACACAATAGAGACTTATAGTGTAGACTATATAAAGCCTTATAAAACACCATGTCAATGGCTAGCTAGTGGTTATTGTTACACTTAAAGTATACTAATGTCAAATGCCTAAACCAGTTTGAGGAGTAAGACTATACATTAAGACTTAAAAGATACTCCAAAGTCTAAGTCTTCTTACTAACTTCCCTTTAGTCTCAAGATTGTAAGCTATACTAAACCTAAGATCAGTAATCATCGCCTGATGCAAAAAATTCTTAAGATAAGATGTAAATTGTGTATCACAGTTTGAAACAATCAATTTTGATGGCCCTATTATAATGATCTCACTTCATCCAATCAATCAACATGGATACCAAGTAAGCTAAGTTAAGCTACTAAAGGTTGGTAGTCCTTGAGTGAGAATATATCTAAGATTTCATGGTCAGTATGAAGCTCAACTTGGACCTTATATAAATATTGCCACCAGTTTTAAGGACAAAGAACAAAGCTACCTACTCTAAGTGAAGATTCAAGTAGTGTGTTTATGATCATGCCATTGTCGAAATGTGTATGCTATAAACCATCACTCCTTTATGAATACCTAACCTTGCACTAGCAAAGTCAAAATTGGAGCTAAACTTAATCTACTTTCTAACTCAGAGAAGCTCTACTTACATTGGTGTAACCATTAAAAAGCTACCCCTTTTCTTGTTAATTAAGTATGGGGTGCTACAATCCTAAAAAAATTAGGCACAACTAAGGGCAATATCTGACAATGCTCAATAAATTATGGATAATAAATATAGTTATAAGTTGGTTTTTATAATTCAATAATGGCTTGTATCTTGCTAGGATCCACTTAAGTCATAACACTAACAATATGTTTAAGAAAAGTAAATGAATTGAGTTAAGAGAAGCACTTCAAGAATTTTAACATAGTTTTCTTAATTGTAAGAGGCTCCAATACAATTTAAAGATGCTCAGCATATAGCTCCCAACTCCAAATCTATAGAAAACTCAATCTCATCATTTGAGCCAATCCTGACATACCATTTGATTAAACATTAGGATTATCGTGCATAATTATGGTACCCTATAGGGCTACAATCCTCTCTTATAAGTCAATAACAAAAGCTAACCCAACAAAATAGCCTCTATGAACCAATTATGTAGCATTAAGTACCAAAATCATAAGGATTTGCTTATTGTCTCAAAAGAAAATAAATTAACTCAGTTTAGCACTCATATCTAGGCTTTCATTTCCCAATAAACAATCACTATACTATGTTAAATCATCCAATCTATACCTAATACAATATCACACTCAATAAAAAGCACACAATGAACTCAACCTCAAAGCCATGTCTAAGAATAACTATATGACCACGAACCATGAACTACACATCTATCTAAGATCTCATCTGCATAAGGCAATTTCATATTCATTGGTGACTACAGTTGGTCTTGGTTGTCCTCTTTTTTCTCCTAAGAAAATTTAACAACAAAAAAACATGATGAATCAATGAGGATAATAAATTTAATATAACCAAATAAAAGCATACCATTGATTACATTAGATGCCTTAGCTACCTATTATTAGGTAAAATCATAAATATGTGATTGTCTCTATGGAGTGATTGCTACCTAACTATCATTCTGCATGCTTCTTTGTCCCTTAGGATAGTTTTCTTATCTACATCTAGGTGACATATAGTTAACTTGACATTTTTTTAGATTTGTAAGCACCTCTACCTCCTAACCAAAATACCTATATCTCTGATCTTGATCATAAGATAGTCCTTATTATGCTCCTTAATAATTTAGGTTGGGATTAATGTAGACTAATCATTACAATCAACCTTCACTAGCCATTTCTTACCTCAAAATCTACTAAACCTCTATTACAAGAAGAGTTAGATTTATTTCTCTTCTTTCTAACCTCACTATGTGTATCATCTTGGTGCTCAACCTAATCAATCACTCTAGTAGCCTCAACCAAATTTGACATCCATTAAAATGGGTCACAATTAAATGTCCTTGAATGAGAAGGTCTAAGTCCCTTCATCAATAGCTCACATTAGTGCTCCTCTAATATTGTTAGCTCAAAAGTGCAAATAATTAGGTATGTGTCAGGATAAAAATTTGTGATTAACATCTAAACTTGTTTAAGGTATGTTAGCTCCCTCTTGTTTTAAGCCTTAGATGACTTAGCATAGGTAATCTCTATAAATAGTCACAAAATTATCTTGTGATACATCACTATTTAGGATATCACTAAATATAATTCAACACTAACCACACCACTAAGTAGCTACCTCCCCATCTAAAACCAAAGCTACAAGTGTGACCTTCTACTCAGTTATGATGTGTCCAATACCTCTCAGACATGGGCTAACCAATCATAAAAAACTATTTGGTCAGTCATGCCCAAGAATATTTGTAGTCTCAATAATATCAAAACGTTTTAGCAATGTTCCCCTCAGGACTTAAGCTATTGGTGGGGTATCATAGTTGTAATAGGTCAATTAACTATGGGCTCCCCTTGGGCAACTTCATTACCTATCAAGCCTCTTAAACAACACAACTTACCTTAATAATCTTGTTAGTTATAAAAGCTAACCCAACAAAATAGCCTTTATAATCCAACTATGTAGCCTTTAGTACCAAAATGTTAAGGATTTGTCTATTATCTCCAAAGAAATTAAGTTAGCTAAGTTTAACACTTTTATCAATACTTTTTATTCCTAACAAATAATCACTATACTATACTGGGTCATCCAATCCATTCCTAATATAATATCAAACTCAATAAAAAGCACACAATGAACTCATCCTCAAAGCCATGGTCGAGAATAATTATATGACACGAACCATGAACTACACATCCATTTGGGATCTCATCTCTAGAAGGAAATTTCAAATTCTCTAGTGATTACAATTGGCCTTGATTGCCCTCATTTTTCTCCCAAGAAAATTCAACAATAAAAGAGCATGATGAACCAATAAGGATAATAAATCTAATATAGCCAAATAAAGGCATACCATTTATTACATTAAAAGCCTTAGCTACTTATTATTGGGTAAAAGCACAAATGCATGGTTGTCTCTATGGAGTGGCTCCTATTTTGCATGCTTCTTTGTTCTTTATGATAGTTTGCTTATCTATGCCTAAGCTTTGTATAGTTAACTAGACATTTTTTGGATTTGTAAGCACTTCTATTTCCTACCACAATGCCTATATCTATAATCTTGATCTTGGGATAGTCCTTATGATGCTCCTTAATAAGTTAGCTGGGATTAATATAGACTAATCATTACAATGAACCTTCACCAACCATTTATTACCTCGAAATCTACCAATCCTCCATTGTAAGAAGAGATAGATTTATTTCTCTTCTTCCCAACCTCACTATGTGTATCATCTTAGTGTTCAACCTAATCAACTTCTTTAGTAGCCTAAACCAAATCTTAACATCAATTAAAATAGGTCATGACTAAATGTCTTTGAAGAGCATGTCTAAGTCCCTCCATGAATGCTCACATCAATGCCTCTTTAATGTTGTTATCTCAAAAGCACATCTAATTAGGTACATTTGCTAGGATACAAATCTGTAATTGGCATTTAACCTTGTTTAAGGTATGTTAGCTCCCTCTTGATCTAAGCCTTGGATGACTTTGGCATAGCTAACCTCTACAAATAGTCTCAAAATTATCTCATGATACATCACTATTTAGGATATCATTTAGCATAGTTTAACACTGACCACACCACCAAGTACTTGTCTCCCTATCTAAAACCAAGGCTACAAGTGTGACCTTCTACTCAGTTATACACCTCAATGCATCTAATACCTCTCAGACATGGGTCAGTCATGCCCACAAATATTTGTAGTCTCAACAACATCAAAGCCTTCCACCAGTGTTCCCTCTCAGGACGTAAGCTGTGCATAGGGTCACATAGTCATAGTAGATCGATCAACTATGCGCTCTCTTTGGGTAATTTCACTACTTGTTGAGCCTCTTAAACAACACCAAGTGCCTTGATAATCTTTTCAAAGAAAAAGTATCACACAAAGTTTACATCATAACAAAACTAGAATTCATAATTTATCTAACTTATTTATTCTTAGATCTTATTCCCCTCGCCTTATTAAGCTTAACCTTAATATTCCTAAGTATGTCCTAACTCTCACCTAAGTTTTGATACCACATCTATTGCACCCAATTTTGTTTTCCAAAAACATAAAATGTAACAAAAAATCCAAATACTTAAAATATATATTATGCCTTCAAGTAAACAACTACAATAAAATACTAATATAATAATAATCCAAAGAAATTCTTATCCATAAATCCTATATGTAAAATTAAATATCAAATGATCATCAACCACACAACCCAAATTTAATAAAAAAAATAACGTAATAAATAAATACCAAAGATCAACAAAAGAGAACATAAACAACCACTAAGTTCAAATATAATAATCTAAAATAGTTACATGTCCATAAATAATACAATTAATAATCATATAAAAAAATAACTTTGCTACAACTAATGATAAAATATAGAAAGATATATCATCCAGTTGATGCACTAACTTTGATAGTCTTAAGCTTGACTCTTATCTAATTCTTAACTCTATGATCCTATAAAAATATAAGGGAGGGGAGAGGTGAGCTAAGAAGTGTAATAAAAATCCTTAAGTCATATTATAAAAATTATTATATAATAGCTAAGAAATATATCTATAACAAATAAATAAATTAAACAAATAAATAACATCAAATGCTAACTCCCATAATGATATAACTATTTATAAATTAAGTTAATACATAACCTTATGATGTGACTAATTAAATGTTTAAGTGTCCCTTTATCGATCCAATACACTCTCTAGTCTAAGAGAATAATGATATGACCTGGTACTCTTATCACATTATGTAATTCAGTATTCTTTATAATAATATTAGTCACATAGAACTTACAGAATTTTAAGAGTCCTTAATAATCTTATATACTCCTTATTATAGTCATAACACATTATTTGTTCTTCATAAGGCTATAAGTGTAATTATTCCCTCCTAAAACTATTTATACAATGGTTTTCAATCAATCTTGGTGATTCTTATCACATGATCTAACACTTCTCCTCCAAGTTCAACCAACAACTTATAACTATTATCTTCAGGCCAAAAGAGTATAGTATCTAACCTATATATCTCCTAAGTAAGCATGTATAGTCAAGGGTCCATTACACCATATCTTCATCTAATCTAATCACATCTATAACTCATAGCATCTTGTCAATACTAATCATCTACTACCTAAGATTTCTTAGAGTTTCTTAATTTAAACCTAACATATAAAGAGTTCTTAACTTATAAGAGTGAAAATTAATAAAACAAATAGTAATAAAATTTTTTTTTAAATGGCATTGAATTTAATTATTATTAGTCATGCCATATGAAATAATCATTACTTTTAAATGAATTTTGGTTTCAAAGGGTGGGATGATTGATTAGATATCATCGATCATTCTGTGGGTCAAAAACCTTACTTTAAAAGGTAAGCTATACACTTGATTGGTTGAGCAAAAAGATTTTATGGATCTTAAGTGATTTTGAGAGAGAAGATAGAACAATATATTCCAAGAAAATTTAGGATCAATATTGGCTTGATCTAAGGTCATTCCTTCAACGCCTCTTCACTATTTTTCTTACTGTATCCTTTATTTTCAAATCATTCCAATGCCTAACTTTTCTATCATGAATTTTATAGCTATAAGAAAAGGATAGTTTTAAGGGAAAGAGAGGTAGAAATGCTTAACCCAAAAGAAGATCAATCCCAACCCACCATTCTTTATACACAATTTTGGTTTTAGAGAATTTCATAGCATATGAATGTTTATGATGTGAAAAATTTCACATTTATTGAAGTTGTTTACCAAACATGACTACTCCTACAATTTTAATAGTCTATTGCATGGTATTTGTAATAAATCATTGACTTAATTTATCTCTAACTTTCATTTTTGTATGTTTTATAAAAAGCTTGAAATAGATCCACCATATAAAACACTTCAAACATTGTTGTTATATTTCAATCACCATCTTAGTGTATGTATAAAGATATAGAAATTTAGAGATATGCATATGACTCTTAATTTAAGTGATCCACTATAAATAACATTCTTGGAAGAACTATAAAATTGAGCATAAATTAAAAGCCTGTCTCGAACCACTAATTATAAATTGTTAAAGAAAACTTCAATGTGGTCGAAATGATTCTTTGGTATATGTCAAAACTTTTATACCTTCCATCCCCTTGATACATGACAAGGCAAAACCTTTTTGGTATGTTATAGCACAAAGAGGAATGCCAAGAATCAAACGAAACATGATATTCCAATACAATCCTTTACATCTATTCACATTTTGTACAAATTTTCCCAATGAACCTAGCATCTCTAAGTCCTCAAGTCTAGACAACAAAAAAGCATGGCTAGATATTGCTTTGAGAAGTCTTTTTTTGAATTTTAGAAATTGGGCCCTAGGCTCTGCTTACAACTTTTAATCAAAACAAAGCAAGAGAGAAAGAAGTTGTCCTCTCTTCTTTCATACTTGTTAAGGTCATATAAATTGAAAAGCCCACCAGCACATATCTTATTTGGAAAAGAGGGAGCATGGAATGAAGAATAGTTATTTGACTTTGGCAAAGTCTAAGCTTAGCATACAATTCATTCTTCCATGAACACCATTTCTAGTACAAGGACCTTAGGATGCAAGGACTGGTAGACAAACCCTTGGTAGGGACCTTGAAGTGAGTTCATTAAGTTATTCATAGTCTTCCTCATCTTCATACCCTAGATTTCTCAATACTTCATTAATTTCACCAATATAGTTACTCAATGATTTAGTTCACTGGATCAGCATATTCAATCCATTGATAGTGTATTACGTTGACATTTTGAAGATCCAATGTAAGTTTCACAAAGAGATTTATCATTATAATAATTTCTTCCTTTTTTTATTGATGACGAAAGGAGGAGGCATTTTTTGATGACATAATAAGAGAAAAAATTGACACATCTTATTTTAGTTAGTATTAGATTTAACTCTTATTTGGGTTCTTTTCATAAATTGTTCCTAATTATAGCTAAAATCATGCCTATTGCATGATTCATGCTATTTATGTGGATGGCATTGAACATTTTCATAGTTAATGCTGTTTGTGTGTTATGGTTTTGAGTATAGTCATATGTTAATGGACAATTACTTTATTTTTATAGATGCTTAATTTAGAGGGAATACTTTCTCCATCTTATAATTCTTTGCATATTATATTTTATTACCAATCAAAATCCTAAGTTTTTTCATCTAAATGGGATGAATGTTAGTCTAATGAACATTTTGTGAGAACTTATTAGCACAAACTTATGAATGTATCATGTTTCACCATGCCTATTCACTTTTTTCAAGTATATAGATCATTGAACATGGGTGGCGACACATGTTGTGCTTTACTTTTGCATATGGTGTTCATATATTGAATATGGCCATTGATTCTTACAATTTTGCCAATCTCCACACATTTTAATTATTTTTTTATGTGTTTGACATATTTGAATGTATTTGGAGTGCATATATGATGCATGAGCTTTATTTTGACATGCATATGATACAAGGGTTACCAATTCTAACTTTGCTAGTTAGTGAGGACACTAGTTGCTATTAGGATTTTCTACAACCTGAAGCCACTCAAGCATGCATCAATACTTTCAAACAATCAAGGTATATATTTTTCATATGTATAGTTAAGATGGAGCCTAAAATTAAAATTTAAGGTAAAAAATTATGCTTAAGATATAAAAACAAAAAATGACCCATTGCACCCATTCTTGTTGGCTACGCCAACTATCACCTTCTCTACTGATTACTGCCAGCCTAGCCTAATGATGGCCTACCCATAAAGATAGCTTGGTCAATGAATCTTCCTGACCTATTTTGGATCATAGGTTTGTACAACCTATGAATGCATATGGAACAATTGATGTAGCCCCAACCCACCATCAAAATAGTTTGCGCAACTAGCTAACATATATTGAATTATTGATGTTATCTAACATGTCAACAAAACACTTTGTGCAACCCACAAACGCACACGAAACCACCTATGACATGCCAACCTACCAAAAAAGCAATTCCCATGACCAACAAATGTGAAAAACAATCAAAATTCATATTTGATGTGACCCACTAAGGCACACAAAATTCGATATCCACTCGGCCTATACCTAACTTGAAACACACCATCCCATATTTGATGCGACCTGCTAATGCCCACAAAATTCATGACATTTGCTCGACCCATTGTCCTAAAACATAACACATCAACCCAAATTCGATCAGCGACACTCGTGCAAATTTAGCAAAATGTCAAACCAAAGCACATCTTCTCAAAAAGCTGTTTAACAACAGCTTTTAATTACATATTTTTGCATTTTTTTTAATTTATTTTTACTTTTTCTTAGGCTCTTTATAAAAGGGAAGGTCTATCCTTTGAAAAAGATTAATCTTGCCTGAGTGAAGTTTTCACTATTCCTATGTATATTGTTGAGGTCATAGAGTTGATCACAACAAGAAATCTGACCTGCTAATTTTTTAAGACTTTGGTATTAATAGGAGCGATGTGAGGCCCAAGCAAGGAGATGTTTGTCCATTTATTTTCAACTCTACAACAACTCCTTCCTATCATCACTAGCATAATGATTCCCTTTCATTTTGCTATTTTAAGTTTACTCAAATTTTTGCCACCTCTACTTTCATAAGATTTTGTTCACAAATCTCCCTTATTTTCACCTTCCCTACTCTCTATGACTTAGTTTTTTTAAGTGTTTTAGATTTCCTTTGTATGTAATTACTTCATTGCTCTAGTTTTCCACTAGGCTTTGTAAGGTCCTTTCAATGCTTTTTTTTTTTATCAAAAGTAGCCTAAGCCTACATAAGAAAACCCACTATAGGGGTTTAAATGCAAAGTCAGCTAGTAGGAGCTTAAGTAACGGCTTGGGCAGGGGCATTCCCCTTTCCCAATCCATATCAGACGAGCATGCATTTTTTGCCACTCAATCCACAGGGGCATTGTCTTCTCTTAAAACATGAGTGAGGCGAAAAGCAGACAGCTTCCTCACAAAGTGGAGAGCATCAGAAACAGTACCACCCTCCAAAGGACAACGAACCCGTTGCATCCCCTCATGTAATGCGTAGGTAGAGTCAGTTTGGATCTCAACAGCAGGATAATTCTTTAATTTTGTCATGATAAACACCATAGCTTCCATGATAGCCTGAAGCTCAGAGGCATCACTTGCCTATGAAATGAAACCTCTCCCCACAACATGCATGGGCCTACCCTCATGGTCACGGACAACAAAGCCAATACCAGTCGTCTCATTCCTCACTGTAGCTTCGCAATTGATCATTATCCAGCCCGTTGGAGGGGGAAGCCAAAAACTGGTTACCAGGGACCCCAAGGGGTTGAACTTCCCGTTGGATGTAGAAGAATGATGATTAATGAGCTTTATAATGGCAATGCTTTCCAATTTGATCCTCTGGACTAGCATGTTATTACTGAGGGTGGTCTTCTTATGCACCTTGTGGTTCCTATTCTCCCAGATATGGAACAAGGTAAAGGCCACAATGGCCAAATGAGCCGCGGAGATGCCGCGCACCGCATCAAGCTGTGCGGCACGGGAAAGAAAGCGCTCCAAAAAGTGGCCACCACTGCGGGCGCGTGTGCGCAAACCACCACAGATGCCCAACACCTTAGCAGATGCATGCAACACAGGGTCCTCACAGATATTGCGTGTCGTAGCACAATCATACAGCGCGTGCTGTTGTGTCTCAACAACATCACAGCCCCAACTACAGTTGCTACATTCAGTCAAATGCCTTCTTTTGAGCCAATCCACCGTAGGAACGAGGTTCCGAGCCACACGCCAAAGGAAAGTATGGACCTGGGGCAAGACTTTAAGCTTCCATATCCACTCAAGGTCCCCCGACGGTGGGGTAAATCTAGCATTATCAGCTCTCCTCAAGGTGATGAGAGCCCGGTAGAACTTGTTAGAAGAGACCTTAGGGGATTCGATGTGTACCTGAAGAAGCTCATCATTCCCACAATTATGACCCAATGGCAAGTGCATGAATCTGTCCTCCAATAAAGGGTTCGTCCAGCAAGCAATAGAATCCCTGTCCCACTTCCTCGGCCCCAACATGCAATTCCCCACATATTTTGGCCATGAGGCCTCCATGTTGATGAATGCGGGCTACCATTTTATTGGAAGAAAACCCAGCCAATTATCTTCATAGAAATCAGTGCACATTCCATCCACCATCCTCCAAATGAAACCCCCCAGGGAAACTGGGAAGGCCTTAAGCAGCAACCTTCCTGCATGAGAGGCACCCCTGGGGACCTTGCATGGGTTGTTTCCTAAAGGGTACTTTGTCTTCATGATGTCTACCCAAAGGCTGTCCTCATGTTATAAAAGTCTCTTACAGTGCTTCATGACCAATGCACGGTGCCAGATCTTGAGATCAAGTAAGCCAAGGTCTCCCATGTCCTTCGGGAGCGTAACAGTGTGTCAATCAGCATAATAGATAGCGTGAGCTGTACCTTCACCACACCATAGGAATCTCCTCATCAACTGTTCCATCTACTCCACCACCCCACATAGAACCACACAATTGCTCATCACAAAATTTGGAAACGACTCCAAAACAACCTTGATCAATAGTATCCTTCCAGCCAATGAGAGGGGGCGCACCCACCACTTAGCAACCTGATACTCAATTTTCTGAATAAAAAAGTTGAAATTTGCTTTCTTGAATAACTTAGCCAAAATAAGAATACCCAGGTAGGAGAGTGTATTTCCCTTTGGGATACCAAGCTTAGAGGACACAAGCTTCATTATTTTCTTCTTCATACATCTACTGAAGAAAATTCTTGATTTCTAATGATTAACATTGAGCCCAACGAACTTACTAAATTTGTGGAGCATTTTCTTGATAACAAACACAAACTTATGTGAACCAGGTGCATAGAAAATAACATCATCAGCATATAAAAGGTGCGAGATAAGGGGGCCATTGGAGGTGCATCAAAGCCAAGTAACGCCTGATTCTCATACTTAAGCGTCAGCATAGAGAAAAATTCTGATACTAGAGTGAACAAATATGGGGATAAGGGGCAACCCTGGCGAAGACCCCTAAAGGCCTCAATCCATGACAGTCTATCTCCATTCAGCAAAATACCAAATCTTGGGGAAGTAATACAAGCAAGGACCCACTTGCACCATGTCGGTGGGAAGCCAAGGAGTTGCATCATCTCCTCAATGAATTGCCATCTCACACTATTGTACGCCTGCTCCATATCCACTTTCACATCCATCAATCCCACTTTGGATGAGGAGGAATACATTCTCGCCCCCATCTCTTGCGCAATAAAGATGTCAGAAATGGATCTCCTGGGAAAAAAAGCTCCCTGCTCTCTAACAATAACCTCAGATAGTACTCCTTTGAGTCTTTCTGCCAAGATCCTAGCTGCAATTTTATAAATGACATTACAGAGGCTAATTGGCCTAAAGTTTTCAGGCTTAGAAGCACCTTGTCTCTTAGGAATAAGTACCACCAATGTATCCTTCCATGCATTACGCATGTAATTCTCCTTGAAGAAACAAAGAATAGCCTTTATAATATCCATATGAGTGACAGCCCAGTAGCCCGTAACAAACTCTGTTGTGATGCCGTCCATCCCAAGTGCTTTGTTTCTCCTACTACTCCTAATAGCATTGGCCACCTCCTCCTCAGTGATCTCACGGGTCAGCCATTCCCTATTCTCCAAGGTTATGCAATTGTGTGAAAGATGCCATAGGGAGGGTGCTACCCACGAACCATCCCACCATTTTGCTCCAAAAAAACTGTAATAAGATATTGCTAATATCGGCCCTCGATTCCACCATGTTCCCCTCATCATTCCTCATATGAGATATATTGTTATTGCATCATCTAGTTGTGGCTGTAGCATGAAAAAACCTTGTGTTTTTATCCCCCATTTGTACCCAATGGATTTTCGCTCTTTGGCACCACCACTTCTCCTCAAGTGCGCACCCCCTACGGAAGTCAGAAATGAGATTGCCAAGCTGGGTGTTCTCCTCCTCATTCAGACCCTGCCCTGCCTCCTTGTCTTGTAGTTCACCAATCCTCCTCTCATACTCCCTATTTGTCCCAATAATGTCCCACATCTCCCTCTTACTCCACCTGCACAAAGCCACCAGGAATCGACGAAACTTAGTAGAGAGGCTATCCATACAATTCCCCTTAGTACTTCTGGACCACATATGCTTCACAATACCAACAAATTCGGGATGGTCAAGCCAAATGTTCTCCAACTGGATCCTGCTATCTTTCGGTTTTACCACATTTGTGCCTATATCAATCATAAGAGGGCAATGATCAGACCCGATCCGAGCAAGATGAGTCACCAAGGTAGCTAGGAAAACATTCAGCCCATTCACATTCATAAGAGCCCTATCCAGCCTCTCCCAGATTCTGGCATTCCCCTGTTTGTCGTTGCACCAAGTGAACCTGCTGCCCACAAAACCCAGATCAAGAAGCTGAAGATCCTGCATAACCTCTAAAAACTCCTGCTAGCCAAGTCCACAATTGTAGGCCTTACCCCCCCTCTTCTCCTCTTGGGACATCACAATATTGAAATCCCCCGCAACAATCATAGGGTCATCCCCCTCGGCCTCCACTCTCAACATACGCCAAATATCCTTGCGCCATTAAGGGTTATTAGAAGAGTATACCACACAGCATTTTAGATATGAGCCTCCCAAGAACTTGACACCAAAGACAACCATATGTAATGAAGAACGAGTAACCTCCAGGTCAATGTAGTGCCTCCACAAAATAACAATACCAGCCAACTTCCCCTCAGATGGCTGAGTAGCAAACATCCAATCTCTACCGAGAAGAAAGTCAGCATCACGTCTATCAAAGGATTGTACTCTAGTCTCCACAAGTGCCACCACCCCTATATTTCCTTCCATAACAAATCTCTGTAGGTAACAACGTGATTTCCTTTTCCTTATCCCCCTGATGCTCCAAACAGCAATCTTAACCATTAGCAATAAGTATTTTCCTCCCAAAAAATTCCTTCCTGTCTTTCGCTACCAAGGCCGCAAACAACAAAATGCAACCCCAAACATATCGTGGGGATGCGCAGGAAAAGTGCTTCAGGGGTGCAAGCACGTGCAGCCCCCACGCACCGAAGCCCTTCCAAACACACAGCGTTCGCCTGCACCGTCCCAGTGTGCGCATCCCCTGCATTGCGTCCAGCGTACCTAAATGTTGCCGACCGCCAGAAACTTCAAGCGCACAGCGTGCCACACTCGCTGCAGCACTTAGCAGCACCAACACCCACAGCGCGTACCAACACCTCCAGCACGTACATCCAGCTCCACCAATGTACACCCGCGCCGCAACGCGCACCAGTACCTCCAGCACCAACACCTACTGCAATCCACGATTTGTAGCTGGGGGGCTGGCCCCTCATCCCATAGTGGTATGTTTGTCATTCAAGCTGCTGTTGCGGTCTTCCTCCTCTATATTGTCCACTGGCATTGCTTTATTACCCTTGTCACCTGTCATGAGTTCTTGATTATTGTTAGGGGCTTTCCTCGTAATGCCCTTTGGGGCCCATGACCTCTGAAATGGCTCCTTACCCCTAATAATAGAGGCACTTCTTCTTCTTCTGATTGTGGTTCTATCCCATCCCTCCTCCTGTTTAAGATCCCTAACAGTGTTGTCCATAGCATGAGATCTCTGCTCGGTCTTTTGGTGATCATTTGTGTTCCCAGTTGGCCTTCTCTTTCTTGGCTGGACAACCATCCAAGGCTCCAGACCTTCTCTCACTACCTCGTCCGCATGCATATCCTGAGCCTGAGCTAGTGGCTCACACTGAGGAGCCACAGCAGGGGATTTAACAAATGCACTCCCATTAGAGGCACGCAACTCCTCGTTGCCAATGATAGTGGATGCCACAGGTCCCGTGTTCCTTACTATAGTTTTAGCAGTTTTCGTATCTAGTTTCTTTTTTGGACAATGCTCCACCACATGTCCTTCATGGCCACACCCATAATAGATACGCGACAACCCCTCATATTCAATATCTTGGAATGATTTGCCCAAGTCACCACTGAGCCATAACCCCGACTTGAGCAACTTAGTGAGGTCTATCCTTACACAGACCCTGGCATAAGAAGTACTTTGCATCTGCGTAGTCCAGCCATCAAGTAGTATGGGTTCCCCTACATTCTTGGCAATCTTAATGATATTTTCAACATCCCAATATAGTAATGGCAGCGCAGAAAAGCGAATCCAAACGGGAGCACACATAGCAACATCCGGTGACGACTTGAAATCTGCTTCCCACAAATCAAGACCCATTGCTTGGCCCGCCACTTGCCATGGACCACCCAGTCATATCTTATTTCTGTCTTCCACTGAATCAAAATATAAACAAAAGTAGTTAAACGGTAATTCCATGACACGGAATTCACTAAGATGACCCCATCTTCTTGTCAAGATTTTAGCAATGATAGCAAACGGAAGGAAATTTCCATAGACTCTGCCAATGAGGTCATATTGATGAAAGATCCTACGCCTTAAGCAAGCTTCGTGTGACAGAATAACCTCATCATTTTCCATAATATTTTGCGTTAAAGCCGCTCTTTCTTTAATATCAACCATTTTAAAGGCTATAAAGGAGGTGGCTCTTTCTTTAATATCAACCATTTCAATGCTTTTAATAAGCACTTGCGTGAGCTTTACTTTTATTCCTTATTTTCTCACTAGATTGGGTTTATTAAACCCTTTGCAAGTACCCTATCTCTATATGATTAAAGAGGTTGCAATCCTAGCATAAGAAGTGACTCCTATGTTGCTCCTAGTCCCCTCTTGGCTATAATTTCCTTGGATAGGTATCTTTTGTGTATTGCCATTTTTGGTTTTTCGTATTATCTTTCACATTTCTTTCTTCTTTACATGTATATTAATCTCTAAGTTACTTATTATAGTTCATAATGCTCTTTTGATATCAAAACTAGTATCAAAGCTTAGTTATGTTGGTGCTTACAACACTAATAGATAAGTAAAACTAAAGTAAACCTTTTTTATATTTGTGTTGGCACATAATCTTAATAAAAAAGAGAGACAAGAAGGCAACACAAAGAGAGTGCTTTTCTTTCTAAAGGGTATAATGTATACACATAGTATATGGTAAAAATTAGAACAGAGTTCTAGAAATCAACCAAACTAGAAGAATATGGAGTTAAGATCAACTAGTTAGAACAAGCTCCAAATGTCCTCATCTTATTTGAACTTGACATTGTCAACCCACTCAATCAAATTCTTGTTGAGATCAATGACCCCTTCTTAAAACGACACCAATAAATGATGATGATAAGCTCATGAAGTCCATAAAGTGTGACACACCTATCTTTGAATATACCTTAAACCCTAAAAACTACATAAAGTTGGAAGCAATCATGAACCATTATTTCTAATGGGTTAGACTTAATGAAGAATAAGAGATATTGTTTACTTGAATGAAGTTGAATATAAAAGTCTGATCGTTTATAAAAACCATAGAAACCCACATAAATAGAGATGATCCCCACTCATAAGAATCTGGAATAAGTTTAAGAAAATCCTGAGAGATAATTGCTTACCCCTTTCTTACAAAAATTAGTTATTTGACCAATTGTAATGCCTAACCTAAGGAAGAAAGTTCGTTAATTAGTATAATGATCATTTTGATGAGTACCATTTGTGTTGTAGTGTTAATAAGGATACTTTGGTCACCATCTCTTGCTTTTGTGCTAAACTTAGAGAAGATATGCAAAGAAAACTTTTCATGCATAACATTCAAAACTTAAAAGAGGCTTATAAGATTTCTTGTGAGTTTGAGAACCTCTAAAAGTTTTATCTAGGAAAAACAAGTTGTATTAATGCTCAAGTTAACCTTCTAACCCACTAATATTGGACCATCTAATTGTCACCCATTGTCACTTCCCTCTTTAAGCCTTCTCAAACTCACTACAAAACCAAATCTACCTGCTACCCAACAACCCAAAGTAAATTGTTTCTGATATAAAATGTGAGATCAAATGGTAGTCTGATGTCTCACATAACAAATAAACTATATCAAGAAAGAAAAGTACGAGAAATTTAATACCCAAAAAAAAGAAGGGACTAAAGAATAAGTTTTTCATTCCAATTAGCTGACAAATGCTCTGATGAGGAATGAGAGAACATTATCAAGGACACTGAACTCATTATAATTGTGAGATGAATTATCATCCAACTTAAGATAAAGTGAAGATTAGAGACACATCACCATTTTTCATACTTCATCAAAATTAGAAGAAACATTTGTAAGGTGGTCATCAATAATGGCATCAGCATTAATACCATTGTAATTAATAATGTAGCACACCTCAGGCTTATTGTCACTCATCACCCAAACCTGCATGTAATTTATAAGATTAACTACACATTTATAAATATCAAGCAGCAATGTATTATACTACTCAGATTTAGTAAATATTTAGAAGACATTTGATGTGATGTTGTTCTTATGTAGGTTAGAAGTATCATCTTGGGACACCCTAGTTTTATGACCATGATGCCCTTCTCATTGAAAAAACCACTAACTATACATTTAAATATAAAGGATAGAAATTCAAGCTACACCAATCACCACCTAGGGACCACATCTAACCCATTAAAAAATGCTACCCATCACTCTACATAAAAAGATTCAATTTATGTTCCAAGGTGAAGTATATGAAGAATTTACCAATGAAGCTATCATCTTGGGTGTCGTAATGAGAGAGCTCTCAAGTGAGGTACCTAATATAGTAATACCTTCCATAGTAGGACCCCATTATAGCTAGCTTTCTAATGTTTTCACTAAGGAATCTTAAGGTTTGCCACCCTTTTGTGGCATCTAACATGCCATCGACTTAATACTAAGTGCTAGTTTACCAAATTTGTCATATTATAGGATGAGCCCATTTAAATACCATGAATCCAACAAGTGTAAGAGTTATTAGACAAAGGTTTTATATGGGAAAATATTAACTCTTATGCAGTTCTTATCCTTCTAACCTCTAAGAAAGAAGATTCATGGAGAATGCGTATCCATAGTAAAGCCATCAACAAAATAACTATGGAGTATATGTTTCCTATCCCACTCTTAGATGACCTACTGGATCATAAGTGGAGCAATTGCTTTCTCAAAATTGACTTAAAAAGTGGATATTGACAAGCTAAGATTTGACCAAGAGATGAATGGAAAACTACTTTCAAAATAAATGATAAGTTATATGAATGATTAGTCATGTCTTTTGGCTTATCTAACACCTTAAGCATGTTCATGAGAATAATGTCTCAAATAATTTGACCCTAGTTAAAGAAATTTGTGATAGTTTTCTTTGATGACATTTTAATCTTCAGTCATCCTTAAACACCACTTAAAATTGATCTGCATATAAAGTGTTCTTATCCTGAGCCCTCGATAGTAGATATTATTTTTTGTGTATAACAATGAAAGTTGAAGCATTATAAGTAGTGAGGAACTCAAAAAAAAAATAAGAAAAGAGTTTTTTGTCACAAAGAGATTCAATTCCTCAAGAAGATTCTCTTTAGGAAGTTATGAATTATAGAGTTTTGAACTACTTCATAGATTATTCGTACCCCTTTATATAAAGGTTAGATATAATATTTTTATTACAAAAATACATAACAATTTAAGTTTCATAAGAAATATGTGGATTTTGACCAAAATATAAAAGTTTTCAAATTCTACACCCAACATAGCATGACAGCTTGCGCACCATGAGTCGCCCCCACCCCTACTTATGATCATGCTAGGGGTATTATTCACTTGTGTGAGTACTATCTCATGAGTGGACTACATGCACAATAAGTGGCTAACGCATGGGCATGTACAATGCACATGCTCAATCCTGCTTACTGGCATCTAACATGCTGCACCTTCCCGTGTGCACACCTGCACCTTCGTGCACATTGCTTAACCAGTGCATTATAACTTGCTCTTTAGCACACCTAAAATGAGCCGCCAGACGTGGCCTAGTGTGTAGCTCTTATTGTTTTGTGCTACGATAATAATTTTTGTCATTCTCTTCTCTTGATTTTTTTCATAATTTTGAATTCAATAAGCTTAAAATTAATCTCTTGTTTAAAAACACCTTAAAATTAGTTGTATGCTTAAATAGAATCACTTTATGTTAATATCAAAAGATGTGTCTTTAATATTAATTATGTGAACTTTCAAGATTTCATAGTCCCAAAAGATGGTATATCAACTAATCTTGATAAGATTAAGGTCGTAAATGATTGGCAACACCTTAGTTTGTCCATAATGTTAAGAGTTTTCATGGACTAGTAACTTTTTATGAAAAATTTAGTAGGTGCTTTAGTACCATCACTATCATTATAACTGATTATTTTAGAAAATAAAATTTTGAATGAACACTTACACATGAAAAAACATTTAAAAAGATTAAGGTGGGTGTGACCAAATCTCATATACTTTGACTTCTAAACTTTCCATAATT
This sequence comes from Vanilla planifolia, assembly GCA_023846275.1. Classification (NCBI taxonomy): domain Eukaryota; kingdom Viridiplantae; phylum Streptophyta; class Magnoliopsida; order Asparagales; family Orchidaceae; genus Vanilla; species Vanilla planifolia. Next base: position 22,569,031 of record CM043874.1, read on the forward strand.
TTTGAAGTAACTTGTGATGCCTCAGCATATAAATAAGAGGAGTATTTAGCCAAGAAGGATAGTCAATCACATACTTCAATGTAAAATTGAAAGAGTTTCATAAGAAATACTTTATCTATGACAAAGAATTTTACATAATAGTTAAAAATGTAAGACCTTATAGGCATTATCTCTTACTCTAAGAATTTATATTTTATTCTAACCATGAGACTTTAAAGTATCTAAACTTTAAAGCCATAGTATGCTAAGTGGGTGAAATATCTTCAAAGCTACATCTTCATCCTCAAACATAAGCTAGGTGTAAAAACAAGGTCGTCGATGCCCTTTGAAACTTTACATGACCTGTACCCAACTACATTAACTTTGGACCCATTTATAAAGAGTTAGTTGCCAATTTTATCAAGGTCATCTATAATTATATGAATAAAGATGGTTATCTTTTTCGTGATAAGAAACATTACATATCACAAACATCACTTAAAGATTTCTTAGTTTTGTGGAAACATGTAAGAGGACTAATATGACATTTTGGATGAGTAAAAATAATCATGGCTATTAAAGACAAGTTTTGTTGGCCAAGATTAAAACTACATACTACTTAAATAGTTGTTAGTGTAAGACTTATGTAATTAGCAAATAGTGTGTTTAAAATACCACATTTTACACCTCATTGCTAGTACTCTCATAACCATGAGAGAACCTTAGTATGGATATTATCCTTGGACTATCAAAAACCCTTCTAAGACATGACTCCATTTTCATAGTGGTAGATCAATTTATTAAAATGTGCTTGATTTATCCCATGTTACAAAACTTTTGACATTTTGCACATTGCTCAACTATTCTTTAATGAAGTGGTATAGATTCATGGATTGCCCAAGACCATAATCATAGATAAAGAGATCCATTTTACTTTTAGAAAATCCTTTGGAATATTATAGGAAAAAAGATAATTTTCTTATCTACCTATCACCCCCAAACTATTGTTAAACCAAGATAATAAATCATAGCTTAGGAAATATTCTAATGTTTGGTGGAAGAAAATGTAAAGAATTATGATTTTCTTTTACCACATATAGAGCATGCCTATAATAGTTTTGTTAATAGGTCCATAGAAATGAATCCATTTGAAACATATAATGGATATTCTTAGTCATATTTCTTATTCAAGCATGCATGTTTATATCTGCACAAGAGTTTACATAACATATAAAAGAAGTTCATGAGCATATTAAAGATAAAATAAATCTCAATAATGAGCAATATAAGAGATAAATTAATGCACACTATAAGAATGAAGAATTCTTAAAAATAGATTAATTGGTGATTCGAATTAAATTTGAAAGGTTCCCATTATAAACCCTAAAAAAGTTACATGCAAGTGGTTCCTATCTATTCCAAATCTTAAAAAAGGTTGGACTAAATGCATACATATGAAGCTACCAAATGACTATGACATCAGCAATATCTTTGACGTCTCAGATCTAATAGCTTACAAAGAGCTGATCAAGATTGCCAGTGAATCATTTGAGTTGACATCAATATCCCATGAGAGTGAACCTATATTTGAGTGCCCACAAGTCTATCATGATAAAAAAAGTGAGAAAATTAGAGATATCTCATTTATTGGAAAGGTCGACTAGACATTGAGGATACCTAGATCTCAAGGGAATAGTTAAGCTTCTAAACCTAGACACATTGGACATTTAAGTGAGTCGATTGGAGTAGTTGACTGATTAGAGATGAGTTTTTTCCACTCTAAAAGAATTGGTGAGGACACTAGCTGCTACTAAATATTTTAAAACTCAATAGCTAATCAAGCACACGCTAATGCTTATAGATAATCAAGGTATCTATTTTTCATGTACAGAGTCAAGATGGAGCTTAAAATTATATTTAGAGCTCAAAAATCATGCTTGGGATATAATAATAACTAAAAATGATTCATTGAGCCCATTCCTATCAGCTCTACCAACTATTGCCAACCTAACCCAACCTGATTCCTAGATTGTGTTTGACCATAACAATTCAGTGAACTAGTCTTTTGGGTTGTTTGATGGCAGATTCATGCAACCTACCAATGCTCACTTAACCATTGATGACGTGCCAACTCACTAATCCGACCGACCAACAAAACAATTTACCTTCTAGCAAATAAACATAAAATCATTAACACTGTGCCACACTGCCAATTTGATGAGCCAATAAAACATTTCACACAGCCCATGAACATGTACAAAACCACCTACATTGCACCACCTACCAATTTGACTCTTCAGCAAAGCAGTTTGAATGGCATGTGAATACACATAGAACCACCAATACCATGCTAACCCACTAGTCTCACTCACCAGTAAAACAGTTTGCAACCCACTAAGGTTCACGAAATTCACCGCATCACTTGACTTATCAACCTGGCCTATACATGCGAACCCAAATTACACCTATGACAACTCGATTGAATCCAATTAATGCTAAACTGAAAAGATATCTTTTTAAAAAGATGTTTGGCAATAGTTTTTCATTGGAAATTTTTGTATTTTTTTTCTTTTTTATATTATGTTTACTTATTTTCTTAGGTTCTTTATAAAAGTGAGGGCTTACCCTTTAGAAAAGATCAATCTTGCATGAGCAAAGTTTTTATTATTTCTTTGTATCTTGTTAAGATCTTAGGTTGATTACAGTAAGAACTCTAATGTGCTAATTTGTTAGGACTCTGATACTAGAAGGGTGTGATGCTGAAGTGATGGGATGCCATGCCACTTTATTTTAACTCTACGGCAAGGCTTCCTATCACCACCAGCATAATAGTTCTCTTTTGCTTTACCATTTTTAGTTTTCAAATTTTTGTGACCTTTGCCTTCGTCAAACTTTATTCATGAATCCCTCCTATTGTCACATTCTCTACTCTCTATGACTTAGTTTTCTTTAGTGTTTTATACAACCTTTACATGCAACAACTTTGTTGCCCTTATTTTTCTTGAAACTTAGTAATGAATTTTTGGTGTTTTTAGTTTACACCCATGTGACCATTACTTTGTTCCTTTTTTTATTATGAGATCAAATTTACTAAACCCTTTTTGAGTACCCCATCTCTTTACCATTGAAAGGGTTGTGGGCATATCATATGATGTGGCTCTTATGTTGCTCCTGGTCCATTCTTGGTTAAGATTACATTGGATGGGTATCTCTTATATGGTCTTTTTAAATTTCTTATATTTATATTTCACATTTTCATTCCTTAATATGTGCAAGTTAATCTCTATATTGCTCTTTATAATTTACAATGCTCGTTTGACATCACTAATCTTATGGTTTTCTCAATTGTTAGTCTCATCACATTTGTAGTTCAATAGTTTGAAAACCATTCTAGGCTTTTGAAGATTATTTATAACTATTCTAATTGATCTTTTCATTGTTAGGATATGCCCACAGTAATGCAATATATATCATATGTACCATATTTTTTGTTTCAATGTTAGAATTTTAATGTACCATGTTGTATATGAAGTTTCAAATAAGCAACATAATGTATGTGTGCATGTTTGAATTTTAAGATGTTCAAAGATATTTATAAACTTTATATGCAAGTTTTAACAATTCTTTATGGCATAATAAGGCCTAAATCACTATGTAGACTTCCTATTTTAATTTCTAAACAACTTCAAGTAATAATAAATATTTAGGCCGCATTCAATGCTTTGATCTTGTCATTTGGGCAATTGGGTCCGAGAAACCACCCAATAAGGTTCTCTCTAAATAGCCTTTGATTACTTAAACAATTACATTATGTAATTGAGCCCAACTTGGAAACTTTTTGTTTCTAAATTTTAAGAATCTTCCTTATTCTTAAGTTAGTTCTCAATTATGTTAATTCATCATTTATACATTCTATGTATTATTAGCCATTATTTTATAAAGAAATAAACTAAAGTTTAGAGTTTTCTTATTAAGGTTGGCCACCTAAAAATATAGAGGTAAAAGATTTAGTGAATTATATTAGAATTGGAGCAATATGATATCCACAAAAGAAGGGAGTCAAATGTATCCTTCTACAAACTAACTCAAGAGTGAGAATATAATTCAGTGGAAGACTTAGAGATAAATCTTTGATTGTCAATACTTTTGAATCAATCTTTAAAGATCTTGTTAAGTTTTGAAAGATAGTTGTGTGAGGAGTATATTAAAGTAAAGATATCAAAATATTTAGGTCCTTTAATCCTAAACACCATATAAACATCCACCCTTAGTCTCAAAATCCTAAGCTTACAATCTTAATGTGTTTTGTAAAAATGAGTAGGCTAAACCCTAATATTGGGTCAAAAAAATCTTACAACTATTGGGTTAAAAAACCTTATAATTCACTAGCTAAAAAAGCCTACAATATTAAGGAAAAAAATCCTATGAATTTTAGTCAAAAGTCTAAACAACAACAACCCCAAATGATCAAATACAAGTTTACAAAATGAAATTCCTAATAATCTAAGATGCACACTAAATCGATATGAATTACTTATGAATGAAGTTATCACTTAGCTCAATTAGAAACATTGCTTAAAGGCCAAGATGTGAAGGAAGGAAATATGCTCTTAACTTAAAACATATTATATGTAATTCTTTAGATTAGGGCAACTTAAGCGACACACGCCAATATATCGTGTAAGCTTCCATGCATGATATGTGAGACTCACATACCACACGTGAGGATTCATGCATTACATCTTAGGTACATTTCAAAGGATTTTAAAGAATGCATTTTAAGGATTTGTACACCTACAATACTTGTTGAAATATAATGCAATCTAGGTGTGATATAAGTATGATTGTGAATGCAATATGAATTATTTAAAAACATTGTTTTTAAATGATTTCGAAATATGATCTATTCAATTTTGAAAGCAAGTTATAAAGGTGGAATTGTGAAGATTCATGCAAATGTGAAGATTTGGAAAGATAAGATTTAGGCCAGAGAAAACTTGTAATGTAAATTTCACACACACATGATCTCATCTATTTAATTCATAATATTTCATGATTATTATCATATGTTTACAATCCAAAAAATTAAGGAAGGTTCCATAAAGTGCTCTTGGTCAACCAATTCATCTAGACAGCTTTGCTAAATTTGCTCAAACTTCCAAGTCTAAAACAATTATAGTCTCATCAAACATTTTGCTAATAAAATTTTCAAATCACAAACCAATGTTCTAATTGTTTGTACTAAATATTCTTAATAGACATGATATGATAATTCTTAAGAGAAAAATATTATATCACAAATAAGATAATTTTGTTATTATTAAACTAATCACACATGACCCAAAAAGGTTTAATAAATTTATCTTAGAAAAATGTTACAAAGAGGAAGTTGTTGTTAGAGTTCTCTCTCAAGTTATTTCATAGATTCTTACATCCACTTTTGTTATGAATACCTCCTTAAAGTATTCTCTACTTATTAAATTCTCTATCTTCCATAGTTATTTTACATTTTTAGAAAACAAATAGAAATATTGTATGCATTTTTTTTGTGTTCCCTTATTTCTATAATAATACTCTACATTCAAAAAAGAACTATTTCTTATTGATTTATAAGCAAAAAATCCTTCTTCACCTTTAGAGTTATAGAACAACTAATAATTTCTAAATTTCTATTTTCAAGTTTTTACTTAATTAAATAAACTCTAATCAACATGAAAATTGGCAATAATTAGTTCATTAGTTCCCCCATAATTTTTTATTCATGTTTTTCTCAAATGAACACAATGCATTAGAGTTTATAGAGTTTGAATTTGTTCTCTTTTCATAGAAATTTCCACTATGAACCCTACTTAATGGCACTCATATTCCTTTTAAATTTGGAGGACCACTTGTTCTCATATTGGCAAAAACATTGATATTCAAAATTTTTTAAAAATATCTCTTTCCTTTAGTTTTGATTCTCCTTTTTACCACTTATTATTTGACTCACTGGTGCAACCTCTTTTAAATTAAAAGGATTCTAAGAATTAGTCATTTGTCATGAACTTAGACTTTTAAGAATCTATGAGGACTCTTACAACAAAAATAAGAACTTAAAAATTTGTCATATTTATTTAGAACTATTTCAAATCTATCAATTTTTGAAGTTATAGTATATCTAGAAATCAAAATTACATTTCAAAGCCAAGCTTTAAGAACAAAATACTCTTAGTATCAAAAGTATTTACTTTTTGATGTCAATTTCTTAAAGTTTATAAAAAAAAATAATTAAATATATGAAAATAAGCTAATTGAATGGTCTTTGTAGAAAATGGACAATTTAATGTCTGATGTATGGTTCAAACATCCAAGTTTGTCCTTTCAAATTCGACAATAATGGAGTAGTTTTTAAGTTTGAAACTCTAAATATAAATTGGATGGCCAACACTAATCCATTAAACAATCTAATAGGATCAAGGTTTTCAAATCTTGGTGATCATCAAAAGATTGATGTTGTGTTATTAATTTTATGAAAATATTCCAAATTTGGTATGATAATTTTAGGTTTAACAAATATCAAATGAAAATGGTACAAAGCAGCTTCAAATTTAAGAAAAGATAGTTTAATTTTTTAGAAAGGTAACCATTAAACCGAGAAAAGCATAGGAAATCCAATAGCTACTGACCAATCAACTTCAGAAACAAATTGCAGGTTTTGGATCCTGGAATGGGCACAACAAATAACTAATAAATGTTCTCTTCTCTAAATGATACAACACGCATCGTGTCTAAGTGAAAGCCAACGTTTAAATACTTAGATGAGGGTTGACAGCTTAAACAAGTAATCCCATGAAGTTTCGCTCCCTAATGCATCTTTGTTTCATGCACTTCTCCCACTTGTGCTTCCTTTAGTTTGTTCACCACTGCTGCATGTTTCTGGCCTGCGAGATGATGCTCATAAACTTTCAGACTGTTAACAACAACATTGCAAATGGTGCAAGTTCTGACACCATCAACAGACGCCCCTGCTTCAATTATTCTATATCTTTTTGTCTCGAGATCAACTTCATTTTCCAGGATAGAGGTTCTCCTTTTGGCATCCTTGACTTGAGTTGTTTCTATGTCATTAGTACCAATCTCCGATGTCTTGGAAGGAGAAGCTTTCACTGTTTTGGTGGTCTTAGGAGTGATCAATTCTTGCAGCTTCTGCAGGTTTTTCTTGTGCTTTTTCCCTTGTTTGTGGGAGTTTAGGACCTCTTGGCTGTTGCAATCCACTTTGCAGACTTCACAATATGCTGAATACTCAAGTTTTGTGGTCTTCTTCAGGACCTTTTTCCAGTTCTGTAGAGATTTTGGCAGTTTTGCTGGATTCTGGAGGGGTGGTTTCAAGTATGGTGGTATGGTTGGCTCCAAACCATAATCGTTAGCTACGGGAGCGGCCTGCATGAGAAATATCACCATATCAACCAAATACAATCTTAAGAGCTTTCTGAAAAAACTTTTCTATAAAAATACTTTGAAGATTTGAAATAAAGGGTTGAGCTAAATACGCACATACACATGCAAATATATATGTATGTGTGTGTGTGTATAATCTATATATATATACAGTTTGACTTTGCACTTAACTTTTTCTCTCTTTTTTCTTTTGATGGATAAAATAACAACTAAAAAAGCTTATCAAGAAGCTTCTAAGGATCCCCAAACCTTAGATTTAGTGTTGGTCAACTCTTTATTAGGTTTGGTTGACCCACACTTTATGCATCGGTTCATTGGATCAAGTCTTAGATTCATTTTAATTGGTATTGTAGTCTACAATTTATTTATTGATGCTGGGGAAATAATCTTATCAACTTGAATATGTTTTTTGCATTAGTATGGAAGAAAATGTTTAAGCTTAATCTATATTTTTATTGGCCAAAAACTTAAGCTGATTAATTGATGATAGAATAATTAGAAAGAACAAAATGATGCTACAATGCTCCCAAATGCATGGAATCTTAAAACTGGTTGGACCTAAAGCACCTCATGCAGACAATTTTATCTTAAATTCTTGTAGGAGACTATTTTTCACATGTTTAACCCGATACCTATAAGTCACGCAACAAATTTAATTGATGGTAGTATGTGCATCAACTAAAACTTCATTTATCACTTTGAAGTCAAGTAAAAATGTCAGAAAGAGAAAATTTTTTAATTGTTATTAATTCTTAGTATTAATCAACAATATTAATGTAATTTTAATAGGTCATTCTTATTATTAATCATTAACATTAATTTTGATAAAAGTTTTTTAATCATTTAAGTAAACTGAATAATCAAACATAACCTTAGATAAATCTTCATATAATTAGTGTTTATGATCACAAACAATAACGTTTTATAAATCAAGATTGATTATCAGAGCTTATTCTTTGTTCACTCCATCCCTTCCCGCATTAGTATAATCATGAACTTACTCAAAAAGAATTCACTGGCCTAGATGGATAATCATAGTGTCTATTCGACAAGGTCAAATGAGTTGAAATCAAGAAAAGAGGTGAATATATATATATAAACCAAATCATAGGCTTTAATTATTATTCACTCACAAGCCATCATCTAAGCCAAATATAGGATAATGTAAGAGAAAAAATAAAGAGGAAGATTAACAAGGTAATTTTATTTAGTAATAACTCAATAATATTCTTCAACTAGTACATAATATGATTTTCTCAATTTTCAATAGCTTACTCTATTGCTAAGCAATATATCCAAAATTCTATACCCTCCAATATCTAAAAATAAAGAGTAAGGCACAACAGAGCAAGACGAGGGTCAAAAGGAGGGAAAAAGAATGAAAAAAGAAGTAGAGTTCAAGAAACACCATTTATGGTATTATTCATACTTTACATGTAAATCAATATTTGGAATTCACATTAACAATATCTCTGTTAGTGATTATGTTGCTAGCTGCAGTGGTTGTATAAAACGTTGTTGCAATCGCTAACGCTGGGTTAATGTGGCATTTATTCTCAAGTCGATGGATTACTAAGTTGACAAACATCTAATCTATGCCATTTAGTGAAACCATGGAGAGAAAGCATACACAATAGCATTTTTGTGTTGCATGGGCTCAATATAGGATTTTAAATTTTCTTATTAAGCATTTAAAAATCAAAATTAAAAGAAAGCTAACAAATAAAATTGCAATCTAATCTCTAAAACTAAACAAGATTAGAAGCTATTGCTGAGGCATCTACACATTGATTCATGGATTTTGTGTCCACTGTGTGAAAACTATTTTGCAAAATTCTTAAGTGCTTGTAGCTGGTAGAAAGCAATAATAAAACCGTTTAAAATTCTTTTATAAATCTTTAAATATCTATTCCTTTAAAACCATTTAAGGCCAAGAAAGAAAATCAACAAGTGTGCAAGTAAAAATGTAAGGTGATAATTTTTAGATGATTCAACTCTATTCAAGAGCCTACATCTAACCCCAAACTAACCAACTTCGGCATCACTCAACCAATACAATTTTGTTACAACATAATAAAGAATCCCAATATAATTGAACCTTTTCCCAAATAAGACTGAACCAATCATCCACACTCAATAGCTTGGAGCTAGGGAAATACTCCACAATCTAGAGTCCAAAGTAAAGCTCAAAAAAAAAAAAGAAAAGCCAAAAAAGATCCTCACACAATAATTTCCCTTAACAACCAAAATTTACAAGTACTAAGACTGATGAGCTATGTGGCTCAAATATGAATTCTATGAAATGTATCAATAATGTTTTGATCTAACATAAACGAGAGGTTAGAAAGAATGTAAATACAAATGCACAATGCTTTAGCACTTTAAATCTTTGAAAAACTGCTTTTTATTTGCCAATAAAAGCACTAATAGATATGTATAAATAGTTAAGAACTCCATTTTCTTTGTTTATACAATTTTAAACCTAATGGAGTATACTTTAGAGGGTTCTAGGCAATATAACAGCATTTTGGTAGCAATCAACAGTCTAGAACTAATGACTCTGTCGCTATTAGAAGCCTGCTATGTTCAAATTCAAAGCATGTAGCAAACCGTACGTTATTCATTATTTATGCACTATGTACTGTACATAAAAAATTATTGTACTATACTATTGTTTTCTCGATTTTCTAGTTTATCTTATTAGACAACCAAGATTAAATTATATAAGTGTCATACGTTAGAAAATAACATGTTTTATGCAAGTATGGAGTTGGGTCTACAAAGTTGTATATGCAATCTAATCAATTAGACATATTGTACGCTAATAAATAACATACCGTAAGATTGTCTCAAATTTTCTATTTTTTAAGTTCGTTAATTCTTTTAATATACATAGGCTGATCATTCAACTAAATGTATTGTACATTAATAAATATCGTAATAGACATAAAACTTGGAATTCATATATACCTCTCAACAAACCAACCATTAAGCTGCGTACATTGCCCAAGTAACGTAAATGTATTGTACAAAAAGAATTACCATAACATACATTCGTCTCGGGATTCATGTTACTTTAACAAAAACGCATAATCCGCAAGGCTAATGTATCATATGTTAATGGTAATATAATATATGTTTAGTTAAAAATTTATAAAACACAAATTTTCTTAATCGAGTTATTTTTGAAGAACATGCATAAATTTATTTCAACCGAATCATACAATTGAGTCAAATGCAAAATCAACTTACAAATCTACTGTCCCAAAATTTCCTAACTTTTCTCTTGATCATTCCATCTTTGATTACCTTGAGTCATCAAGATGTGCTTTCTTGATCACTTATTTTGTTTAGTCTATAATTAATTAAATAATTATTTAGTACTTAACTCAATTGGGTAATTATTATCACAATTTTCTTTTAGCATTCATAACTCAATAAGGCTAACAATCTCTCCATTTTTTATAATGATAAACCAACAAGCTTATAATATATAAATAAATGTAAATAAAAAAATAAACTTTATGATTCCAATAATGAAGGCACATAGGTTAAAAGCAAAAAATAACATGTCATGGTAGAGCTTCCCCTCACTATAAAGCTGCTCCTAAATTTATGCCTAATTCTTTCTCTCCTTTTTGTCATCATGAAAAAGTAATATTTAATATGATAGATCTATCATGCCTAATTCTCTCCTAATTTGACAAAAAGTTCTTTGCTATATAGTTCAGTAAAAATATGTACAAGTTGGTCATGAATACGAATAAATTGAATATCTACTTTATATCTTTCACCATGGTCCTTAATGAAATGATGTCTAATCTCAATCAGCTTAGTTCTAGAGTATTGTATTGGTTTCTTTGTAAGGCACATGGCACTAGTATTATCACATTTAATCAGGATGTATTGCAATTGCAAACCAAAGACTTCTAATAGTCTCTTAAGCCACAATATTTAAACTACAAAATCATGCAAAACAATGTATTAGCTTCCATAATAAGTAGTGAAATCATGCTTCATTTTTTGCTTGACCAAGATATTAATAAATTCACAAAAAATGTGCAAAATAAAGATGTACTTTTCCAATCTACTGTATGCCATACATAATCAACATTATCCCTTAATAACTCTTGAGAAACTTTATTTCTAAGGTAGTAAATTCCCAGATTTTTTGTTTCAATCAAATACTTAAAAAAAATTTTGGTTGGTTTTAGGGATAACTCTTTTGGACATGACTAGAATCTAGCATATAAAATCACAATGAGAGTATGTCTAGTCTACTAGCCATTAAATAGATCAATGATCTCATCATACCTCTATATAACTTAGGATCTATTGATTTCTTTTTCACATCATTTTTCAATATGATTAAGGGCTCATGGGGTTTAAGATAGATTTAAGATTTTCCAAGTCAAATTTTTTGAGTATTTCCTTCAAATATTTTGTTTGTGAAATAAAAATTCCTCTAATAACTTATTTTATTTGCAATCCCAAAAAATATGTCAACTCTCCCATTAGGTTCATCTAAAACTTAAGGCTCATCAGCTCAACAAATTCTTCACACAATGCTTGACTAGTTAATCCAAAGATAATGTCATCCACATGGATTTGAAGCAAGAGAATTTCATCACTTCGATTATTAATAAATAGTCTTATCCACATTTCCCTTTCTAATATGGAGTAAAAAATTACTTACCCTCTCATACCAAGCCCTTGATGCTTGTTTCAAAACATGTAAGGCTTTCTTTAATCTATACACATGATTAAGATACATATGATTTCAAATTCCTTTGTTGATTAATATATACTTCTTTTTCAGCAATCTCATTTAGAAATATAGTGTTAACATCCATTTGGAGTAGTTTAAAACCCTTAAAGTATGCAAATCTAATACAAATTTAATGGCCTCTAACCTAACGACACGTGCAAAATGCCCCTTCAAAGTCCAAACCTTCTACTTGATATATTCTTTGAGTATCGATCTTTCTTTATTCTTAATTACAGTATTATTGTCATTTAATTTATTTTTAAAGACTCATTTGTTCCTACAATGGAATGATCCTTAGATCTCTCAACTAGTTCCCACATATTATTTCTAACAAATTGATTTAACTCTTCTTGCATTGCTAAACACCAAAATTCATTTTCTAAGGTCTCTACATTCTTTAATTCAAATTTTGAAATAAATGTTGTATGAATTATCTCTTTTCCTTAAGAAGGATTGTGTTTGAACTCCTTGTGTGAAATTATCTATAATTATTTCTTTTGGATAATTCTTGTTGTAAATAAGCTTTCTAGATTCCTTCTCAATTTTCTCATTTTCAAATTGTTGATGAGATGTATCTTTCATGCTCAAATTTTCAAATCATCAATGTCTAATATTTCGATCTTTTTGCTATGATAGATAGACTCATCAAATATAACATTTATGGATTCCTCTACTATCATAATCTTTTCATGGAACACTTTGTATGCTTTATTTTGTAAAGAATAGCCAAGAAATATAGCTTCTACTAATTTGCTATCAAATTTTTCTTACCTATCATGTCTTAATGTGTAAAAATCTACAACCAAAGACCATATGATGAGAAGTTTAAATTTTCTATCATTCCACAATTCATATTAGGTTTTTTAAATTATGGGCCTGAATAAAATTCTATTTAAGATTTAGCACGTCATGTTTATGGCTTTAGCCCAAAGGTATTTAGACAAGCACTATTCATATAACATACTCCAAGCCAACTTTGTTAATGCCCTAACCTTCCTGTCTATTACATTTTTTTGAGGGGTATAAACTGATTGAAAAGTTTGTTTAATCCCCAACTCTTAACAAAATATTCCAAAATTCTCATTCACAAATTCCTTCTCATAGTTACTAAATATGGTGTTAATAACTAATCCCTAGTCTACTCGAATCTCTTGGATAGTCTCCAAAGATTTTCAAATTCTTCTTCTTTTTATCCAAAAACAACACCATCTATCTAGTGTAGTCATCTACTAAAAAAGACTATATTTTTTGCCACCTAAGCTTATCACTTATCTAGGTCCAAATAAATTCATAAGGATCAACTTTAAAGATCTTGTCATTGTACGCTCAAAGATGTTAATAAAAAAAACTAAACTATGCAATGCTAACGTATGGTTGAGATTTGTTGCAAATACAATTTTTGAATATTTGAAAGATGTTAAAAATTGGAGCAAGGATTCGATGCTTAAAAAAGAACATTGAGAAATTTTGCTCTTAATGCTTCAACTTTTGAATCATAAAACTCAAGATGCTGAAGAGGCTAAAACACAAGGAGTTGAAGTATACTAAAGAATTTGGCCAACATATTTAACCTTTATCCTTTAGAGTTGTGGCACTTATGATCATCATTTTATTTTATGAATCATGTTTTAAAAAAAAATATATATCATTTTTATACTTCTGTAAATCAAAATTATACATTAAAATTTTAAAAATAAAGTTATAAAAATATTAAGTTATGTTTGTCTTACAAGGTATTGCTCTTGCATGATTCTCTTTGTAATTGCTAAGAATTGAGTTTTCTTTTGGTTTACATTGTATGAAACTTGCTTCATATGTGTATGTTCATTTTTTCTTCTCAATACTTGTGTTTTGATTAAAGTCAGCTGAATATGATTATTTCTTTCACATTGCGATGATCTCATTTACTTGAGTTTTTATTTGGATATTATTTGTCTTTACTAATACACTATCAACTAAAGTATTACCTTATACACAATATTTAAACTTTTACACTTTACGTCTAGAAGAATGATCCAAAAACAATGATAAAACCTACAAAATGACGCAAAAAACAAATTGAAAATCAAATAGGCAAAAATACTTTCTTGAAGGATTTTAAATGAATGATAATAACATAAACTAGATAAACTTCAAAAAAATAGTTATTGAATAAGCTTCCAGATTACTCCACATGCTACAATTTACATAAAGATATATAGCCCAAAAAAAATTAACAATGACCAAAAGGCATATATTTGTTGAAAATTAAATAGGCATAAGCAATTCCTTGAAGCTTTACAAGTAACACTAACTATGCCAAGCATACTTCAAAAAGAAATGATAAGATATCAAAAGAAGGTTTTGTTTGGCTTTGTAAGCCTTTGCCTACTTAATTAGTTAGAACATGGATGATGATGATGATGGTAAAAATGCCTATTTAATTGACTAGAATATGGATGATAACGATGATGAGGATGGTGACAATGACAATATTAAATATACTTTAGAGCAATGGTTTTGAATTTCAATCGAAATTGATTGGTTTGAATTGTTTAGGATTTGTTTCATACAACATTATGCAAAAATTGGTTAAAAAAACTTAGGTTTTTGCCACTTTCGATAATTCTATTCAAAACTCGGATTTTAGATGCAGTCTTTGATCAAGTAGAGCATAGGCAAAATGACCAAGTCAAAACTAGACGGTTGATTTTGAAATCGACCTTCTATTTCTAATTAGACCAGTTAAGTTTGACAATGAGCACAAACCAATAAGCCTAGCCATTAAGTCATAACTTGTTACATTGGATTTTTTTGATGACTAAATAATTTTTTCCGTTTTAACAAGCCAATGCAAAGGTCATTATGTGCATTTGATAGCTATGATGTGCTGAGTTAACCTGTTTCTAGATCCATTTATAGAAATCCCATTTGGCTTTATTTGACTCTTGCATGCAAACAAACCTTTATATCAGGTTGATCAATATTACAAAAGTTGAAACACAAAAAATTATAATGCTAGCCTACACAATGTGGAACAAAAAGACTAAAAGGACTAAAGAATAAAAGAAAATCCTATTTATAATATACTATTAGAATCTTTATTAAAAATTACTAATAATTCATGTGGTAAACATTTGAAGTTATCCGTACAAATATACATTATGTTATATTCTTTGACTTGTTAGAATGTTTAACTAAATTAAAAAACTAATGCAATCAAAATCAAAAACTTAAAACTACTCAAAAGTGACAAAACTAGAATTTTGTTGTTCAACTGAAATTGAAACTAAAAACCTTATTCATGTGTATTTTGTGCAAATTGAAATCCCACAACCCATAAAATGCCTAAGAAACTTAACGATACCAGAAAAGAGGAATGAAGTCATATGATTAATTATATAAAGAATGGGTGGGGGAAGGTGTTGGTGGCTAATTGATAGAAAGTTGGAACTAAAATGAGAAATTAAGAATAACAGACTCGAGAAAATTTAGGTAGAAACATCATAGAAGAAACTATTGGCAACCATCAAAGAATTTGCTAGCCCAGTCAAGCATTAAAAATGACATATCTCTTCACAGATGGTTCATATGTTCATAGAAGTGGCAAGAAAGTTCTTTTTGATAAAGGTTTGTACCTGTTGTTGCTCGAATCTGAAAAGGAAACTATGGGCTAAGGTCTGTGGGATTGCTGAGAATTAAGGTATGCCTTGGTTTTTGGGGGCTTTAATTGTTGTAAGTTTGCCTCTAATAAAAAGGGAGCAAATTAGCAAATTTTAACTCCAACTGAGGTTAATAATTGTCTTTGTTGATGCAGGTCTACATGATAAAATGTTTTAAGGTTGTGTTCATTCTTGATCAAATATGCAATAGACTAACCAAATTTCATGAAAAATGAATGGATTGCATTCTAATCCAGAGTGGTGTGACATTATTTTATGAAATGAAGACTCAATTTCTTATTACTAATATTTCAGACCATTCCCCTAGGTGCTTGTTGAGACTAGGAGGTCTCATTCAAGAAGATCTAAAATTTTCCAACTATTGGTGATACTATCTGGTGCTGATATCATTAAGGAAACCAAACTTGTTAAGGTCAAAGGGGTTTTGACATGCAGATTTTATCAAAGCTTTATGTTGTTAAGATGTTTCTTAAAGCACAATCCAGAAAAATGTAAGCTAATCTATCTTTTCAGATTCAATCTACCAAGGATAGGTCAGTTAATGTGCAAGTAAGAAGCAAACTTTTCCTGTGGACGTTCCCTTAATTACAGAAGAAGACTCGGTTAAGAAGTTCATGGGGCTATAGGATAAAGTAATCAAGTCTAGAAAGTCAAATAAATTAATTTGGGAGATTCTACGAATAAATTTTCCCATTCTTTTACAGAGAATAGAGCTGCAAGGAATAATGTCCAGTCACAATTTAATCTAAAGTTTGAAGATGCAAGCTTGAATGCGATTAAGTTTTATCAAGGTTATGCAACACTGATTTTGTTTCAGATTTTTTAATTCTTCCACATTAGGATATCTGAGCAGGATGCAGAAATTCTGGAAAGGAATCTCAAAATTGAAGATTTAGCTCTGAAGAATGGATGGCTTCGACAGCAACTTATCAATATTCTTGAGGAATTATCAAATTTGATACGACTTTATCTTTTGAATATTTTTTCAAATATGTTAAGTGTTGGGTCCATAAGGCACCCAAAGAAAAGAGAGTGAATTGGGGTTTTAAAATTTTTTGCAATAAAGTTCAAATCCTTGTTTCATACTTTTCCAATTCACACAAAAATGATAGATTTAAAACATTTAGAAAGCAAAACAAATGATGAATGAAAATAAATAGTACAAAATGAAAAAACACACAATTTCAAGTAGTTCGACTATTATCCAATGCATAAATCCACTCCCAAGCCAACTAACTTAAGCCTAATTTTTAATTCCTTCCTATCGTAGCCAATGAAAAAACCTTTTACACATGAGGTTTTGCAAAAACCAATCATAACCAATCCTGAGTTTTTACGGCTCAACCATAACCAAATTCCCGAGTCTTTTCAAAAGCCCAAACCCTAACTTTCTCCAAACAATTAACAGCCTAGAGTACACCTTACAAAAAAAAAACAATCCAACTATAATTGGATAGATGCATAATAAAATTAAAAAAACACTTAAGTAAAACTATTAACAAAAATAAACAAGAGCTTATGAGATAAAGACATGTAAAGAATATAAAAAATATAGAAACATCTTTACGAGAAAAAGGGTTAAAAGCTTTGTAAACTTCTTTTTGCATGTACTTGGATGATTCTAAAATGATTTGAACTTAGTAGCTCACACAACATCCTCTTTAGATATACATACAATATGAAGCAAAAAGTTCACCCAAGGTCTAGAGGTAATTTGACAAGATTGTCCTATTCTTATCATTTGAAACTTTATTTTTAAGCAAAAAATTTGACATATTCACCCAATAAACCTCCAACAACTCTCCTAATGAATATATCAAAATTCCAAAATTAGTCATTATATGTAACTCGCATGCGAAACAAACAACACATGGTATGCGTGCAAAACACTTATGACGTATTGTATGCTAATAATTAATATGTCATACATTATCCTCGGGATGCTTGTATATGAAGGCAACATTCATTACGTAATATACATCTAAGTCCACGTACGGTAAGTGGAGATCAAACAAACCGTATATGATAACTAGACCATATGCTAATTTCAATTTTTTAGAATTTAAAATGATACATTGTAAACATTTACGCAAATTTAAATATATTTTTATATGTGATGCATGCAAATAATTTTAAAATATGAGAATGCAATATAGCAATTTTAATGTTATTTCTCTTCTAAAAATGAACTCATTGATATCTAGAGAGTAAATTTGATTTTTTTTTTTTTCAAAATAACTCAACCCTCAAATGCATTTTGAAATAAATGCTCAAGTCATGGATTAAGGATAAACTTTTAATAGATCTTATGATTTGATATATTCTAAAATTAATTAAACAAGTTTATTTCAATTTCCAAGTCATAACAAATACAATGATTATAAAATCAAATCCAATACATGATGTGTATAAATACAAATAAGTCTATAAAAGTTATTACTAATTATGATAAACATCAAACCAATCTTTCACAAGTCTTTACAAGTATTAAACCATCTCTTGAAAGTTTAAACTTATGTACACCATTGAAATTACTCATTCATCCTTCATGTCTTTGAAGCTCTATAAAGATTAGATAATTTAAACACTTTCTATGCCACTTCATGACAAGTGATTATTAGATCTATCTTAAATAAAACCTATGAAACATTCTAAATAGACAAATTAGGTTATCCCAATAAATATTTAAAGAATTTATTATCATCAAAATAAAATATTACCTTTAAACTTATGAGGTTCAATAATTTCCTTCATCTTGATGATGATAAATCCTTTTAAGTATAGAAGATAAATTAAAAGATTAAAGAAAATTCTTTCATAATATATGCATGATCAAAAGAAATTAGAATAATATATAATTAAATGAAAGCATGCATGCCATTAACACAAACATAAAAAACATTTTAGCAGAATAGGTTTTTCATATATGTTAACTATCCTCTTTGTTATAATGAGATATTTCTCCCTTTTGTCATGTATTGTAAGCTATTTAGTTCCTATTTCTGCTTCATTCAGACATAATTACTTCCCCCCCCCCTTGCCATTATCAAAGGATTACAAGAGATTTCCTATTTCTATTATTTCTCACTTATTTCCAAGAAGTTATATAAGACTCATAGGATAAGCTAATATTAATAAGAAAATTAAGCTAATTAAGCTAATATCCTAATTTTGGTTACAATTTAGTAAATGAAGGCTAAGTACTTCATTCCAATTATACTAACTTTTACCATAAGTAAATCACATGTGAAGGATACCCTTGGATGTATGCATCGTGTTAGGATTCTATAACAAAAACAATTAACATAAGACAAACTCCTCCAAAATATCTATATTAAAATAATCAAACACTAGCAAAAGTAACATAATAAGATAATGCTTGTTAAATTTTAACTATTTGATAATAAGATACTACTATTGAGAGAATTAAGATCTATTAAATAAGTACAAAGCATAAAATCACTTAATATATCTCTAATAATTAATCTCAATAATTAATAGATAAACAAATTCAACTTCATACAAAAAGATTTATAAAACAATATCTATATTAAGTTCATCATAAGATTTGTCAAAATAAATTCATAATTGTTGAGAACCAAGGAAGCGTGATAGCCACACAAAAGAAAAGTGAATCGTGAGAATCACAAATTCAAATAAACTGAAGTAATACAACAAAAACTTTTTATGAATCTTAATATATTTTATAAACAACTTTAGAAAATCTTGTCTACACTTAAAAATTTTTACATAAAATGCAAATAAGAAAGTACACAGGTATTGTTCGATGATTCAATCCAAACCCGAATCTATATCTTCTCCCAACTAAAATACTAGCTTGTACTAAAACGTCTCACTTTGTCAAAAGACTAATAAGAGAAAATCATACAATGGACTAGATGACTCACAAAATATCAAGCCAAAGAAGCCTAAAACATTAAGTAAAACGACCCTACAAATCATTTGACCAAATGACTATACAAAAATAACAAAAAAACTAATACAAAGCCAAAAAGAGAAAATCACAACAATGGAACAAAAGGTATAATAAAAAACTCAAAATACAAAACTCTCATAAACAATATAATTTAATTAAGAGACACACTATAACAAAGTTAAAATAATATAAAAGAGATATACAACTTATCTCAATGAATGTAGTGGAGAAAGCCTTGTAAAGAATGAGATCAATACTTGAATCGTGTAACTTTGCTCTTGCTTGTAATGTTGACCTTTAAATGTAAATTCTTCAACATGCGCAACTAAATATTAACCTCTACATCATATATGAACCCCTTTATATATGCATTTACATACTCTCTAATGACTTCAAACAATCATCAACGCTAGAAAAAAGTTTCACAAAATTCTATCAAACTAGTCGTTACAATTACTAAACTGATTGTGTTGTCTGATCCAAAGATCGTACATGTACGTATCACAATATGTTGATCTTCCAATGCTCCATACTTGTTCGATTGAGTCATTTCATTAACTAATAAATGATCATACTGGTACAATACAAGCACTGCACCCATGTGAAGAAAAAATTCAAATTATATCTCTTGGGTTTTATAAGGATTGTCTGAACATTGAGATCATCATAATAATACAAATTACTTAAAAGCTTATACCCACTCAATTAAACCAGGATAATATCCATACGAATTAAAGAATTGTATTAGTACTAAGAATGTCAGCTTATCAATAGCCTAAGTCCTAACTTTCATTTCTCTATTAAACACAATCGTACTAATACAATATAAGAAATCATACGTATATGACAAGACAAACTACTTCTTAAACCTATGTCGCCTTATAGTCCCAACACTTGTCAATAATATCAGAGAACTAATCATACTTGTACAATACGAATATCATAGTGTATCAATTTTATACCTTAGCTTACACCTCTGAGGAAAACAAAGATCATACATGTACAATCAATGGGTCATACTGTGCGAACATCCAAGATATTAATTCATAATTAGATCGTCAGGTTTGACGATATGTCCAATCCTTCAAATGAACTTATCATACATGTATGGTAAGGATACCCTACTATACGATTAACACCATTTTTCAGTAACATACTTAACTCGTTTTCTTTTATTTAAGTGTTTGCTAAAAGTAAACTCATTTTCTTTTTGATTCTCATATAATTAAGCTTTGATAAGGGACCTAGCTAATCAACTTAACTCTAAGGCATATTTAAGTTTAAAATTCTAAATAACCTATCTTATGAAATCTTAAATGAATGAAATATTTTAAAAATATTTAAATATTTTTGATTAAGAGAGTATTTGTTGGAAGTCAAAGTTAAGTAGAAAAGGGATTAAAATATCTTTGTTAATTTTTAAGAAACTCTAGAGCTCATGAAGTACGAAAAATTTTCAAGAAGCTTTGGAACTCATGAATGTTACTTATTTGAAATAAATCATACCTTAATCAAAACCAATATAATATGAATCAATCAATAGTGTAGACGATTTATACTACCTTTTAGATACCAATTAATGATAAAATAATATCACTAATTAAGGGATTGACTATGGACTTTGAACAATTATAATTCAATGTTTATTATTTTAAAATAGAGTTTTACTTAAAGTTAATCCCTTAGATGCTATAACTAAGCAATTCTTTAGATTAAACATAGTTATGAGTTTAGTGCCAATTAATGATCAATTTTCTAACAAAGCCTAATATAAAGATAAGCTAGTTTTGTAACGACTTTCAAAGTCACTAGCATGCAAGATCTCCTCAAGGTAACTTTTAGCTTATTAAGATTGTAATTTACAATTTGGATGATCGAGCTAAAGCTTTTTTAGCATCTACTATAATTGTATATTTCCATATTTAATAGAGATTAAGAGGCAAGATCATTTATATCATATATTGCATACGTTTAATGGCGCTATAGTATTAACTGTATTTCGAATAAATATTAGTTACTCATGAAGGGCATGGTTATTAAACAAGCCTATATGACAATTTGATACTAATACCCATACAACTTGAAATCTATTAGCTAATTAATGTAACATCATTTATGGTGATATTGAATTTAAAGCTCAACACAATTTTTTAAGCTTGGATAAAATTTATGAATGTCATTTAAGTTTAGTACAATCCCTTTTCACCAATAAGTGATAATCTAGCACAAGAGATTAATCTTAATAAATTTGCTTTGATCATAAATCATTAAAGTTTTTAATATCGATAATCATTAGTTAAATTAAGCATACCAGATCCATTCAAATTTTTAATTAAAAAAGCATTAAATACTCAATAAATTTCAAATAATAACAAACCTTGAATTAATTATATGTTGAATCTCAATATTTGCATTGATTTTAAAAATATAAAGTTCTAAATTCAAAATATCAATCTTCTTTACAAAATACATTTCATCGACTAAAGAATGAAGTAATAATTTTTTCTCGTCAAAAATTAAATGTTGTACAATTGTAATTGTTATTCTAATTTTCAATTATTATAAATATTGGCATCACTCAAAGATTCTTTCTAATTATTGACATAATTCAAAACATCAATAATAATTTCTTCAAAATTTTAGAAAATAGCTTATAAAGTTTTCTTCATATAAAAAATAATATAAAAATTTTAATCAATATAGATATAAAAATCCTTTTAAAATAAAGACCAAAGATAAATCAAAGCACCTTTGACAAGAAAAATGTAGTTGACTTAATTAAATTCCAGTTTTAATTTGGTAAGCCATAAATTTTATTAATACACAAAGCTCACAAATTAGGATATATCTCTATAGTCCTTAAAATAAATACATCCTTACATACCTAGCTAAATTGTAATTATAGAAACCTAAACCACCTTAGATTCACATGTGGTAGTATGTGAAGTAAAAGATGATTTTGCAAACTTAGTTCTTAACATGCTTTCCTCGAGTATCCAAACAAAATTGACTTATAAAATATAGATTTTTTAAAAGACAATTAATGAAAAATGTGACTTAATTTAAACAATAATTACATATAACATTAAATGGGGCATTAGCGTAAGATGTAGAAAGTATGTCTTAAATTAGCGTGCATACGAATAAATAAATTAAATTTTTGAATGAGTATAATGTTCAACATCATCATATACATGTGACGTAAGAATACAATACTTCGTCTTTAAAATTTTGGCAAAGGCATTTAATTTCTCTTTCATTTCTAAATTCTCCATTCTAAGAAAAATGTTTGTCTTTCGAAAAATCAATATAAATATGTTCAAAAGAATTCATATTCATTAATTTATTATGTAACTCAGTAAAGAAAGAGATATGCAATTAGCATCATTACCAAAAGATTCATTTTCTTTCCCTAAGTCATCACATTACCTTTCTAAATCATGAATGTTTTTGAATCAATGTCATGTTCATGAATTATTTCATCAAATGATTCAGACAAGTCACAATCAAAAAAATAAATTGGATGAACTTACAATATTGTTTGAACAAATATTATCCTGTATACCTTCATCCATACTAACTGATTCCACGAATATTGTAAGATGCTTTCTTCTTCTTTTTTGCTCCTTCAACCTTCTCTTTTGGTTCTTTTCCGCATTTAATTTAGGCTTATCTCCATATAACCTTTCTAATTCAAACATAACCTCAAAGCAAGTTGTTAGAACAAAAATATTCATAAAAATATTTTGAGATAAAGCACAATATAACATATTCAATCCTTTGACATTTAATTGTGTAAATCTCAAATGATCTTCATCAAAATTAATCATAATGCAAATAGATATTCAAATAAAATACATAAATGAGGATTTGAATTTGCATTAAAGTTTTGAAACATTTTTCCATGCACTAAAATTTTTTCTAACAAATAATATAAGCAATTTCATAATTTGAACACAAATTTTGCAAAGTCAAACATTTGGATGATACTTCTTAAAACACAAATTAGCAAACCAATATGAAATTACAAATTGGAATGGTTTGCACAAATCTACTCTAGGATGTAAATCCTATTGACACTAATTGAGCACAAAGCTTTAATAAAAATTATTATTATTAGGTTCACAAGGCATAACAAGAGAAGGTTAAACTAAGGTTTTAAAACTTTTTGTAATAAAAATTCAAATTTGTGTTTCCTATTTTTCTAATTCATACCCAAATAATGAATTTGAAGAATTTAAAAATCAAGTCAAATTATACAAGAAAATAAATAATACAGAAAAAAAGACAATAACTTTATGTGGTTCGACTCCTATCTAATGAGCCTACGTCCACACTAAAGCCAACTAGCTTGAATCTAATCTTTAATTCCTCTACACTTTCATCTTAGCGGATTTAAGAAACCATTTACACTTACGATTTCCAGGATTTACCACAACCAAACCAGAGGCTTTTACAACTCAATCACTGCCAAATTCTCAAGTCTTTTGAAAAGCTAAACCCCAACTTCTCTCTACACTATTGAAGGCCTAGAGCAAGCCTTATAAATAAAACATAATCCAAAATACAATTAGATAGATACATAATAAAGCTAACTAAAAATTTAAGCAAGGATGTTACCAAATATAACTAATAGCTTTTGAGATGACAGTATATAGAACGTTGATGAAAGAATGCTAATGTTAAATACTTTGTAAAGTCCTTGCATGCATTTGGATGATTCCAAAATACTTTAGACTTGGTAGCTCATAAAATCTCCCCTCCAGGTGTAAAAGGTGATAGTGTCATCAATTAATTCTTTGTACAAAGTATTTCAATTTATATATGAAAGTGTATTATAGCAATTCAAAAATGTGCAACGACTCTAATAACATTTCCTACATACTTCAACTAGCTATTAGACTTTTTGAATCATCTAATATTAGTATGCTCAGGCTATCATATTAGAGCAATAAGATCTATATGATGATTATCCCAAACAGTTAAAGAATGTCCTTCATAAATCAATTATTAGCAAAATAACATATAAATATAAAGAAAATCTTCATACAATACATTTGAATCTATAAATTAGCATATCAATCGATCACTGGGATCGTACTAATACATAGTAGTACATATGTATAGCTTATATAGATTGTATTAATATAAAACTAGAATGCCACCATACGATACATATTTTCACAAAACCAAACTCTCGAAAAAATATTATATGATACGATCATAAACTTAAAATGCTTTTGTGATTCATATGTTAGTTTAACGCAACTAAAATATTAATCGTACCCATACGATATGTACTATCGTAATTGTACGACAGTGAATATTATGAATAGTATTATTGTAATTGTTTAATACTTAGGTCGTCTTTGCACAATCGTGAAAACATTTATAAAATAATCATACTGTTACGATATTATTATCATAATAATATAATACTGAGTTTATGATTTAATATTAATTTTAAAAATCTGATGCATTAATCATCCTAATATTTAGAAAAATTATATATTTTCATTCACATACACTTATTGCACCATATGAATACGATACTTGTATCACAAATAATAATAAAGTCATATTTCTTATGTCTCTAACTCAACGGTTCAACAGGTCCAAATAAATCTAGGCGCAAAATTTCTAATGACCTCTTTGTAGATATGTTCTCTATCTTAAATGTTGATTTTATTTACTTATCTAAATGAAAAAGACAAGTATGCTCATCTTCTAATTTCAAGTTTAGTAATCCTCTTACTATGTCAAGCCTAATCATCTCCTTCATTGTAAATGAACTATCATAACATAATCTCCTATGCCAAAGGTGTGTATCATATGCATGTAAAGTGAGACATTTTATAACACTTTTTTCAACAATGCTTAGCTCTAAAACGTATGTTATGTCTCCTAGAAGCTAAGACTAAAGGTGTATTGTTTTTACTAATAATGCATGATCTTGCATCAAAGAAAAATATATAACTAGAATCACATAGTTGATTTATGCTTAAAAGATCATACTTTAAAACTTCAACTAAAAGAACTTTAACGATAAATATTGACGAATTACCAATGGTGCCCATTCCAATGAATATTCTTAGAGTTGTTACCCAAAATGACTTTTCTACCATCAATTGCTTACAGCTAGGTGAACAAATATAAAATTCCTATTAGATGTCTTGAGCACCTACAATCTAAGTAATAAATGTCATTCCCAATCCTATTAAGGAGGCACACTTATATGCAAATAGCTTAAGTGTTAGATTTAGAAACTCAAACTAATTTGGGTTCAACATTACTTAATTTGGCCTTAGATGAAATTGTTCTAGTATTTTATTTGAAACATGAAAATTTATAGTGAACACTGATGCTAATTTTACAAAACTTTGCATTGTATCTAGACCTTATACAGTAATGACAATCGAGTTTATCTTTTATGATATGAAAAAAGTCTATGCTCAAAATGTATTCTTGTAACAGATTGGTCATGATGTATTGTAGAATGTGTATGCAAACTTTTAAAATCAACTCTTTAATTACTGTAGCATTAGAAGCAATAAGCCTAGCATGCTGATCTACACGTTCCTATTTCAGTGCCTTATATTTTGTCAATAAATTATCATATTTCTCAAAGACAACATTCTTCTAATTATTCATTTGACAAGTAGTATATCTCAAAATTTCAAGTAGATGCTTGATCTTCAATATGTGTTTCCTTATGGTGGGCCATGAGACAGATCAACCCTTCATTGTAGCTGTCCCCACTGATCCAAGTATCGTATGATGCAAAGAATTGAACTTCTACAATACACTAAGCAAACATGAATACAAAATATAATTTCTCTAAGCAATAAGACAACTATACATCAATCTTACACGATCGATATTAAATCATAACTCGATATCACACTATTACGATAGTAATATTATAGTAATACGATCATCTTATAAATGTTTTCACAATTGTACAAAAACGAACTAAGTATCAAACAATTATGATGATAATATCCATAATATTCATTGTCCTACAATTATAATAATATATATCATATGAGTACAAATATTATTTCAATTAATTTAAACTAACATATGAATCTTACAAATATTTTTAATTCATAATCACAACATATAATATTTTCTCAAGAACTCATTTTTACAAAATATGCATTGTACGATGTTGATCTATCTTCAGACTAGTACGAATTATACAAATAATATATATGTATTATTATGTACTAGTACGATCCCAATAATTGATCAATATGCTAATTTATATATTCAAATGTATTGTATGAAGATTTTATTCATACTTATATATTATATTACTAACAATTCATTTCTAAAAAACTTATTCGTGTATCATTTGAGACAATCATTGTATGGATTTTATCATTCTAATACAATGTCCTTGATGTACTAATACTAGATAATCCAAAAAACTTAATGACTAGTTGGAGTATGTTAGAAATATCACTAAAGCCGTTGCACATTCTTGAATTTTGATAGTACATTTTCACATATAAATAGAGATACTTTGTATATAGAATTAATTGATCACACTATCATATTTTTGAAAAAAAAAAGGTCAGAAAAAAAAATTTTCGAGTCTTATTTTGAAAACAAGTTCTAAAAGAAGCTCAAGTGAAACTCATTGTCATTTGTTTTCTTTTATTGAATAAAAAATCGGTAATATCATTCATGCATTAATATTTATGCTACTTAAATATTTGCTTTGCTAAAAAGTTAATTGTAAGAAATTTCATTGTTGAAGTAATGTAACTGTCGTAGCGAAGTTATTATATTACTATTGTGTAGCTACATTAGGCTACTGTTGTAAACTCAAAGAAGATTTTGATAAGGGTTTTGTCTTACACGTCAATTAAGCAAAAGGCGTTTCACAATGAAAACCTGGTTGGGTCAACCAATAGTTGATATAGACGAATTTTTTGTCGAACCACTTGAAATCATTATGTATGTTCAACTTTACTAATTGTTGTTTCAATTGAATCTAATTTATCCACAAAAATTTAGCAATTTGTTGCCCTTTTAGCAAGTGTTGCTAAAAGTTTCTCACTCATCAATTCATAAGATGCACATAAACTAAAACTTCAAGAAATATATGTAAGCCTCAGCTATATAACACTATTTAGAACAATAACAAAAAATATCCTACGGAAAATAGACAACAATTAAACATATTAACAATTCCAACAAATATTTTCTTAGATGTGGTCAATATATATCCTTACTAGTTGTACTTGTTGAATTCTACATCAACTCATATGATGATATCCAAGGCAAGTTTTAATGTTGAAACATATCATCAACTTAAATGAGGCCTATTGGGAAGAACGAAAAGTTGGCCAATTCTCTTCCATCTCCACTAGTAAATCAAACTCACTTCTTTTTCTTATTCCATACTAAAGCCAACTAGTACAATCGATGATGCTCTTAAGATTGTAACTCCTAACACAACAATTCCAACTCCATGTTCCTTGTCTAGACATACTCCTATTATTGAACCATGCATACACATAACACCATCCTCATCAAAGACAAACCTCGTCTTTCTCCAAGTTACTTTGGATTCATTCCTTGATGACTCTGATTATGAATACATAGTAGCACAGAGTTTTACCAAAGAAATTGTCTTAAGATACAAAGTAGACGATGATAAGAAATCCAAAGACGACCAAGAGGCTGAAGAATACATTGGAGTTCATTTAGAGACCTCTCACTCATTCTTACCAATAAAGGATCCTTTTTGCCCTACCCAACCACTTTCTATGGCTCCTTTCTTAGAGGGTTTCAAGTTCACACCATTAGAAGAGAGTTAAGTTTTCTTTGGGATCTTCTCTTTTTATCGATATTATTCGTACATCATTTAACAATTTCTTAATATTGTGGCTCCCTTCACTTACCTCACTTGTCCAAGTTACCTAGTATACTAGAGACCTTACATGCAAAACAAATTGAGTCATCTCAATTCGAAACCTGTCACAACGATTATCGAGCCTAACAATTCTCTTGTTTCTAATTCTCTCATCATAGATGACTCTGTTGGGTTCATTCTAGATTCACTTCATCTAAAGGGTTTACAATTTCTAGTACAAAAGAAACTTTATTGATCATAATCCCTATGTCTAAAGGTTTTCATGAGATCACTCAAGTCACAAGGGATGAAGCAAACATATTACCTTTTGTGTTTTGACCAAGCTTTTGTATATAATCCTACTCATTATATAGGGATTGTCATACAAGATTTCGTAGGGCTCTCCTTGTCCTTACAATCCATTTCACAACCCTTCTTATAGCCAACAGTAGTCTTTCATGAATCTATCTTACAAAAAACATGTGTCTAGCCAAACATGGTACACTCTTCATTTACCCCCTCAAACTTTGGATATTAGGGACCATTACATTGCCAAATAAAGAAATTGCATTCAAAATTACAAGTTACGGTGAGCTAATTACTCTCTCACCATTAATAAATGATGAAAATATATTCTTTATAACAGCTTGGTAATTTGTGTTGCTTTGTTTTAATTTATTTTTTTTATTTGTTTACAATTGGACCATGATTATTGTCATTGAGTATAAAATTTTTTGCTAACAAAACTTAAGTATACAAAAATAATAACACTTTTACAAGCATGAGCTACTGCTTGTTCCCTCTTTTCCATTCAATGTGTTGTCAAAATAACACTCTTGATAAAGTTCAACACTACAAAGCCTAAGGCGTAGACCAATGGAGATCACCCAAGCCACTACTCCACATGAAACTGATTTGGGCCCCTACAAGATTAAATAAGAGCATCTCCCACTCGATTGCCTCATCAAGAGGGAGCAGCCTTGTTGGATCTAATGTTTCGCCAAAAGCTCATAAAATGTGCTAGGATAGTGTCTACTCGACAAAGACATCTTACTTCATAAAGGTGTAACAAAATGTTACCTAAAATACAAAACCTAAGCAATTGTCTAGCTTAGTGGACAATGATTAAGATAATAAACAATAGTCTCAAATGAAGGGTCTCCAAGATGGTTGTTAGCAAATCAACATAAGAAAACATTGTCATAATAAACATGTGACATCAGTGGAAAATCTATAATAAACATGTGTTGTCTCAAATTGAGTCATTTGATATCAATTGGTTGTTAGCAAATTATTCGGGATGGAACATTGACATGAACTACAATCGAGTCATTTGATATCAATTGGTTGTTAGCAAATTATTCAGGATGGAACATTGACATGAACTACAATTGGATAACTCAAACGTCTAGATCTGTCAAAATTATAAACAAGTCAAGCAATGGGCCAGGCACTTAATGCACAAACTCGTGAAGCAACAATAAAGAGAGGCGAACAGGAAATGCAATCCTACTAGGGAACATAACTGATCTGCATTGTTGAACGAAGCAGCCCATGTCCCACAAAGGAATCTTAGATAGGGCTGTCTAAGACTTCCCATCTGGAGAGAGTCCAGGAAGAAGCAAAAAGAAGAGACGGCACCAATAGTGAAACAAATTGGAGCAGACCCAAGGATTAATGAGGACACTAGCTCGAACACTAAGCTAGCGGTGGGCAGAAAGAACCAAGTAGCGTATCTGACACATGACAAGACAAAACTAGAGGACGAGAAATTTAGGTTAACAATAGCCACTGTCTAATTTTTCTTCAACGAGCTGAAAATGAAGGAACAAACTTAACCGAAGTTTCCAATAAACACCGCGACAATCAATTCAACCACAGCCAAAAATCACTGAATATGGATTACAAATCCTAAAGACTGCCAAAAGTTTCACAGGAAATCCAAAAACACCCAAAAAGTTTCACAAAAAACTACAGCACTCACCACGACGTAGCCTAGCGGGTGCCCTCCAAATTGCCGAATGGCCTCCTTTGCCGCAAACGTTCTCTGAGCTTCTCCTCCCACGTAACCGCAAGATCCCTCCACAGCATCCCCAATCGCCATAGAGTATGGGTAGAGAGAGGCGGCAGAAGAGACTGCGCCTGAAAGCGAATACCGTGCGGCGGCGTGGGCTTTACCGACACAGCCACCATGGGGAGCATAAGGATCGGGAAGTCGCAGAGGTGTTTGGGAGTTGCTGAGGTTAGGATTAGTTGGATACGGACAGTGCGAGAGAGGCTGTTGCCGGAGATGGAAAACGCCGCCGTAAAGTTGGGGTTGCGGAATTGGCTGAGCAGAGTTATGGAGAAAGTCACCGCCGATTTGCAGGGAATACGACGGTTGCGGCACTTTGGGCTCCGCCAAGATCCGGGAATAGTCCATCGGATCGCATCGAGGTAAATTACTGTGGTTAAGTATAACTATGTAGGTTCTGTGATTAACTTGTATTTTTACTAAACCTAAATATTAATTAAATACAAAACAAAGTACATTTGACACGATAGTTAGGCATTATAGTTTGATTTTGGTAGGTGAAAGTAAAGATCTGAGTAATTAGATTAACTAAGTTAATCTAACAAATTAAACGTCATTTTGTTCATCTAAGTTAATTAACTCCAAGTTAGTCTTTAACCCACTTAGATTAGCTAAGGCCAACTCGCTGTTGCTACTTTTAATATCACTTAACAATCAAACACAAAATTAAGTCAAATCTAACAAAATTGAGTTGATAATGAATCTCTTTTTTTTTCTCAATCACTAACTTAATACACCTCTAATTTTACTAACCCTAAATAATTTAACAACAAATGCCAATTAGGTGCTAGGAGCACTCTAAGTTATGTCCAAACATATAATCTTTCAATTCATTTAGTATAAAGATTGCTTTTAAAAAGATACTTAGAAAGATTTAAAAATTAATTTCAAACTTTTTAAAAAGTATTTAGATTAGAATATAAATAAAAAATTATGAAATTTATTTAATAATTTTGTTGGTTTTTTAAATTGAGGCTAAAAAAATAATTTTAATGACATGTTCTCAAAACATAAAATAAATACTAATCCTAAAAAGCTTATTTAGGACATAGGTGTTAATTTGGTGTTGTATAAACTTTGGTTTGTTGCAAATAAAAAAGATATCACAAGATGCATGCATCATAAGAAAATTAGATGAAATGGAAATATTATTTTTTTCATTTATCTTTTATTCTAATTTTTAATATTTTAAATAATTATCAAGCATAATGCTTTTTAAGACATCATTCTTTAAATCCATCAAATAATAACAATATCTATAATGATATATTGTCAATGTTTATCCAATAAAATGATAGACATGTATGGTCCAAAAGATTTGTATCTTATGGTACATGATAATGTCTAGCACCACTAAACAAAGATACTCCAAAGACATATATCTTAAAATCATAATATGTATACTAGACAAATATGGTTTAAAGACCTATACATAGGGTCCACATTAGGTCTAGGATCAAATAATATCATTAGGCATGCATAACTCTAAAACCTATATCATGTAATCTCTTTCTAAGCCTAGTATTGATAATATATCTCGAATCTATTTTTCATTTCTATATTTTAAATATTTCATCTATTCAAATTATGTCATCCAATATAAAAAAAAGATGTAAACCATATGTGTCAATCAAGATTTGTAATTTAAAGATTTTATCAAAAATCTATAATGCATACAAATATAACATAAGAAACATTATAATGCTTATAATATATAATAAAAAGTAAAATAAAAAACATGTCATTTAAATATAAACTAAGAATTAATTTATAAAAATATTTATATCATAATTATCAAATTTATTTGTGCTAAATTTTTCTTTTTCAATCTCTTTATCCTCTAAATTTCTTATAATATTATACATATATATATATATATATAATTAAATATTCATTTCTAATATATAAATGACACTAATAATATTAGTCACAAACTCTTAAATTTATTTTCTTTAGTACTCTCTTACTTCCTCACCAACATGTTAAGTTTTGAACTCTATATATATAATATATCTTTCACAAACATTAGTACTGATCGTATGTCAAATATATCATATTGTATGTTCATTTCTATGCCATTTTACTATTCTCTGCATAATATTATCATTTCTCTTAATAACTATTGCCCTTAGACTCATATTCATTACTTATACTTATTATATGATATGTTTAGTTATATTGAATACTCTATTAATAAAAAGAATCTTCTTTAATCTAGTTAATTCTCAAGTGCATACTATACATTAGAGATAATATACAATAAATATAATTCAAGTATACCAACTTACTAAATAAACTTATAATTAAATATATCAAACATTAGGTTTAACGTATGATACGTCTCTTTCCAACCAGGAATATAGTATTTTAAACGAACACTATTTCTACTTTGAATCAAATTCTAACAATTACATGTTTTAGAATTGTCCTATTCTAATAGAAAAATTTATTGTTTATGAAGAGGATTAAATTATACTTACATCTTCATTCAAATTGCTTTCCTTTTGACTTTTTTTATTATAGCACCTCCTCCTTGACTACCAATTATTACTACCCTCCCATTCCAATTTAAACTCATATTAGTAATCTTTCTTTTGCTTCTATAGTAGTTTCCTTTATCTTTTTTTTTCTTTTTTATTTTTTTACTTTTCTCTTCTATTCTTTATCTCTTTTTTTCTCTTTCATCCTCCCATGACTTCTTTTTTATATAGATCATCATTACTTTCTTACTCTTAACCAATCACTCCTTTAAACTTATTCACATTAAGGGTTTTAATGTAAAAATTATCAAAATACCCTCAAATAATTATTAAAATTTTATTTATATATCTTTTTTTTAAAAATCATAATCAATACATTATATCACAAAAACTTACACAAATATAAATTTCTCTCATAACATATTTTTTCAATGGAATGCTAAAAAATGTTTAACTTCATTAAAAAAATATCACACACTTTCCAAGATGAATTCAAATCACAAAATTTAATTTTATTATATTAAAATACATATAATTATAATCTCATTGGCCTAATATTCTATTTTATAATATATAATATATAACCAAAATTTTGAAATACTATAATCTTCTCTTTTTATAAAATTTTGTCTAAAAATTTAGAAAATTCTTGATATTTGATCATATATGCTTTCACTTCCCATGTGACTATCATTTCTATTTATTTTTGTCATAAAATTTTAATTATTAGATTAATTTTGTTCTTTAATACTTTCTTTCCTTTTTTCAAGATTTATACTAGTATTTTTAGTTAAGTCAAATTTGATTAATTTCCAATGTCTTGATCATTAATGCCTATAACTACAAAATTAATTCTCAATTTATAATATTTTATTATCATCAAATTAGGAAATAAATTGTTATCCTTACTTAATATAATATTATTATTTTATTATGTTAAGATATTATCTTTTTATGTCATCTCATACTAACTTAATAGGTTTTGTCCTAAAAAAATATCTCATTATCTTAAAATCATAACTTTTCACATAAGCATTAAAATCAATCTTATAGTAACAAATATTAGACAATTAATTCCTATATACGTCTACTTAAAACATTGTCAAAAGTTTTTATTTATCCAATGATTTATCTGTCAAGATATCACCCAATGATCACTCCTCGTCTTCATCCATTCTAATTTTATAAGCCCATAAGTTTCTGTTTGGTTCATCCTCATATTGTATAAATAAAGGATATTGTTTTAATACCAAATATGATATCTTAGTCTCATTATATTGAATTATTACCTTCTTAGATCATTATAACATCCCAAAAGTGTGTATAAAAAATTTTAATAATTGAAATCATAAAATATTAAAAAAAGAATATTAAAAACGTAATTGATAAACTTGAGTAGGGATGAGTTATAAAATAATAATTTTGATCTAAATATATAAAAAATTTCATTTTTTAAAAAAATATTTAAGATTTTAAAGTATCATATAATACAACATCACAGAATCATACAATATGATCAAGTGAGATCATTAATTTAATGAATTTATAAGATGAGATTGTATTATATAAGTATAATTACAACAATGTACAAGTATGATATATCATAATTAATACATCACTATTATAGATCAGAGTAGTCTAACAGATTAATTGAGAAAGTAATTGATCATATAACATGATCATAAAATATCATATGTTATAAGTAAGAGACAAAATGAATATGAGATAGTAAAAGCATATATAATAGTGGGCTAAGGATTGTATGAGATACTCAAACTATCAACTAGGTCATTCATGCATAAGTGTAAATGTCAATATTATAGTATCATATAATACAAAAAATAATAAACATATAACTATGATGGAGTATAAAACCTAATATTTAGTTAAACAAGTACAATAGAATAAACATATCAATATAATAATATATACTTAATATGAATCTTTAGAAATATTGAATCATGTAGTATAATAAAAGTGTATTATATTGTAAGTTCACATAATAGAAAATGAACTTTGGTTGTAGTGTGAAAGCATTCAAGAATAAAGATATCATAAACTAATTATATAATACAATAAAAAAATCATATCGATATGATTAAAGTGTAAGAGCATACCATACACGATCATCATCAATTATGACCTAATAAGATATATAAGAAATTTATTGTACTAATACTACAAGCAAAATCATAAATTATGATATAAAGAGATTGTTTGAAAATAGTCAGTTGAATGGTATTATATATTATAATAATCATTAATGTATAATACGATAATGTAAAAACTAGCATTAAAAATGAAATCATTTGTATACAATAAGAGGATTGGAAAGTATCACACTAATGGGTTAAGGTTATCATAGCAGTATCATAATAAGAAATTAAGATAAATTTGAAGAATATTGAAAATTGTACTACATAAAGTTGGTGGTCATATATATATGATCAATAGAAAATAAACAAATCTTAACCTGAAATGATAAATGACTAAGAAAACTAATATTAAAATGAGTTTAATTGACAAAAACCCCTTAGAAATGAAAGGTTAAAAGGTGAGAAGAAATCTATATAAAGGGATACAATTGTTGGAGGCATTTCAAAGGCTAAGAAGGTGGAAAATTAGAGAACAAATATAAATAAGATACTAATGATGTCAAACACTTAAACATAATTAGTATAAGAAAGAAGAGAGAAAGAGAATGCATTTCCAAGATATTTAAAAAGGAGTTGTGTCAGAGGTAAAGAAAAAATTGAGGAGAAAAGTTATATTGACGTGATTTTTTTAATATTAATTTAAAATAGTTCTAAGTGATTTGATAAAGTGAATTAAGATTTTGATTTTTTGATAAAGTTGAATAAATAAAAATTTTAGATATTCTTTCGCAAAACACAAGTAGATTATATTTGAAAAGTGAATATATCATTTGGTCGAGATCGCGGAGATGAGTTTGTCGACTTTTATTTCATTGTAATCAAAGTTTGCTTGGATTTAATATAAATTTATTAACACAAAAGAATTATTAATAATATATAGTATATGAATTAAAAACAAATTATAATAAGTG
Source organism: Vanilla planifolia (assembly GCA_023846275.1). Taxonomy (NCBI): domain Eukaryota; kingdom Viridiplantae; phylum Streptophyta; class Magnoliopsida; order Asparagales; family Orchidaceae; genus Vanilla; species Vanilla planifolia. The sequence goes on from CM043874.1 coordinate 22,605,301, forward strand.
AAGAAAATAATAAAAACTTTAACTTTCCTTCCTCTCTCCTCTGACAAGTTCCACTACTTCATCACATTGTCCCTTCATTGTTACGCTTGGATTGATCTCCTTGACTTTTAATTCTTATCACCTTGTCATTGTACAACTATATAAAATTTTTATGAATGAGATAAGGGACTCATGAGCTACTATTTCTTGTTTTGTTTGTCTTCGATTAACTAGGAAGCACTCCATGGCAAGCAGGTCATCAGAAAAAGGAGCAAGGAGATGATTTAGTTTGATTTTTGCTTAATTTTGTCCTATTACCTTGACTAAATTCCTAGTGCAATGATTTGAGAATGAGAAAGACTATCACACTTCTTGTTGCTTTTGTTAATGCTATTGCTACCTTCTCCTTTGCTCCTTTTATACATGTTTGGTCAAAAGTGTGCTACTCTGACTCAGACTGCTTTCTCATATTTGGATTGCTCAGTTTGCAAATTATACGTCATCAAATATTGATAAAGAGCTACTCATTGTTTCTCTCGCTCTCCTACTTTAGGATATTCATATTCAGGGGAAAATTCATAGATTCACTATGCATTTTGTGTGAAAAATAGTGCTCTTAGCTCAGGTAATACATCATGCCCGACATTTACGGGTCATTCTTATGAAGGATTTGAAACGAATTGATTTTTTAGAATTCTACATCCCAATGAGTTGAGAAAGTATTTTTTTCGTAAATATGAGCCCTAAGACCTATGATCAGGTGTTGTGCTTGTAATTTTTTATACAAGAAAAGGAGAATTAGTGAGTTATTATATATTTTCTTACCATTAATGCACATAAGGAGTAACTATGTGATGCTTAAAGTTATTAATTAATATTAGAAATTTTCCATTATAAAAGAACAAAGCTTGAAAGGGTTTATGTAAAATAATGCAAGATCATTAATGGAATTGCCCAATTGAGTAAAAAAAGAAGCTTAAGTAGGAAGCTAAAAGAAAATAAATTTTAATATAAAAATTTTATCAAGAAAAAACAAGAAAATATATTTAAATATTCTATAATATAAGTATGATATTTTATTATGATTATTTAGCATTTGATATTACCATATATTAACCTTTTCTTTTACATCACATTTTGTATCATTATAACATGCTCTGTGATAAAAAAAATAAAAATAGGTTTGTGAAATAATTGATAGGCTTAGTAATATTAGCAATGTGAAATATGAAAAATAAATAAGAAAGAAAATAAAGAAGGTAGAAGAGAAATTAAAAATAAAAATAATAAAGTAAAAGATAAATTCTTGTGACTTGAGATTACGTGAGGATCTAATATGATTTAAGCTATATAAGTTTTTTTTGTAATGATTTTACCACTGATGATATTAATGTATCATAGATATATTTTGTTTAGAATAAGTAAAAATGAGAGTAACTATATTTCTCTAATGACATTAACTCTAATTATCATAATCTATTATCATTACTAATAAGATGAGATGATATATTATGATATAATACTATTAAAATCAGATCCTATTTGATATATGATGGGCTACTTACTGTGTGATCTAGTAGTTAAAGATTAGATCCATTATGATTTAAATATGATATATGATGAGCTATTTACTGTATGATCTAATAATTAGAGATGAGATATGTTATGTTGTGAATATGATATATGATGAACTACTTATTGTGCGATTTAATAATTAAATATGAGATTTGTTATGATGTAATATGTGATGAATTACTTATTATAATTAGAGATGAGATCTACTATGATATAGATATGATATATGATAAATTATTGGCTATATAATCTAGCAACCTAGAGATTAGATTCGTTAAAAGATGAACATGATGTAATAAATTACTTATTATAATTAGAGATGAGATCTACTATGATATAGATATGATATATGATAAATTATTGGCTATATAATCTAGCAACCTAGAGATTAGATTCGTTAAAAGATGAACATGATGTAATAAATTACTTATTATAATTAGAGATGAGATCTACTATGATATAGATATGATATATGATAAACTATTGGCTATATAATCTAGCAACCTAGAGATTAGATTCGTTAAAAGATGAACATGATGTAATAAATTACTTATTATAATTAGAGATGAGATCTACTATGATATAGATATGATATATGATAAATTATTGGCTATATAATCTAGCAACCTAGAGATTAGATTCGTTAAAAGATGAACATGATGTGATATGCTTATTGGCTAGGTCTATTTGCTATGATACTATATCAAATGGTATAATATACAATTTGTATGTTGTGTGCTTGATACAATCATGATATATATGAGATGAGATCTTATGTTATTAGAATAATGATCATTCAATAAATGAGAAACAATATTATGATAAAAAATAAAGAAAATATTATAACAAAAATAGTTTAAAAATATATCAAGAGATGAGATTTTAGATATATTATAATAGATAAAGAGATATATATGTATGAACATATTGCAAGTTATAATTATACATCTTTTTTTGTGCTGATTATCTTATATAATTTTATAGTTTGATCATATTCTCTTACATGCTTATATATCTTTCATATCTTGATATCTTATTTTTGCTAATTTATTTTATAAATATTTCTAAATAGCGGTTATAAGTACTTGTTTAATATTATTTATTAATCTTTTTATAGTTTATCTTATAATTATATTTTATCTCATCTTATTATTTATATATAAATTTATTTATTGATCTTTTAATTTCCTTACATACTTACATTAAGGTCAAAATCTTAAAATAATAAAAGATAAAAAAAATTTAGCTACACTTAATTTTGATAACTTATTTTTCAAGAGATTGTGATATTTTTATTTATATATTTTAAAAGATATGCGGATAATTATATTTGAAGTGATGTGTCAATATTATAATTAAGGCTTATAGTATCGTTTTCTTTTTATTTATAATACATACTTATTTATTTTAATATTTTTTTTGTATTAGTTACTTTATTAGATTTATTTACTGACTTCTATAAATCTTACTAATATTTATATCATAAGTCATGTATTCATTATACCAAATTTTAGAGATTTTGATTTCATGTGAAAGAATCACACTTAAGATTTAAAGCGGTCAAAGAAAGCATTTTATGAGATAATGGAGATAGAATGAGAGTTAGTATATGATAATTTAAAAGATGATACAGTTATCCTTAGATATGCTATTTTTATATTTTTTTTTAACAGAAGGATATGTAAAGGATTTGTTTGTATTGTTTTTATATGTTTTTGTGTTTTAAAGAGAAATATTATAAACCTTAAAAAACAAAAAAATGATTTTACATATTTTTAAAAAATCAAGAAAAGAAATAAAGAAGTAGATATTATGGAATTCAAAAATCTATGAATGACTAGTGAAGGGTGACCCCATCTATGTAACTTATAGAGTATTATTACCAACAAACTAACCATGATCCCACTCATTGTGCATGATACAATAAAATGGTTTACAATGTAAGTATAAGATAAGATTTTATAGAACTTAATAAGTAAATTGCTAAGTAAAGAATGATAATCTCAGAATGAATAATTATCTTATGATTGTATAAAATTGGAAAGTTCAGTGATATCAATGCATAAGCAATAATAAGAAAGTAATCCATTTCCATATTTTTTTATTTTTTTTTTCCAAATTTTCTTATTAAAGTATTTTATTCATCAAATTACATTTTTACTAAAGCATTTTTTGAGAGATATTCTCTTTTAGGGTCCAATTTTTCTTATTTTCACTATCCTCACTTGCAAACATATCAAATTACATATGGATAATTCTTCACTTATAGACATTAATATAAATCATAGTTGGCATATCAAGTTATGATTTTGATAATCATATTTGTTACCCTACACAAAGTACTAGTGACTAATCTACAGATCAAGATATAGTTTAGAACCAATGCTCATTGTCTTGTATAAAGAACAAGTGATGTAAGTAAAGAAAGTCATATCATATCACATATGGTGTCATATCAAATAAAAGCATGACATATAACCAATACCTATCACCCTACATAAAAAATAATATAAATCTAATATATTTCTCAATTATCACACTCAAGTATTAGGATAATATCTCAAGAAAACTCATATTTGATATCTTATACTATTTTGAAAACAACGTTTCACATATCATACTATATTATCATTTATCAATTTTTTTATACTTCTATTTAAATTGTTTGTCAAGTATTATTATCATCCTTGCTACCTTATAAGTATATATACTACATATAAAGTATTATAAAATATAATGCATGTAATAATAAAAACAAAAATAATAGAATAAGTCATGTCATCAAAATCACACATACAAATCTATACTGCAAATATATTACATGTCACGATAATATATAAAAATACATAAAAAAAAGATATAATAATAATATACTTATATTATAATTATTAAATTTATCCATCTAATTTTTTCAAATAAGATTTTATATTTCATCTCATTCTTTTGTGATGCTCAAACAAGAAGATGTCTACCAATGAAGTTTATTTCCCCAACATCTTAATTATTGAAGCTAGTGAGTGAAAACCATACCAATTAAGTAACAAAATCCACAAGCCTCGAACAAGAAAGAGCATATGCATAGCAATCACAACCATATGAAGGAACGTTAACTTTATTATACTGCTTTTACATGACCAAACCCTGCTCAACATCAGTCAGAAACACCTGAAAGTTGTATGCAAATATGCTTCAAAAGCTAAAAAAATCTTACAGATATCTCGTCCTTTGAATGCGCTTCTTTTTTACCAGTTAGTCTAATCATTCGCTCTCACCTAATATAGTTCATTTTGACATGAGTTGAAAAACATTCTCGATTATAAATAAACTAATAACAACTTCACCCCTTGGTTGGCTATAGCAACCAAAACAGCAAGTACATGACACCAAGATGTCATCCTTGTCATAAAACTTGATTCTTCTATAGATACTCCCTAATAACCTCTCCTACGGCATCCATTGGCTCCTTCAAATTTCCAAAACTTTCTTTGTTGAAGATAGTAGCTTGGTTAATTGATTCATCTTCATAAGTGCTTCCTTGCAAGGTGAGAGAACCTCTTCCCCCTTCATCAAATTGTTCAAATTAAATATGTGGCTCTTGCCTAACTTTCCAGCAGGTTGGTTGCACATATACTGCTCCTTTGTGAGCTTCATATGTTATTTCTGTCAGCAATGTTTTCATCTGCTTCCTCAGCTGCATCATTTTTTTCATCTCATGTACACTTCCAGCCTGAAGAAAAGCAAGCGTCTTTGCTGTAAATTTAAAAGGGAAGCATAATTCCACAAAGAAGTAGGGATTTCAGCTTTACCATCATTACTTGAAAACAAATGTTTCATTTGTTAAATAATGTGATTAGGATGTGATAAAATGATAAAACAGTATAATTAAAATATTATGATGTTTGATAAATTGAATTTGAAATATGATTTTTAAAATAAAGTTAATTTATAAAGAAAAAAAATTATCATTTAATTTCTTGAAATTTTAGAGCTCATAACTTGTGGTCCAAACATTGTTCTGTTCTAAAAAAAACTTCTTCAAAACACAATTGATGAGTTTCAAATGCGATCATAAAAACTTTGACGCCAAAGTCAACTTTTGGATGTTAAAACCTTAGTTCTTTGGTATTCATGTCATACTAAATTAAGGTTGCCATGAGGTAAGAGGAGCTTCATCTGAAATGTTTCCATGCTCCTGTGCTAAGACCTGCTATAAAGTAGAATGCAACTTCTATCAGCTTTCTGAAGTGATGGGATTAGAGGTGATGCATTGAAGCACTAAAGATTGTGGAGTCGTTTCAATGAAGGGACATTTGCATGTTAGGCTAATTTTATCTTTATTAATGTAACAAAATCATACAATTAGGAATCCATCAACTTATTTTTATATAAAATAGGTCATGCAATTTTTTTATTTACAATTTTTATATAAATTTACAGCAAAGACGCTTGCTTTTCCTTACTCTCTCATTGAAGGAGAGCACAAGCTATCCAACACTAAGGCGGCAAGGAAACGGCCGTTGGTGACTTAAGCTTGATTAAGATTTTCTTTAATGACTATTAACTGCTCAATCACTACTATGGAAGCATTTAATAATGATTTCATTCAAAAATTGCAAACAACCCATCTTCAAATTTGGCTTCGGCAAACTCTTTTCAAATGTGTTTTATTTTCAACATTCGATTCATTTTGCATCATTACACGTTTCTTTAATGAATATTAATTGCTCAATCACTACCATTAAAGCATTTAATAATGATTTCATTCAAAAATTGCAAACAAACCATCTTCAAATTTGGCTTAGGAAAACTCTTTTCAAATGCATTGTATTTTCAATATTCGATTCATTTTGCATCATTACACGTTTTTTAAATTATTTATAAAAATTATTACCTTTTTTTAACTCACTTTCATTAATTAGAATATCAATCTCATATACTAAAAAAAAACAATTTTATTCATATAATGGAATTTAAACAAATCATTACATAAAATAAATTTGGGATTGTTACATCTTTTGGCTACTAGTCCAAGATGGAATGTCCATTGGTTTTAAATCCCTCATTAAACTGATCCATAGAACATTAGCTGTTTAAATTGCTAATTTTGGAGTTAAAAATGTTTTCTAGATTGTAATTTCAAGTTGTGAACTTTTTCTCGTAACCAAATGCCCTCAACTTTTAATGCTTTTATATTAGAATACTTCTCAAAATTCTCCAGGGATTGCTTTTTGGATTATTGAAATATTGAAGCTTGCTTTCAAACTAGTGGAAAATGCAAGAATTCTTAATAGTTTTTTTTTTTATGTTTTCATTTGGCACATTGTAGCCTTGTTAAAAGATAATTTAGTTTTAAGTGTATTAATGACATTTGGATGCAAATTCATGATCAACAAATGAATCATAAAAGATAGAAAAATTTTAGTAAAGCTATATTATATCTGATTTTGCATATTTGTCAATATTTGTTTTTTTAATATTATTGATTTTTTTGATTTTTGGTTATTAAGATTTATCTATTTTGCAGAGTATTATTAATAATCTTTATTAACGTTTAAAAACATAACTTGCCTTATTTGTTATTATGTAATTCTTAATCTTATTTTACCTTAGTAAATTTTTTACTGTTATTGTTTATGGATGTATTTCAAATATGTAAATAATTTTGTTTCTATGCATGTATGATTATTTTTCTTCTTGATTTGATTTTTATACAATAAATTGATATCAAAGCAAGGTTTTGCAATGGATTTGGTTATCAAATGAGATAGAAGTTGCACAATATTCAACATCAAAAAGTTTATCGAAAAAAATACTTTCCATCTTTAGCATATCAAGATGTGTGCTTTGTTATAGTAACAAAGAGTTTGTGCACTTCTATCTAAAAAGCCTTGTGAAATGAATAATAACGAGTCTAATGAATAAGAAGAGAAAGCACATTCATTGATTCTGCTTTGTTTAGTAAATAAAATAATATATAAAATTATTGATGAGAAGACTACAACCAATCTGGCAAAAGTTAGAGCCTTTATATGATAAAATCTCTAACTAATAAGTTGTTATTGAAACAACATTTGCTTTATTTCTTCTTTTTTTTTCTCTCTCTCTCTTTATATGAAGGAAAATATACATTTAAAAAAGCATATAAAAGAATTCAATTCTACTTTAATGAATCTTTGAAATATTGATATCAAGATAAAAGATGAGAATATTGCTCGTATTCTTTTAGTATCTTTACTTATATTACACAAAAATTTTGTAAATTCTTTTTTTATCAAAAAAGATTACATTACTTTGGAAGAAGTTAGATATTGCCTTCACACATTAGAACTCCAACTCAAAACATCTAAAGGTGGATGAGATAATTATTTATCATTGATTCTTATAATGGTAAATAAATGAAGATCAAGATTAAAAGAAAAGCCAAACTAAAAATTAATTTAAAGGATATCTATAATTATCATAAGTAGGTCATTAGAAAAATGATTGTCCAAAGAAGAATAAGAAAAAAAGATCTATTTATTAAAATTGCATATAAAATTTCTTTTTAAAAAAATAGAGTTTGCACTATCTATTGTTGAAACAACATCTATCAAATAAATTGATATTACGCTATAATTATTCTTATCATATGTATTCAAATAGAAATTAGCACTCAACTTTAAATGATGACAGCATATTCTATTAGAAAATGCTATACCTTACAAAATAGTTGGTATTAGTTATATATAAATTAGAAAATTAGAATGCATGATGATGCTAAGACTCTTTAATGATGTTTGATATGTTTTAGACTCAAAAAAGAATTTGATATCTTTGAGTATCATAGATTCTAAATGCTTTAAATATAGTGTTGAAGGTGGAGTATTGTAAATTAATAAGTGTATTATACTAGTCATGGAAGGAATCAAACAAGATAGTTTATAAAATCAATAAAGGGATTATAATGCTTATAGATGGAGACAAACAAGATAGTTTATAAACTCTATAAGGTTTCACAATGATAGGTTCACTATCAATGGTATCTTATTTTAAAAATGTGGCATCTAATTAAACCAAATTGTGACATGTAACTTGAGAATATGAGTGAGAGACGAATATTAATTCTCAATAAACATGGTTTTCTGGGGGGACATAAAAGAAAATAACTTTAGTTTTATCAATAATGTATTTTTGAGAAGTAACATTGAATTAAATTCACAAAGGTAGTTCATAGTACAAAAGTCACATTGAATTACATCCATTTATATTATTGGGGTTTTTCTCATGTTTAGTTTCTTAAATTTGATAAATATTTTCTTTCTATCATTGATTATTATTCAAGGATGACTTGAATGTTCATAATGAAACATAAAAATGAGGTCTTTAAAATTTTTTAGTAATGAAAGATTCTAGTTGAGAATAAATAGAAAAAAATTAAACACCTTTTGCTATAAAAAATTTAATAAGCTTTGCAAGGGTGAAGACTTTGCTAAAACTATATTTTTAGAGATACTCAACAACAAAAAAATGTAATAAAAAGGATGAACAAAAGACTATTGGAGAAACATGATGCATCCTTTCAAATACAATCAATAAAGAAGTTATTGGAAAGTAATTGAATAACTTATTATTTAGTGAATGATTCTCCAAACATTATCATAGATTGTAAAAACTCCATTAAGATATGGTGTCAAAAACCTACTGACTATTTAATTCTTAAATTATTTTGTTGTATTACTTATTATCATGTTAATAAGGCCAAATTAGAACCTAAAGAAAAGAAATATGTATTTATGAGTTATAGATTTGGGGTGAGAGGGTATACAATATGATCTTCATCTAAAAAAAGTTTTTTTTAATAGAAATATTATACTTAATAAAAATTATAAGCGTCATTTGAGTTTGAAGTATGATTTTTTAATTAAATAAAATAATTTTGCCAAACAAGCAAAGTTTAAAATAACCTAAAACAATAATCATGATAATGATTTATTATTAGTCAATGTGGCTACTAAAAAACCTCATAAGAATCCATAAGATATGTAGGCACAAACACATTGATAATGATCAATCTCATGAACAAAGGCTCATCAAAATTGTTGGTTTGAGGACATGGTAACTTATGCTTTGTATTTAACTAAAAATGTGAAGTTCTACCCTCTTTTTATCAAAAAAATATTAATGAGGCTAGGCCTACTCAATGGATTACTACCACAAGTAATGAGATGGAATCTCTTTATAAAAATAAAATATAGGAACTAGTCAAATTACTAAAAAAAAGAGTATTGTTTGATTGCAAATAGATTTTTAAAAGAAAGACTGATGTTAGGTGTTGATGGCATAAGATATAAGACTTGTCTTGTTTCTAAAGGCTCATTTGGTTACATTATGATAAATAAATTGATGTTCCATATCACTTCATTCATTGAGAGAATAACGTAAAAATGATATAAAGGATAATCTAGTTGATATGTTCACAAAGCCTTTTCCTAAAAGAAAGTATATATATCAATTGTGGTTACTCAATGTTTATAGTTAGAGAAAGTTTTTTGCATAAAGGGGGTAGGCTCAAAGACTAAGAGTATTTATGAGGGTTTTATGTAGATCTAATCCATAAGACAAGTTTATCATCTCAATTTTGTACAAAATATTTTAAATATAATAAAAATTAATCTTAAAAAAAAAATAGTTGGAGGAATTCTTTTGGGCCTATAACTATTTATTGCTTTTTTAAGATTCAATACAAGATAAATATTTGTAGATATATTTTGAATCTTAATTAACTTAAAGTTCTATCGTAATGATTTTTGTCATATCTGTCTATATTTAGTTTTATTTGGAATAGTTTAGAATTTTTTTTATTTAGGAGTATTTTGCAAAATTTATTTATTTTGTAGTATATTATAAATATTTTTTTATTATTAAGGTTTAAAAACATATCTTTTTTTTCTAATTTTCTTTTCTATTATACATATCAAAACTTTGGTTTTCTTCATAGTAAACTTTTGCTATTATTGTCCATAGATGTAACCCAAATCTTCGAGTAAATCATGAAAATTATTTTGTTTCTACATATGTGTAATTATTTTTCTTCTTAGTTTGCTATTTATGTAATAGATGTTAAGCAGTTAGCCTTAGATATTTGCTTTAACTTGCATTAGGGCTTCTCCAATTATTCTAGTGTAAAGGCCATAGAAACCCTCCTTTTTATTTATTTGTTTTCCAACATGACCATCACCTTAAGGTTACCCATCTCCTGTTGGTTAATTGTTCTCTCCAAATATTTTTTGTGGTCATGGCTCTTCTTTTCCTTCTGACCTTGGCAAGATGGAATTTCCCTCTTTCTCCTTCATGTTCTTTATCACTAGAACAAACTCTTTTGCATTTGAATGGATGTATTCTAAGAGATCATTATACAAGGTAATTTTGGGGTTATTCACCAAGGACTAAACCAATTCTTTGGTGTTATGTATTTTAATACGCATTGTTATTTTCTTAAAAGTGTGAAAGGGTTCTTTTTTCTCTATTAAGTGGTAATTAGGAAAGTTTTAAAAGGGATAGATTTCATTTCATAAGCTAGGCCCTCTACAATAATAGAATACGTCCTCTCCATTAGGATTGAAAGGTTGACATCAATTAAAAGAAGGTTGTACAGTGTTCAAGCAATGAAGTTTAGGCAAACATTAAAGGAAAGGCAGAAATAATCAATGTGGTAACAACAGTTAGGTGCTTGGACCTTAGAGTTGAGGGGATGTTTTCCTAACCATCTCTCTTGTTAGAGTCTCCGTCTTTAGCATGGTTGAGGGAGTTATGTCTAGTAGTTGTGGAATCAAAGAAGCCACTGATGATTTCTTCAATCTACATGCTTGGCCTTGGCTATGGTAAAGATTTGTCCAATTCCTAATTGATGTGGAACTATTTACGAGCAGCAACCCTTAATCTTCTACATGAATATTGAGAGAAGATTCAAGGGACTAAACAAGATGTATTTTTTGACCATCTTTGTGCTAATCATCCAATTCATCCATGACTGGCTTAGCATGGAGCTTCCAAGATCTACCCAAGTTTTCAAGTAGCCTCCCTCCAAGCAGTCTTTAGGCAATTTACTGAGCAATTTCTAGGTACTTTTTTGTCTAGCCTTTACGTTATTCCTTGGAACATTTTTTGAGTGGCCTTCAAGCTTTGTTTGAGTAGAATATAAATTCCCTACAGCTATTAGAAGTCTTTTAACTAATTTTTATGTCAAAATTTGCCTATAAATTCTCCCATTATAGGATAGACATGATCTTTTGGATGCTTGTCAATAATTTAGAGAGGAGCTCTTACAAGTTGTCATCACTTTTCTTCACACTTGTGTTGCATTTCTTTCTCTTCTGCTATTCTTCACTTATATTTTCTTGGCCATACGCACGATATTTCTCTGATTACCAAATTCCTGGACACGTAGGGTTATAAGTTTGACATTGGATATCTGAACAAATTTGACTTTCTCCACAATTATTTCTAGCCATATAAGTTGGACAAATCTTTGTTTGTTGCACGTTATACATGGATTTATCATTCATCAACAACACAACTTTATAATTGTCATTTTATATTTTTGCTATACCTGGAATTTACCAAGGAAACATTCTACTTTGCAGTCTATTCTGAAGTTCCAATTTCATTTTCATTAAACTCTAATTGAATGTATTTATTATTATAAACTAAAATCTATTATATAATTTATAGTTTTTAAAACTTAATTTACTTTTCTTCAAGCAATAACATTACTATTGTATTCTGTCTCAAAAAGAACTTTAAAAATATTTTTGTTATAAGTCGTCTTCTTTATTTAATAACAGCATTTTTACTGTGCAAAGTACCAAATTCAGGCGCATAGCACAATGCAAGTACGCTTTCTAGCTCTCTGGATTCTTGCCGTTGAAAAGCCAGTCCATAGGAACACCTCCTTTGGACTGGAACACCTTTACGATAAAAGCCATTCATTTATACTATTCATTGTTTGATCATAGAAGAGCAAGGCGATTCAACAACCAAGTCGGAATCATTTCCAATCTAACAGATTCATTTCTTGTAGCGGTTTTCCGACCGCTCTAAGATCTAGTATTCTAACATTAGTTCAGATGAAGTCCAAAAAGCAAGACGGATTAGCTGTAAAATAAGCAACTTGCAATGCTGCCTTGGAGTGGCTTTTCAACCCAATATTTTTAGTAGTCCTGCAATACATATTGAAGACAAGGTAAGAAAATGATATCAAATGAACAGCTAACCATGAAACATATGCCAGTTAAGCAGGAACAAGAAAAGTCACGCATCAAGAGCTTACCACTAAGCATCTGACATCCAAAGAAAAAAGTCTTTTTCTCATAAAGCTTGTAGTGAAGACGAAGAGAATATAAAAAACTCTATATGGGTTGAAAGGAGTGGAAAGAAGAATGTGAAGAAGCGAGCTAGTTAATGTTGAAGCCCTTTGCTTCACTTAAGAATGGCAGAATGTTGCATCTGTACACATCAAATGCCCACCAAATAATTGATACTCCCTTTGGAAATGGCCCACTCAGCATCAGGAGCAAGCAGGTTGAGATCCAGAGAAGTTGAGCCAGAAGCCTTGTGTTGTGTGTGTATTAATTCATGATAAGAGACGGGAGCAGGAGCAACATTGGTTCCTGCAACTGAGTGTGACCTCTTATGACCACCTAAAGCCTGACCGGATGAAAAAACCTTGTTACAGATTGAGCACACATGAGCCTTGGAATCCTCCGGCGATCTCACGCCAGGGGTAGAAGTCTGAACGATGAACTCCCCATTTGGAGGAGCTGCATGAGAAGGATGATCATCTTTCATTTTCTTGTGGCTCGCACGGTGGCCTCCAAGAGCTTGGTAGGAATGGAAGCACATCTTGCAGGTCGTACAGAAATATCTGGTTCTCTTAGTAAAGTTATGTATTGTTGATTCTGAATACGGTTTCGAAGATATGCTCCCCTTTCCAAATCTGGAATCAGCAGATTTGACGTACAACTCCTGAAAACGGTCATCTTCTGAATCACAGGAAAGCGAAACAACATTCTTCAGCTCATTCGTTGCGAACTCAGATCTGGAAAGGTCCGATTGGGATCTCTTCTCCTTCCCTTCCTTCTGCATCACCACTGGAGCCTTGTAAGACAAGTCAGTGTAAGAGCCGGCATCTCTTGACAGCATCAGAAGACACAAAGCGCCGTTCTCTTGCTCTTTCTCGTAATCCGACGATGAAGCAGGCTGAGAAGAGGTATCAGAGATCACATCAACACGCCGCGATCTCCTTCTCTGTCGCGTTCTCGTTGACATGGAAATTGCAGTAACCTCACTGTAGGACAGACCAACCATTTCCTCTTGTTCAAGTCCGCAAATCCCATCATTAAATGAATCCCTTTCCTCGAATTTCCCCTCGTCCTCTTCAAGTTCCTCTTTAAGCATATAGGAGTGGCGCCTCACATGTCCATAGAGCGAGCTCCACAAAGCAAAACCCTTTCCACTCCTGGGGCATAAGACATCCTTATCCTTCTCCACCGATGCATCATCCAATCGACACGACTTCCTCGGATTCTCCCTAAGGCCATACCTATTCACCGACTTCTCTTCAACCTCCAACGGAGAACTCTGGACGACATGAGACCTCATGTGTCCTCCAAGGGATCTTCCACTTGGGAAGCTTCGCCCGCACACCTTGCAACTGTGCCTTTCCATAGGAAGAAACAGAGGAAAAAGAGACAGAAAATCTTCAGCTCAAGTTCGCCGTGATGTTCCGATGAGATCTTCGGTACCCACGGGTTATGGATCTACCTCGAAAGGACCCATTTAGGATTTCGCAAGCTTCATCATGGTTATTGCCATCCGCTGTGGTTCAGATTCTACTTGGCTTCTTCTTCCGTTTCGTACCATAAGCCTATTCCTCTGCAATGCTTTTGCTATCTTCTACACGAGAAAAAAGAGAAACATCCTATGGATTCCCGTTGCTTCATGGAGTTTTATTTGGCAAGGAGGTGGACGGTAGGAGAAATCCATGCACGAAAGCAAGGTTAGAATAGGAAAAGGCCGAGGAGAGCAACACTGATAGCTGCACGTGTACTCAACTGAGGATTCTGCGCCAAGATGGTTAGGGGAGAAGCCCTCCTTCAGCTGCGCCATCACTCTTCGCTGTGCGTTTGCTGTCACAAGAGTTTGTTTGGAGTGGATCCCTCCCTTTTTTTCTCTCCTAATTTTTAAATTATTTTTCTTCATAAATATTAAAATATAAAAAATATATCAAAATAATCAAATAATTTTTTATTTACAAGTTTTGAATTAAAAAGTGTTTTGAAGCTACAAAACCTGCATATGTCTATGCCATATTCAATATAATATATCAAGAGATAATTTAACTAATGAAAGATAAATAAAAATTTTTGAAATATAATATTAAACTATATTACCATATAAGAAAAAAAATATTTTTTAAATACATATCTCAATTAATTAGACTATGATGATATGCACATTTATTGTTCTACATATGTCACTTTTTTGTTTATTAGCTCCTTTATTTTTCTCAATTTGTCGTACATATTATAAGGCTAACAAGAAAATTTAACTCAAATGTTCAAATGTCTCTAGATTCAATGTCACAAAATGAAGATTATCATCAACACGTGTTACTAATGGGAGCATTGCAATTGAAGTAGCTTGTGATAAGACTTGTGGAAATACTATAGCTTAATAATCCATTGTCCTTACTAGCCAACACCTTTCGGGTCAAATCAATGGGCTCTAACTTAATTCTAATTCGACTAGACTATACCAACAAGCAACAATAGTGTGGTTATTTAATGTAGGACTTCATTATCATTTGACATAAATTATAAATATATTATTGTAAAAGATGATGTCTAATTAAGCAAGTTCACAATTACATAATAATAAAATGAGTCATTACAAAATTCATGATATAATTAATTCCATTCTATGATAGATAAAATGAAAGAGAGAAGCACAATTTTATTTTTGAGATTAATTTGATCATGCATCATCCTTTTTTATTTTTTAATTTAGAGGATTATTGCAATTAACCTGATTATTATGCTTAAAAAGGATAATGACTATTGTCAACATTGCTCATGATTCACAAACATTCCTCCTCAAGTAATAACTAATCGATATTCAAGTTATGCTATATGATGATTAAGGAAAGCATAATATGATGTAAATCAAACTTTAAATGAATGTTCCAATACTAATTTATGGCATATTAGGGGCTCAATGATGATTAATATGAGTTTTTAAACATTAATATGGGCTAAGGGAGAGATGTTATGATTTAAGATAAAATTTGGTAATATTATTATATATAAAAAATAAAAATAAGAATAATAATACTAAAATTATAAAAATTTGTAACCAAACTTTAGTCATCACTCCTTCATATAGCCATGAGTTGATCATCAATGATAAGCCACTTAAAGTTGAACCCTTGATGCCCAAATACTCAAGGCTAAACTCTTAAGATCCAATAACTTGAGATATAGTTGTTCAAGAACCAACAACTCGATGTTAGACCATTGAGGTTTTGTACTAAAGGTGTGGCCCTTAATATCTAATGCTTGAGATCCAATGCTTGAGACAAGCCCTTTAAGATTCATCTATTTGAGGCCAATCCCTATAAGACTAGCTATTAGTGATAAGGTACTTGAGTCCCAATAGTTTAAATGAAGGGCATGCACTTTATCATACAAAGTTCAATTTTGACATGCTTGTCATAGTTCTTGGTAACATTCATAAATTTCCTCACATTGAGACTCATTTCAAGCATTTCAATAATAATTTGGGTAAATCACCATCTCCTCCACATAAGCATAAGCTATTGGAGTATAATTACTATCACCATTAGCTAGGCATGAACATTATTTAAGTAGCATTATTGCCTCACTTATGCATACACTCCTCTCAAAGAGATAAGCCATTAACAAGATTAAATGTATTTTTATGTGTACATTTATTATAGGAAGACAAATTATTAACAAAATGATGCCAAACTTTGACTATAAATTGACTAATGAAAGCTTGATTTAGTGTAGGTAAATTATCTATTTTAGAGACACCTTATAGATTCCAATGCTTTTTCATCTTCTAGTTGGAGCTTCCTTAACTAGTGAAAAACGTGATTTAAGGGAGACAAATCATCTACTTAAGTGAGAACTTATAAACTCTTATGTTTTTCCATTTTCTAGTTAGAGCTTTTTTGACCTATAAGGGTTCCATTACTCTCTTTCTTAACTCTCATAAAAACACTCTTTAGTTCTTAACTAAAAAAGCTTTTATTAAGCTCCTTCAACCCAATTTCTACATCAACACATTGTTTATGAAAGCATAACATGTAAGTTGAAATAAGTAAAAAAAGGAGAAGAAACACTCAATGGCCATAGTCAAGTAATAAAACAAAAGCTCCTGCTTTTCTACTATTATTGATGATAGCCTTTGAGGCCACTTCTTCTTCTTCTATCGACAATACCTCACTCTTATTTGAGCTCTTATTTGAGCAATAGATGGATTGTTTCACCCAAGTGCACTCTTTCTTTTCTGTTTGAATAGTAAAACAACTTAAATTAAACCCACAAACTGGTGCCTTTTGGGTCAAATAAATGGGCTCTAAGTTACTTCCAATTTAACTAGGCTACACCAACAAGCAATGAAAATGTTTGACTGTTTGAAGAAAAATATTGTTATAACTTAACATAAATTATAAATATATTATTGACAAAAATGAAATCTAATTAACCAAGTTCACATCTACACAACAATAAAATGAGTCAAACAAAATTGATGATATAATTAATGCCATTCTAAGTCATGTTATATGATGATTAGGAAAAGCGCAATATGATGTGAATAGAGCTTTAATGAAAGTTTCAATACCAATTTATGGATATTATAGGCTCAATCATAATAAGGAATGATTAAGATGATTTTTTAAATATTAATATTGGCTAAGGGTTAGATGTTATGATTTTGTATAAATTTAGTAATAATATAATGTATGAAAAAATAAAAATAAAGACAAAAATTTTGAAATTATAAAAATTTGTAACAAAATTTTAGCCATCTATCCTTGATGTAGCCATGAGTAGATAGATCATCAATGATAAGCCACTCAAAGTTGGACCCTTAATGCCCACATGCTAAAGGCCAATTTTTTTGAGCCCAACAACTTGAGATATAGTTGCTTAAGAACCAACAATTCAAGGTCAAATAAGGCGAGATGCTCAAGATCTAGTGCTTGAGATACAACATTTTAGACAAGACCTTTAAGATCCATTTATTTGAGGTTAATCATTATAAGCCTCACTATTCTTGCCTAGGTCCTCGAGCTTCAATAGTTCAAGTGAAGGGCATGCACTTTACATTACAAAAGTGGGTTGATTTCAACATAAATATCAAAGTTCATCATAGAAATTATAACCACCATTGCATGGGAATGCATTTAAGTCCTTTCAAGCATTATTGGAGTAACATCACTATTAGATAAGTATTATTAGAATACAATCACCATCACCCCTAACAAGGCATAAGCATGATGTAAGTAGTGCCACTATCTCTCTTATTCATACACTCTTCTTTAAGAGACAAGCTATTATCAAGGTTGGAATTATTTTCATGTGTATGCTTATTTTAGTAAAATAGGTTATTAACAAAATGATGTTAACCTTTAAATAGAAATTGACTTATGAAAGTTTGATCCAAGGGAGTTCTAAATTTCTATGCTTTTCTCTCTTCTATTTAGAGCTTCTTTAACTTGTGAAAGCTTGAAACAGGGGAAGAAATCATCTACTTGTGAGAGACCTTATAGATTCTTATGCTTTTTCATCTTCTAGTTAGTGCTTTCTTGAATTGGGACTATTCTATTTCTCAACTTCTACAATCATATTCTTTTGTTTCCCAACTAAATAAACTTCTATTAAACTCCTTAAGCCTAATTTTTATATAAATAGTTTTTTTAGCAATTCCTATGAAAAGAAATAAACAAGTTATAATAAGTTGCAAAGGAGAAGAAACTATTGATGACCATAATCAAGTAATAATAAAGACCCTTACTTTTCCACTATTGTTGATGGCAACCTTAATCCTTTTTATTCTTCTATCAATACTCCCTTTCTCTTGTTTTGTAACAGATGGAACATGCTGACACAAGTGCTCTCCTCTTTTCCTAATTTGATAGAAAACAACTTAAAGTTGAACTCACTACTCTGTCAATAGAGCTAATTCTTAGCCCTTCTCCTTCCAACCAAGTGACCATTAAAGTTGCTTTCTACCTCACCTCCAAAAATCCATCACCATTGATCAAACCTTCATTTCTCCTTGTTAATCTCCTATATGGTGTGGAAACATCAAGTTTGAACCCAAATAATGATCCTTTTTACACTCTTGAATTGGATTAAAATTTTTTTCTGCTCCACCTATTATCACTCTTTTAGCATTCTCTTATCAGTCTCCAAGATGGAATCTCACTTTCATTGGGCATATAGCTATAACCTATATCTTCTTGAAGAGTTTGTCTTCTTAAAGTCAATTTCTTTGACACCCCTCGTCCAAAATCTAGTTGCCAAACTATTCCTTGCTTTATGACAAATTGAAGCATTATATTTTTCTTAAGGAGTTGAAGAATGTCATTTTCTAACATTTCAAGTTCAAAAATTTAAGGTGTAAAGTTTTCTCCACTCTCCTTAAATAATCAATGATGTAGAATAAGTTACATCTATATGCTTATTTAAGGTGGTCCTACGTATCTCATTTATGTTTTCTTATTTATTTATATTTTTTATTTTATTTAGGTTATAATGAGTCACATATCAGACCATTATTGTGTTTTATTTTTTCTTTTTACAAAATCTTTTATTTTAAATTTTTATTATAAAAAAGAATATTTTTATCATTTTATTTTTAACTCTAAGATTTTTTATTATAAAATATTTAAATATACTTTGATGAAATGAAAATCAAACTATTGACTTGATATAACAACCTTAGTTTTTCCTTATTTTATTTATTTAGAAAGAACTCTTTGAGATGAGTCTAATGGTGTTTAGTTTATAATTTTTGGAGTTCTAAGGAATAAATTATGAACTTTTAAAGATGTGAGATAAATTCGTAATATTGAGGATAGATTTGTAATTTTGTAAATGTTGGCATAGTTCAAATTCTTTTTGACGGAATGTATATTTGTAATTTTAAAAGATGTTGACTGCTGGGTATATGTGCAATTTTAAGAATTTTGGCATAGATATATTTCTCTAGGCAGAGGATATATGTGCAAATAAAGAATTCAGAAGGGGTGTTATGCAAAATGCTGTTTCATGAACCTTCACGCAAGTCGATTTACGAATTTCAACCGTGGTTATAATAGCCAAAACTAGGGTGCATTTGAAAAGCACTTCTGTTAACATCGACTACAGGGAGGTTGTCGGAGCTGTGAGGGCGAGATTTTCGATAGTTGCTGCCTTGTTTAGCAAAGTTCTAACACGCGACAGTAACAGTTGATGAGGATTTCCGTAAGATAAGAAAAAAAATTGCTTCGTCGTCAGGTTGTGTAAGGCTTTCCGATGAGCGACAAAGACCGAAAGGGCGGAAGCCAAGCCAGATTCGACCTGTTCAGTGCATGAACTGGCCGGTCCAGCACTGGCAAAATATTTTGGTTCCGCTAGATGCACCAAGAGAGAGGAAACGGTTCAATGTGTTGAACCGGGTCGCATTGCTGAACCGGGTGCACTAAGCGTGGCGGGTCCACGCCGACGAAAAACCAGCGAGAAAAAAAATAGCAGAAATTAAGGAAATTTTGGGATTTTTTGAAACCATTTGGGAACAGCTTTTAGAAAGCAATTTTGGCTAATAAGCATATTTTAAATTGATTATTTTTACATTTATTGGCTTGTAGGACATCAAGAAGAATAAGAAGTGGGCACTACAAATTATATATCAAAGTCAGGTAGATAAATTCCTAACCTTGTAATATAGTACATTATTATGTGTTTTTACATAGCTTTCTTATTGTCTTATGATATTTTTAGTTGTTGCATATGTTGCATGTTAATATTGTTACATATAGTAAAGAAAGAAATAATATGTTACAATATACTAAAATAAAAAAAAAGAAAAAAAGAAGAAGCAATATGAAACAAAAGGTCTTTTGATATGATATAATTATCTGGATTGATGTTTGGAAAATGACAAATAAAAAAATGGGATTCCCAGAGAACATTATCCTCACCACTAGACCCAACATGTGTTGCAGGGTATCGATCTTTAGATCAGATATCTGCATAGTGTTTATATGTTATGTGTTATGACTCCGTGATGATTTACACCAGGCCCAATATGTGTTGCAGGGTATGGTACCATATCTGCCTGGTGGCACTAGGCACAGTATGTGTTGCAAGGTATCGATCTTCAGATCAGATATTTGTCTTGTGTTATGTGTTTGGTTGAATGTCGGCTGGAGGTCATTTGTTGATGATGCTTGGATCCAGAGGATAATGTGTCAAAGGGAATTAGGCCCAGTAATAACACACCTATATAAGAAACTGTTATTTCTTTATAATTTTCATTTAGAATTACCTGATATATGACATCTTGTGTGATTGTAATTTTATGCATATGATTTATCTTCACTATACATGGTATGCCTTTTCATTTGATATCTCTTTCATATTTGGTTATTTATTATGGATTTATTTATTGAGATATGTAAAATCTTATTTAGTGCTTACATCACAGGTCATACATCCTATGTGTCCACAACACTGAGAGTAGGAAAAGATGATGCTACAAGAGAGCTCTTTCTACTAGATAAATGAGAAAGGGTTTGGTATTAGTAAATTTGTTAAAAACATGTTTTGTTTATATATATTTTTTAGATTTTGGAGTTGGTGTTTGTTTTATCGTCGGGTCCCTACCTTAGGTTTTATTCTTTGTCCTCACTTAGATGTTGTATCTCGCGACTCTGATGTTAATTTTGTTATGTTGTAGTACTTGATGTAAGTGGAGGCTTGACACTTGATTATGAAGAAAACGAGTTTGATAATGTTTTTAAGCATTAAAGAGCTTTATGGTTTGAAAAGGTATTAGTAGAGTTGGACTCTATTAGTGGAGTATGAAAATTCTATTAGTAAATTAGGAAAAAAATCTCATCAATATCTTCCATCTATTCCTTCTATAAATTATGTAATTAACCTTAAATATCCTTCTAAATAGTATTTTATATATTAGATATATGTATTATTAATCAAAACTTGAGATTATTTTGGCTAGTGAGTGGATCGACAAGCATGCTAGAATGACAATGGTTAGATCTTAGATTTGACATACACTTGCAAATATCTCGACATATGGAATCCATAGGTAAGTAGTTTGTATGTTTTGTAGGTCACTATTAAAGATAAATAAGATTTCAAATATTAAATTAATTCCCTTATTGAATAAGAGGATAATCTCTTTCTTATGTCTTAAGACCTAATGTCAGCATTTGGGATTTGAGTGAGAAAGTAAGAAAAGAGGAAAAGTAGGAGGAAGAAGGAAGAAAATTCAAGCATTCAAAATATTCCTTTCAAAAGATTCAAAGAGATTAAGAAGGAAAGAAGACTTGAAAGTTTTAGAATAAGAATATATGTTAGTTATAAACTATGAGAGAAAATTCTCTTTCCTTGATTATTATGCCCCTTAGATAATGAGTACAAAAGACTAAAGATGTTTTTTGTTTTGTCATGGATTAAAGAAATTCATCAATGTCACCTTGATTACTTATAATACCATAGACTTCATTACACTTATGGAACAAGCTAAGTTATTGGAACAACAATTGGAATCATTGAAGCTTGAAGGGTGTCAAAAGTGAAAAAGAAAGAACGATTGTTCCTATAAAAGGTACCAATCCCATTAAAAATATTTTCAAAGGGTTAGGAGAGGAAAATGCACATAGCAATTCTCATCAAATCTGGTACTAGTGGCAATAAAATGGACACAAGATTAAGTGGGGGGATTGTCTCAATGCCTAGAATACTATAAGATACATCATGGAGTTTATTGGGGTAGAAAGGATGCTTTCTTCCTCATCAAGTACTATTCATATTACAAATAGATGAGATATTGGTAAAGGTAAGGGGAGTACTTTAGCCACCACCTCATGGAATATGGGCTAAGGTTAGTTATTAGATCATTGTGGTTAACTCAAGAAGTATGATTTTATTTCAATAATTATATGTAAATGCTTTATTTAATAACGGTGCCTTGTATTTATTTATCACATTCCATATGTTTAATGTATTGTTTATTGATTAAAAATTAAATTTACAACTCATTATTTGTGAAATTACCAGATGAGAGTGAATTCTTTATATAGCAACCAAATCTCTTTTAGTACAATAGATACATGACATATGATGTAACACTATGTAAGTTTTTATAGATTTTAATAGATAGATCAAATATAATAATTAAAGATAAAAATATATTATAACAAATATATTTACTAATAAAACTATCAAAAGCCAAATCATAAGCTATGCATATAACATAAGAAAATCATAGGAGATATAAACACTAGTTTCTTTTTGTTTGTAATTTCTAATATGTTATGTTTTATCAAGCCAAATATCCTTTGAATCATTATTCTTTTTGGATCGAAATCATAATTGTATCTATCAATGCCCTTCTTACACCCATCCATAACAAAGTTATATAAAATTCTAGATAGATATGGTCTGAAGACCTAGACCCTATAGTCCATTATAAGGTCTAGTGCCCAAGCAAGAATGATATGAAGGACAATAATATTCAATCCATTGTAGGGTTTGGTATCATTAAATATATCATTGAGGTCATGATACAAACATATACTAAGTAATTAACTGCCAAAGATTAATAGCCTATCATTTATCATAAAATATAATATTAAAGATAATGTCTCAAAGAATCTATTTTATAATTCTAATTTTTGTATATTCTAATCTCATAATCATGTCAATCTAGATGTCATTTTCAAAGAAAATATATATTTCATTTTATTATTCTTTTTTTATTATTTTTTAATGTAATAAAGAAAACTATGTAATAGTTAAAATCATGAGACAAATAGAACTATGTAACAAATAAAATCATGTAAAGAGAAGCCATATAATAAATAAAATCATGTGACAAGTACAGCACTATTGGCATGATAATAGAGTATGAAATTTGATAAAATACAATGTAAATATATAAATTATATTATTATCCTATATCACAAGTTATTAGATTTATCTACTTGAGTTTATAAAGAAATATTTTTATTTGATCCTCTCCTCTTTTAAGTGTCCTATAATGAAATATATGGATATGAATTAATGCATGATCTATTTATAAATAGTTTCCTAATATTTTCTTAGTTAGATGCCCTCGTGCTCATTCCATATACTTTTAAAAATCATAATAATTGTCTTCTTAAGTTTTCCAAAATACTTTTTAACTTCTAACTTATCTTTTTCTCACTTTTAGGATTTTTATATTTTTTTATTATTTTTTTTTATTATTTTATTATAATTGTACTTATTTTTTATTTTATTTTTTTTAATTTTTAGATATATTTATCCTTATATTTTATTTAATTGTTTTTTATTTGTTTCTTATTTATTTAATTATTGATTTCTCAAGTTTCTCTCTCCTCCACTTAAATCAAATAATAGATCAATTGGTTTGATTTCTCGAACTAATTGATAAGGGTTTGATTAAATCCACCTCCTCTCAATCTCTCTCTACTATCTAAACCACTTTGCCCGATCTCAAAACTAGTTCAATTCACCCCAAATTTCCCAGTTCAATAAAAGTGAGCATTTTCTCTTACATTTCATTCTCTTTCTCAACTTTGATAAATCACACATGGCCAAGGCATTCTTCTCCTCCTTTCTTACAACAAATCTACGATCTTCCTAATCTCTTTTGATTTTCTCTCCTCATGATACATAATAATAAGTAAAATGAGAAAGTCAAAGTGCATACCTCACTGATAGAATCAATTTTTCTAATCAAAGCTCAAAATTTCTTAATCAAATGGAGGTGAGTAGTTTCAAAGCTCTCAATAACCTGATAGAGATGACAATACCTTGCTTTTCTCACTAAATTTAGTCCTTCGACCAATCCTAGTTTCACATGATAAAATAGGTCCTTGCTTGAGCTATTTATATTAATTAGTGTTGGTTTGGCCATTATCATTTTATTTCTTTATTATCATTAATATTATTATTTTATTTCACATAAAAAGCTAGTATTTGACATAAAATGTGCTCCATACATATAAATTTGTACTTAGCCCACTTTTTAAACAAAACCATGAACACTTAATCAATTACAAATCCATCCTTCATCCAAGCCAAGTTTTATGTGCTAATATTATCAAAATTATAGATCTATTCTTATGCAGTCATCTTTCTCTTATTTATAAATCTACCTTCCACATATTAGTTTTGATCAAAATCAAAATTTATAAAATTAAAAATATATGATAAGTAAAATTTTAAAATTTGTAATTATATCTCATCTTAAAAATTTATAATAAATTAATTATTCATGCAAAAATTACAAAATTAGTGCCATTAAACTCATCTGAAAAAGTTCTTTTCATTAATAGACACAAATATTATGTTGACTACATTTAAAATATGACATGTTTTTTAAGATTCTAATATTATTTTAATAGTTTAGCATATAAACAACATATTTTATGAAATTTGTTTTAGCAATTTCAAACATACCTGATTACCTTCTTATGGGATTGATTCTAGTCTTATCTTACTAGGGATAAAAATGGGGCTATTACATACATCTTTTGTTTTTTTAAAGAAGTTCAAGATTATCATTAGCTTGCATGTCATATTTGGACATGTACCTGTAAAGTTGTTCTTACTCAGTTTGAAAGATTTAACATTATATTTGTTACACCCCATATTTTCCTAGGCTGATTTTTGGCATATATATATATATATATATATATATATTTTTACATATAGACAGCTCAGATCGTCCCATACCAACCTGAGTAGCCTACGAAAAACATAGGATATAACACATCATTACACACCTACTTTCCTTAACAATGTGGATCCCATCTCCCGGGTACATCGTCAACTCCGAATTCATGACTCCTGAATTAACAGATGGACTCGCGCAATGTTACTCCTACTAGACCCAATACTCCTATCCCATACCAATAGGAGAACCGATCTAATAGAAGTCTGAACCCCCAAGGTAAGTTCCATAGTCATGTAATGACCTCACCATCAAAAGAAAATACATAACATCCACAGATAAAATATGGCACTCCACACACTATACCACCAAAACAATAAAGTAAACAATGAAAGGAAATACATCACAAGAATAATATCCAAGTCCAACAAGTACAATGTTGTCCAACCAGATACATAAGTCAGAATCACCCTCACATAATAACTGACATATGAGAATAACAGTCTTACTGACAACATCCAACAGCAACAATCAACTAACCAGAATTTCTCAGATAATCACCGATCAGATATCCTCCACAAGCCTGCTGACCACGATCCCACCTAATCTGGTAGCGTCAAGTCTGCCGAGCCACTGAAAATATATAATACGGAAATGAGCTACGCCCAGTAGGAAAGACAGCTAGTAAAACTCACATGCAAGAGAAGGATAATAGCAAGAGTATAAGAATACAGCATAACAATATATGGTGGATAGGCACTCTCAGTCCCAGACTCCGACCAACCACAGTCACCCCCAGTCACACCAGAGTAGCTCTCCTCTGGGCTTCCAGGTAGCGTGCCAGTGGGAACGCCCATCTCGAAACACGCATGGCGCCTAAGCACCCGACACCGCAGCGTCTCTCGTCAATCAATCTCCTGGAGACTATAGACAGATCCAGTCACAAAATCTCTAGCCAATGTGAGACACCCCTGCCACCCTAAGGCGCGCAGGCCTACACACTTGGCTAGCCACTGCGAGACACCCCTACCACCCTAAGACGCGCAGACCTACACACTTGGCTAGCCACTGCGAGACACCCCTGCCACCCTCAGGCGCGCATGCCTACACACATGGACCAGGAGAGATCGACTCAGCCACCGTCCCAAGGAGTCCTCTACCAACAACTTCCATAGAAGCTCACGCCCCTACAGTCATTGTCAATTCTCTAACTCCAAGATTCGGCAACATATGTCCAGGTACAACAAGGCGCATACCAGTCCACATGTATACTGTGGAAGCTAAGTCTGAACCGCACAGTTACCTACCACAACTACCCTAAAACATCATATAGGGTCTATAGTAGTCCGGTCCAGTATGCCAATCCCTAAAATATGCCCACACTGAGTAAACTGACTCAATCCATGCCGTTGCCATCAAGGCAACACAACTGTCAATTACTGACTGTTCTGGTAGCATCCATGTACCATACCTCTGTCTGACTGTTTCAACTGTACTGTCATCACTGATAACATTTTCCCTACTTCAGGAAGTTTTTAAATCCCAATTTCAATTTCCGCCCTTAATCCATTTTCCGAAATTCGGAATAAATTTCCGAATAAAATTTAAATTCCACATATATCCTTTTTCCGAAAATTCGGATTAATTTCCGAATTAAATTTTTCGCTTATCCTTTTTATTTCCGAAAATTCGGATTAATAATAAATTTCCGAATTTTCCTTCCGCTTCTCTCTCCTCCGCGCCGCGCCGTTCGTCCGCGCCGAATCCCGCTGAACCGGTTTTCGCTGCCGGTTCGGAACTCTCGCGCTGAACCGCGACACCGCCGAATCAATTTCTTATTAATCCGTTAATTGGATTTATTTTAATTACTAATAAAATAGCGTAAATACCATTAATTACTTAATTAAATTTGTAATTATCTAAACCCTTCTCCTTCCTCGGTCTAACGCCCGCAAAACCCTAGCCGACGATTCCTCCGGGAAATTCCGTTTTCCCCGTCGATTTTCGGCGACCGAGATCAAGGAGAAGCAAAATCCGATGTTCATACTATCCTAATTTGTCAATAATGCCCCTAATTTCTAAGATTCAATCAAATTTCCCGCCGAAGTTTTCATCCGATCCTCATTTAACAATTTATGAAATTAAACAAACAATCTATGAAATTAAACAATTTTCAGCATTTGATACAATCTTAACATGATTAAAGCCCATAATAGAATCATCAATTGCTCGGTAAAATTTCCAATTTGACGGGTATAATTTTTCCGAAAACCCTAAAATGCTAAAATCAATAATTTGCATTAATCACTTTCAAAAAAACACAATTCACATGTTCTGGTAGTTAATTGCAAAGTAATCCATATTTTCAATTCGCTAATTAACGAAATTTAAACTGAATTTCCTACCTTAAAGACGCCGGCGACGGTGAACCTCGTCCGCAGCTCGCCGCAGCTCCTCACCGAACGAACCCGGTATCAATCGACTCTCCTCGGTCCCGTGAATCTTCAGGCACAAAAAGCCCCTTGCCAGGCCGCCGGAATCACGCGCCGTACATCGGAAAACTTCCTCTCTATCGGTCGGTCGAATGAACCCTAATCGATGTATTTCGCGAGGGTTTTATATTCCTGGCCGACACGGTGAAAACCCGTTACGCACCGTTGACACACTTTCGACACGGTAAGCACCCGATCAGCCGGTTCAATCCCAACCGTCGATCACGACCGTCTGATCCGCTTATCAGAACGCACGCGCAAACTCACTCGGCGACCGCCTCTGCCTCCGCTGAACCGTTTCGGTCCGGTTCACGCGCGGTAAAAAAAACCAAATTTTCGGTTTAATTTAAATGGATTTTCGAATTTCTAAAAATCCAATAAATATAATTAAACAGGAAAATTACTTAAAATTTACCTCGGTGCTTCGGAAAATCCCCAGAAATTTTAGAAATTCCAATAGCCTCCAATTGAGCTCCTGGCTCATCCTACTGTCGATCTGAAATCATCCAAGCCAAAAATTAATTTATTAAAGATTAACATAAAAAATTTTTTACTGGGTATAACAATATTGGTTCTAAAAAATTTTTACTAGATCTTTCTCTTTTGATCAATTCAAGACAAATCTTATTTGCACTTTTTCAAAC
Source organism: Vanilla planifolia (assembly GCA_023846275.1). Lineage (NCBI taxonomy): Eukaryota > Viridiplantae > Streptophyta > Magnoliopsida > Asparagales > Orchidaceae > Vanilla > Vanilla planifolia. The sequence continues at coordinate 22,633,970 of CM043874.1, forward strand.
TTCATAAGGCCAAAAAAAGTCTCATAATAGCTACTTGATCTAAGACAATTTCTATTAGAGTGGCTTGACACCTTTCTCCAGCATATCAAAGCACTCAAAGAAGTTAACCAAGTAGATTCCTATCTACTCAAGCTAAGATTCTATCATCAAGACATCCAAGCCTAATGATTTCTATAATTCTTTAATTTGCTATCCTTTAAGGTCAATATAATACATTTTTAATAGAGTTATCAATTTCATCCATGAAGAGTTCTTCTCTACCTTTACTTGTAACCCAAAAAGAAAGACATCTTATCCCCAAAGCTAACTAAATTGAAGCAAAACTAGATCTCAAAAAGGTAAAAGTCCTATGAAAATTTCTCTCATAAAATTCACCAAGGAGTTCATCCCCTCATAATTTCTCAACCTTATTCTAATACTTCGTTGATAACCTGTCATTAGGAGGTGTTAACCACAACAAAAAAATGAAGACTTATTTCAAAATCTAAGTCCTCTCTTAGTAAATGATAGAGAGAAATTTAAATTCTACACATTTTATGAGGATCACTATTATTCCACCTCTAAATGTGGAGCCATAATAGCTATACTGAAATGATAACAAGGAGATGATAGCACAAGATTTTCCATGCCTCAATTAGAGCTAAATGTAATAAGCTTAGAATTAACTAGTTAAAAGACTCTTAAGGTAATTGCTTGTAAGATGAGAATGAGATTAGGATAGCTGTAGGAAACTTTCATGAAAATCATTTACAAGATGACTCACTAATAGTGTCCACCTTACTTGCTAATAACATTCACACTCTCTTGTTGTGACTAATAATGGATGCGTACTTATGAAGGTGATGTTAAAGGAGTGAGCTCATGCATAAGATATTCAATATGACAAGTATAGTGCTTTGGAACTAGATGGCTACACTAGCATATTTTTTGCACATTGTTGGAAGATTATTAACCAAGACGTTTACATAAAGGTGAGATATTTTTTTGGCTAGCGTGTTATTACCAAAAGTTTGGTAATTGCCAACATAATTTTGATTACTAAAATGAAAACCCAAAAAGCTTCTTAGATTGTTAACCAATTTGCCAGAGCTCACTTCTTAAAAGATATTCCCCAGATTATTTGCTCAATATTTGTAGAAAGTTTGATATAAATTGATCTCTTTTGAACAATTAGGCTTTACCAAGGGTAGAGGCACTGATAATAATCCATTGTTAGTACAAGAGTTGATTCATTCAATCAAGAGAAAATTAAGGGTTCAAAATTACACAATTAAGCTTAAAATGAAGAATGCCTTTGATAATCTATCTTGAAAATTTCTGTTGAATATCTTTTCAAAGTTTAGTTTTAATCGACAATTTTCCCATCTTATCATGAATATCTTACATAGTAATTGGCTCTCTATTATTTTGAATGGTTATAGCTATGATTTTTTAGGATTTTAGGGATGTGTAGTAAGATAATTTGCTTTCACCTTTGCTATTTATTTTGGTAACATGTCTTTAGTAAGAGGCTTAACCGATTACCAAGATAAAATTTTTCCATGTGCTTTACCTAAAGGCTATCTTAACATTACTTACCTATGCTTCACTAATGACATTATCATCTTCACTTAGAGAGACCAGAAATCTATTAATAATCTTAAGCATTTTATGGAAGTGTTTTGAGAAGAATCGACGATCCTAATTAATGCTAAAAAAAATCCATTTCTTTGCTCCAAACACTAATCTTTGACTCAACAATAATGTCTTACCAACAAGTTGGATTACATAAATAGAAACTTTCTAATTTCCTAACTTAGATGTAACCAATCTAGAGGTGAAAAATTATTTTATTTCAACTACTTCTAGAGAAAGTAACTAAAACAATAGTGAGCTAGAAATATCAAATACTTTCAAATGGTGGGAGATTAATGCTTATCAATCATATTCTTAATTCAATGCTTGTACACACCCTAATGGTGATGAATCTCAAAGCAATTTTTCTTAAAACTAAATGCTTACTAAATGGATTTCATTAGGGAGACTCGTAATTGGGACATAAATATAGTTGGGCCAATTAAAGAAAAGTTTGATTTCCTCTTGCAAAAGATGTTCTTTGGTTAAAAAGATTAGAGAAGTCCATGAGGCATTTACTTTAAGCTTTGTTGAAAATTGAAGAATCTTAATTCTTTGTGGCCTAAATTCATGCAAGATAAATACTTATGATAAAAATTAGAGAGTTTCAAATGTAAGGAAATTTATATTTTATGTTAAACATAAAGTGTAATAGCACAAAAAATCTTGACTTCAAAAGAAAACAAATTTTGATGATTAACCTCAAATGGGTAGTTTTATCCTAAAACAAGATAAAAAAAGAAATAGATTATTTTAAAATCTCATAAAAAGATTTAGAACTCTTGCATACCTCTTTAGATCTCTATCTTGTTATAGAGATTGCTTAATGGTCTATTTTCTTTTCCAAATATTTTAAGTAGATCTAGCTTTCAACTCCCCCTGAACTTTCAAACTTCTAATTCACTTAATCATGTCTTTGCTATGCATAAGAGAGCTTGTGAGGTTTGGTTCAATTCTATTAGTAGTATTAAAACTTTAAACACCTTCTTCATCATTGGTAGAATTACAAAACTTTCATAATATGAGAGAAGAGATTATATCACTGATTTTGCTTCTCATTCATTGGGGGCTATGGAAAGCTACGAATCTGGCTCTATTTAAAGGGAAGTGCTTAATGGAAACAAGAATAAGCTAATGTCTATTTTTAATTATGTAAATTATCTTTCACTAAAAAATGTTTGGGTGATCTTAGCCTCATGACCTATGAGTTGCTAGATTGCTTCAAATTTTGTATATGCAAACCACTAAAGTTTTCTAGTTTACTCCCTTACTTGCATCACTTTATGCTTACTATTAATGGCTGAACAAAAGGAAACCAAGGTGCTATAAGAGATGGTGGAGTTGTTTAAGATGACAAGGGTTGAGTTATTTGGGCCTTTCATTATCTATAAGGTTAAAACTAGCATAAAAATAGGAGAATTGGCTCTTTTAGTGGGTCTGCTACAATGTCTCAACAAAGGTACTTATAATATGCTAATCGAACTAGATTCTAAGGTGCCTCTTAACATCATTCTTGTGAGATCTTTCATTCTTTGGCATATGCTTCCCCTCATTAATAGCATAAAAAGCACATATTTCATAATAGAAACTATTGTACCCTTGGATATAACACCACTTATTTTATGACAAAAAATCACTGTGTTAGTTTCTCTAATATTGTTCTTAAGTGTCTTTCAAGTCATGCATCTTAAACTCTTATAATTCAATCAATTGGAGTGTTAAAATTAGATATCTCATAGAACAATCCACAAATGAAGCAATATCAAACACTAATAGTGGCTATGTGATATCTGTGGCTTAAATAACATATCAAGGAGTTATTAATCAAACTCATGATAGAGTAGCTAACTATCACGAGTTCATCTTTAAAATAACTATTAGTTTGATTATTTATCATATCATTTGTTTATATATGACATAATTATATTACATAATATCATTTATTCACTTGCATGATCATTGATTCTATATACATTATTATTTTAATATTTGTAAAAATATTTTATTTATTTAAGTAGCTAAAAAAATGCTTTAAAAGTTAAAAAAATAATATTTAAAATGTAGCTTTAAAAAAATTAAAACAAAAATTTGGCATAAGAATCCACACACGACTAAGCTAAAAGGTTCAAGCCATATGGCCTGAATTACTAGGCAATAGGCCTTGGGGAACCAAGGTGAGCTGAGTTGAGTTAGGCCCAAATCTCAATCACAACATAACCCTATATAGCTTGGATTAAATTAGGTCAAGAAATAACTCTTGAGTTAGCTTAAGTGTAATGAGTTAGGACAGACTCATAAAGTGTTAAGTAATGGGATTGAGTCAAGTTAGACCCATAAATATATGCATAAGTGACTTAGGTCATTTTTTCCTAAGAACACCAGGGGTTGGCAACTCCATTCAATTGACCTATAAGCTAAGCGAAAGTAGTATAAATGTTAAACATCATGTATAAGCTAACAACATGGGATTAAAAATTGACCCTATTTGCTTCTAGACTAGGATGAACCAATGTTATTTGATCATGCTTTTTGCAATTGAATAGTCCATATTGTGTTATCTTTTTTGAATAATAGATTCCATCTGAATGTCCATCTAACAAGCTCGATCTAACGAATGAAATCAGTTCTAGCATTTTGAATAGTAATTTTCATCCTATTGTCTATCCGTAAAACCTAATCAAACAGTTGAGATCTTCTCCACATTTGTGAACAATAAATTTGATATAACCTTCCATCCATAAATCATGATTGCATGGCTAAGATTTTCTCTACTTTTATGAATAGTATTCTTGCACATCAACACCCTCCATCCATCATTTTGAATCTAATAATCTAGATGAAATCTCACTTGGATTAGATATGGACCCTTTATTTAGCATTTTAATTGAGCGACTATTATTTCATCTAACCAGATTGGATGGCAGTCACTGTTCTTGCTCGTAATTAACATTCTAGAAGTTGTTTGTATTTGTTTAAAATGTTAAAATGTAATAGCTATTTTTTGTGATCTTTTCTAGTTGTTAAAAAAAATTATTTTAATCTAAAATATTCTAATATAAATAGAGGAATTTTAGGAGTTAAAAAATGAGATGATTTTATCTTGTTACATCAACATTTTAAGAAGAGAAGAAGAAAAACCAAAAACTATAATCAAATTTTGATTCATTTGCTGGAGCCATATTTGCTACTCATTTTTCCACTTTCTTGCTTCAATGTTATCTTTGATTGGATATTTTACTAGTGGCTTTTTATAATTAATTTCTTTCAAATAGATCAGCATGTCATTTATGAAGGCTACGACAAGTTAATCCAACTACTACCTATACATTTTGTTTATCAAATCCATAAAAGCAATTAGAGCATTAGTTCATCCTGAATGAAGCACAAGGAATTCATAATGACCATATATGATTCTAAAGGTTACTTTTGAAATATATTTCTTTTTTATTTTAAATTAGTATAACCATATTACATATCTTCAAGAATACTGCGGCTTTCTCTAATTGATCAAAGAGCTCATCAATCCTTAATAATGGATATTTAGTGTTTATAACAAATCCATTCTCGATAATTAATACACATTTTTCAGCTTTTGTTCTTCTTTTTTACAAACAACATAGCTACACCTTATGAAGAGGCACTTTGCATGATAAACCCCTTTTTAATCCTTTGTAATTGAACCTTCATTTCTTGTAGCTCATTAGGTGCAATCCTATATGGCTCCTTCCAAATCAACTCTACATTTGGTTTTATTTCAATTACAAATTATATTTTTCTATCAAGTGATAGTTTTAATTGATCATTTAGAAAAACTTCAAAATAATTATAAACTATACAAATATATTATACTTTGAGTTTTTAATTTTCAATTTCTTATACAAAATCTAGATAGCATTAACAACATTATTGTATTAGTTTCTCAAATTTAACAATAGATATTAAAGGTACTTCTTATTTTTGCTAACATTAATGACATGAGTGTCATCTTCCACATAGATTTTCACCTTCTTTTCCAAAAATAAAAAATAACTTAATGAATTAATACATATATCAAATTCCTTTAGAAATAAATTAATCAAATTTAACGTCAAAGACTTATCATTTATTTCGATAGCCAACTCCATGTATTTATTTCCCCTCACCTCTCCTCCTCTATAAAATTTTGATAGAATAGAGCTTGCTAATGTATATTGATCTACTGACAATTTTGCAATCACTTTTATAAGAGTTTCTCACTATGTAATGGCAAAGATCCTTAACTAAGCCATCTAGGATGGATACATAAAAACTTTCTCTTTCTATGTCATAGGATATAATAGTTGTGTTATTAGGTCTTTATTAATAGAACTCTTGGGTATCTATATTTTATCATTTGTAATTCCACTCCTTATTACTCCTTCAATGACTTTTGAGAGTTTCTTGATTATCTGTACTTGTTATTAACATACAAAGAATTTAATTGATTTTTTCTTTTACATTCTCTCTAGTGAGATCTTTTATAAACCTTGCATTTTGGTTTTTATCCTACTCCAGATCTTAAAAATGATATTAAACTTTATGGCCCTAAGTTGGAAATCATTAGCTTCTTAAATTTAGGTTCACTTTTGGGTGGAAATGAAGAACCTTTTCTTTTATTAGAATCCCATCTAGCTTCTACAATAGATTAATCCTGTTCTATTCCATTAACAGCATCAACTAGTTTCCTATAAGTTAAGAATTACAATTGTGTTATTATGCTTCTTATTGAATTATATATCCTTTTTCTAAACATATGGAATTTTTGCACTTCAATGGCTACCATTCTAGTTCATACTTAACTAGTGCTAAAAATCTCTATCCATACTTAGTTAACATGTATCTTTAACTTAGTCTTCTTTATTCATCTTTGATCTTATCCTTGGAAAAATCAAGTATATTCCATTCATAAAATGCTTCCAAAAATTATTTCCAAGAAATTTTGTAATGTATTTTACTTGCAAATCTTAGTCTTTGTTGACCCCTCCCTCTTACTGATGGCTTATAATGTCATTAAGGAGTAAACACTATTAATAAGACTCTTCTATTATCTAGGGATATTATGTTGTCATATAGCATTCCCATTCTTTTCAACTAGTCCTCCTCTTGTATAGGATTGGTTGTATCTAAAAAATGTGTTGGATCAACATGCAGAATATTCCATTAACTTATCAATTTGATGTACCTCAATACGCTTTTTCAAGGAAATAAAGGCTATTCCTCCCTTTGACTATATGATATTACCTAATTCCAAAATTAATTGCACTCTTATATCTTTGGATTGCTTCTTTTACTTTTTTTTAATTATTTATAATAGTGGCTTCACCACTTGTGGGCTTTAATTTCCAAATTCTATTCTGTTACATAGCACTTTTGAGCACACATACATCTTATTGCATTCAATATGCACACACACATACACACACACGCGCGCGCGCACAACTTCTCTCGGCGGGCTATGGGCGGGCTTGGCTCGCCCTTTTCGGGTCATCCATATTTTATTTTATTTATTTTTATTTCTAAAAAGCCCAGACGGGCTGTTTTGGCGCCGGGTCGAGCCGCCCATGCTACATTACAGTTTCCCGAGACTTTTGCTGTTTTAGGGTATTTTTGACATGGGCGGGCTTGGCTCGCCCTTTTCGGGTCATCCACATTTTATTTTATTTATTTTTATTTCTAAAAAGCCTGGACGGGCTGTTTTGGCGCCGGGTCGAGCCACCCATGCTACAGTACAGTTTCTCGAGACTTTTGCTGTTTTAGGGTATTTTTGACATGGGCGGGCTTGGCTCGCCCTTTTCGGGTCATCCACATTTTATTTTATTTATTTTTATTTCTAAAAAGCCTGGACTGGCTGTTTTGGCGCCGGGTCGAGCCGCCCATGCTACAGTACAGTTTCCCGAGACTTTTGTTGTTTTAGGGTATTTTTGACGAATTTTTTAGCCAAAAATTTGAATATAAGTGTATAAAAATAATTTTATATTCTTATAATATTATAAGTTAACTAAGTGGCTATGAAAAGAAATTCGTAGAAAATGATTCCAAAATAATATTAAAAAATCAAATACCCATATCTATACATTTTGTCAAATATGCTTGGCCCAAAAATCAAAATTCATTATTAAATAATTTTATAATATTTTTAAATGTTAATACTACTAGTGTGCCTCATAATCTCAAAGTTTGGACATATCAAATTCAAGAAAAATAAAAAGAAATTCAATTATAAAAGATCTTGTGCATGTCTCAAAATTCCTTGAAGTATGCCATGACCTCAAGGCTCTTAGAGACCATCATTTCAGACATCTAAAATACATGACTTGATTTAATTAATTATTAACAATTTTACTTAAAATCAAGCCCAAATAAAATATACACATTTATGCTTGACTCATCAAACACAATGGTGTAACAATAAAACATATCAAATAAGAAAAGAAAAGATAAAGAGAAAAAAAGGAAAGGAATTGGTGAAATAATGTTTTTGTTATCCAAAATAGTGACTAGTATTGTAAAATAGCATATTCCAGAGATGATAAGCCAATTGTCTAGACTATTAATATTAGAATGATGATTCTTAAACATGTTTAATCATTATAAAATGACATTTTCTTAAGCCAATCACTAAAAAAGATAAAAAGAAAAAAAAGAGAAGTTGTAAAATAATAAAAGAGAAATGAGAATACTAATATTCATATGAAAATTTACTTTTCTCTATATATTTCATTATCATGTACTTTTCTTAATTGTAATATTATTATTGATTATGCATACATTGACCCAAAAATATATTTTTTTATATATTGCGTATGTTTTTGTCACTAAGTCAATGTTTCTTAGTCCATGCCTCTTGTGGCCTAATATTTTTTTGTCAAAATGAGATCTTACAGGAGAGCGATGAGGGTAGATCATGTTGGTTGACTTAGAGGATAATCTACTTTTCATTTAGTTTGTTGAGAATACTAAAAGTAATATATGTATGATAAAGAAAAGAAATGTAATAGAGTTTATAATGATGATAATTGTACTTATTTTTGTTTAATCTGTAAAATAATTATGGTTCAAATATTCTAGTTATTAAACATATCTTCATGTTGGTAATGTGTTTTAAATGTAAATTAATTTATAAGTTAATGATTTTTAAATTGCTTTAAGGAGATTTTTTTATTGGACAGAGTTCTATGTAAAAGGTATTTCTTAATTTTATCTATGAATAAAAAGGATCTTTTATGATTTTTTATTCAAAAAAATTTAAAAGTTGCTTCCACTATTAGTTTAATAATAATGTTTTATAAAGAAAAAGACAAAATTTATAGTTTCCAAATGTTATGAGAAGAGGAAAAAAATGATATTATGGCCCAAAAAATTTGACAATGACTAGGTTGAAAAATGGGACCCCACGTGAGTGGTATAAGAATTATAGAAGCCTTATTAAGGAAAGAATTATAGGACATTAATGAGAAACATAAGTTATCTAAGGAAGGACAAACCTAGGAGAACAATTTAGTCCTTAACATTTGGTGTAAAACTAGTAGAAAATGGTGTAGGAACAAATGTTTTATCTTAGGATATGAAAATTAAAAAGGAATTAAACTCTAAATAGAGAGTATGGAAAGATATTTTAGAAGGAAAAATACTTGTTACCTTGCTTTGATCATGTTATTGCTTATTTTATGTGCTTTATGTATTGTAAAGAATCCAAAATCAAAGTAGAAAAAAATCCTAAATTCTTAAGTTAATCGTACAATATAATTTCATAGACTATACAATACAATAGGCAAAATACAATATAATTTCGTAGATATAAAAAGGAAAGGAATTCTAGAATGCCAATTAGGAGGTGGAAAAACAAACAACAAAAGAGATATTGGTGCTTTCTTTTCCAACAAGGTGATGAAACAATTCTTATGATTATGGCCACCATAGTTGGGGGATAATGTAACTCTCTTTAAAGCAAAAGTCTAACTTGAAAGGAGTAAGGAGTTATTTGATGACATGGCATGTGACAATCATCGAGGAGTACCATTGATTGCATTAGAACTAGACAATGTTATTTGTCACTAGTGGAAGGGGCAAAGAAGAATACTATTCAATAACATATCCAACTCATAAATATATTAAGAGGATTTTCACAGAGCTTTTTTGGAATGGTATGTTCTAGATTTTGTTAAAGATAAACTAAGAAATGAAAGATCCTTTTTATACCAGACAACAAAAAAAAATCAATTTTTCAAATATATTAAATAATATTTCTTAGATGATCAACAATTGTTTAAATATTATTCTAAACAAATATGAAAGTAAAATTCATTATAATCATTATGTCACAATTTTTTGCTCAAAGCTTTTAATGGGTGCAAAATAATAACAAAACTTTTACAAAATGAACTATATTGGTCAGCACTTTCTAATGATGCCAATAAGTTCAGTATTTTTTGTTTTAGATGTCAATAAAATGAAAATATTTCTAAGAAAGATCTCATGCAACTGAACCCATTTTAATGTATACATTTTTTGTTTTCAAACTCTATGAGACTTTTTTTTACTTAATCATGATTATAAGTATATATTCGTACAATTCTTGGTGTTTGTCACATGAATAAATCATCTTAAATTGTACTTAAAATCATTAACAGTAACACTGTTAGTTGATCAAGTAATCTGTTTAGAATGTTAAATTTAATTTAAAAGGTTTTCAATTACAAGCATCCAAAGTGTATTAAACTCAAATTATAAAATAAGACAAAAGGTTTACATGCAATATAAAAATATATTTTTAAAATAATTAATATTCTTATAATGTTTATAATACCAAAATAATAGTTTATATATTTTGAATTTTTATATCATAATTTAATTGAACTAAATCAACCATCAAGATTTTCAAAAACTTCAAAAAATGAAAAACACAAGCTTCAATTTTTAGCATAATTGACCTCTTATCTACTTTTGAGTATTCATATTCTACACCTACATAACAAAAGAGAGCAATTCATGACAAAGAATGATAGCAAATAATATAGATTAATAATAAACTAAATAAGTCTTACTATGCCTTGATAAAGACTATATAATAATGCACACCTTACAATGCTAGAGGCATTATATTTTATGATGACTCTTTATTTTGTTCTCATTACAAAACACTTTTTAGTAGATGCAAATCCAAAGTAAACAATAGAATTAAAATGCTTCAATAGTAGACACATGTTACAAGATTATTATTAGATTTGATAAGTTAAAAAGGCATATATTAGTAGGTTTGAAGGAATAAAATACACCTCTAAACTCTTTGAATTCATGCTTTGGAGATGATTTTAGATGATTAGAAGTTTTTTTTTTTTTTACAGGGAAAAGATAATTTAGTTTGTTAAATAAAGCTTTAATCACCTAAACAAAAGAGGGAAAAAATTAAGATTGAATTTTAAGCCCTCTTATCAATATAGACCTTGGACAGATGTTATCATAAGCTTTGCTTTATATCTACTTAAGACCGTTTGAAAGATAGATTACATCATTGTGGTCCTTGAATAATTTCATAAGATGGAAAATTTTATTCTTGTACAAAAAAATTAGAAGCTTCTTTAGACTACATTACTAATTTTAGAAAACATTATGACATACATTAGAAATGAAATTCAAATTTTCAATTGCGGTACTGCTCTCAAATCGACAGATGGACCAGGTTAAATGGAGACAAATTTGAATGTTTAGTAGTACATCATTTAGGTTTTCTTTATAATAACTAAATAACATTAAGACAACCAAATCTGACCTTGCTATGCAAATGTGATTGCTTTTATGCAGCAAATTCAACTCAAAGGTTCTCTTAAACTATGTTAATAAATCCACTGTTCTTATTGCAACAAGCACATCAAGCATGTAAAATAAGTTATTATTCTCAATGGCTAAGTAAACTTAAACCTAAAAAACAAAGCTTAGACATGCATGGAAGCTAAATGTTTCAAGCCAATTTTTCAAAACTGCTTCCATTCTAAACTTAAAAATATCAGAATGTCAACAAAAACATTTCCGTTTACATATAAATTTTTTACAGAAAGAACTTATTTTCAGATGTCCATTCTAAACTCGTTAGCTATTTGCAAACACAGCCTAAAGCATCAACTTTAAGACACAACAGCTTCGTTATAAAGAAATCTTGTTCTACAGTACCTTCGCCCACAAATGCCCACTTTATTTCTTGAGGCTCATGTACAACTCGGAACACATCCACGATTGATTCTAGACCATTCCTTGTCCTTCAAGTTAAGGCATCCATGGTTGTCCTTTTCTCAAGAAATTGGCTTATTTCAACCCTTCTATACAAATAAAAGAATACAACTTAATATAAAATGTAATCTCAATTCATGTAACACTAATAAATAATTAATTAAATATTTATCATAGTCACCATGATGCCTTTGAAGGATGAGTATGAAAATTTGGCTCCTTTGGAACTGTCAGTGACTTTGTAGACCTTCATCATAGTTCATTCAAGTATGAAAAATTTATAAAAAATTATATATATTAAACTTCTTAATACTAATTCTAAATAACTCTTAAGGTTTTAACTTGAATATATTATACTACGGGATAAGACTGTATCTTTACTTTTTAGGAAAGAATGGCCTATCAAAATAAGGCATGAGCTGTGCTCTAGGCACAAGTTCTCTTCTAATTCTTTTTATTTCTTCCTCTTCTTTCATCTGCCAGAGTGAATGAGAAAACCAAAGAATGAGATCATGGGTCAAATTCTGGTATATCTAACCATATGAAATCATTTACCTGTTGTTGCCTTTCCCTTTCTAACCTCAGCCGTTCAACAAACTCCAGCTTTTCAGCAACCTTGACAAGATTTATGGTTATAGAGAAATAGTTAATATATTCATATGAATAATAGTGCCAATTATCATGATACTAAAGTTAGAGTAAGGCTTACATAATAATCAAACTCTGCACGTTCAACAGCACGCACATCACTATGAAGCACTATGTCAAGTGGCTCAGTGCACTCCTTTACGGGAGGCTTAACAAGGCACTGATGAAACAAAACAGAAAGCAAGGTTCAGTAAATGACATCGCATCATGAAAAGCAAATCCTCAATTCCCAATTAAAGAAAATGAGAGAAGGTGCAATTTCTAACAATCCATAAGGTACATTCCTCCTTTCAATAACATGTATTAAAGGATTTGAAATATTTAATTTAAACTTAAGGTAACTTTTGGATATTAGCAGTCTAGAATAGTGAGGAGTCAATATAATTATCATTTACAAAAAAAAAGTTTCATCATAACAAAATTAAATATTGATATAACTAACAGCATAGATAAAGAAAGATTTTCAAGATTTAATGCTCATACAACCTTTTTTCAAATAAAAAAGAGTTTGGGTTAAAAAACCTACTACCCGATGCAACTCATTAGTACATTCCTCCTTTCAAGAACATGTATTAAAGGATTTGAAATATTTAATTTAAACTTAAAACAAGATTATTCTACAAAATTTTAGCAAATATGCTTAGTAGAAAACACGCATCTATCTTGTTTATATTATTGTTTATATAAAACAGTAATTTCATGAGCCATAATATTCTTGTTTATATTATTCCTATTATAGAAAACACGCATCTATCTTAACACACTTTCAACCATTCATCTAAAATAGGTACAACAATATGCCTTGATCTATGATAATTCAATGTCAAAGAAGTGCATACTCTCAACTTTCCAATGGTTCTCAAACCTATGAAAGCTGATTAATTTCAATAATGCTACTCCAAAACAGTTTTTTCAACATGAAAATCGTTCTTAACTGTAAGAGTTTACTTAGCACAGACAATTAAGCAAAATCGAATAAGTAGTTTTGAAAAATGATGATGATACAATATTATTGAAGAGTTGTGTTTGATAATATTTCATAGTTCAAAAGTCATATTGGAATAGTTGCATTATATAAAGGCTAATATGCCCTTTCACTTTTACTGTAAAAATAAAGTGAGAAAATAATGATGACCTTTTGGGTACTACAAAATGATCTTTTATCCTCCGATAACAGTAATATGAAATGGTAGCATTGAAGTCCAAGTTTTAAGATACAACTTAACAAATCTATGCTAAGCTTAATACATGGTTTCAATGCATGCCAAATGGATCCAAAGCCTCCACTAGCCATCATTTGGAAAGCATATATAAAAAGACTAAAAATTGGACATAGAACGTCTATTAAACAAAAACAAAGTTGGTCACCTCTGGTTCATCAGTGGTCCACGGAAGACCTTGTGCAATTGGTATGCGCTTTTTCTTCTCCTCCGTAAGCATTTCAGTTACCTTCTTTATGAACTTCTGCTCTTTAGCCCTCCCTCTTAGCTTCAATTTTTGAAATAATAAATACCTTTAGAAACATTTCTGGAAAATATTTTATTAAATTGAAATAACCAAGAATAATATTAAATAGCATAGATCTATCACTCATACATATCTCTCTTTATGCACACATGTATGCACATGCACACACACATGCATATAATAAACATATGTGTGTGAATGCGGCACATGAGAGGGCGAGCAAATGGGCATGTGTGCATGTATGCTATGTGTTCATATACATGAAAACATTAATGTGCAATATCACCATCTCATTATAAAATAAAATTTATGATATATTGAAATGACATGACAATTCAAATATACAAGTGGTGATAAAAAACGTAGGAAGGTAGCATAAAAAAAAGTAAAAATGCTGTATACATATACAACAAAAACAACTAATTAAATTTCCACATCTTACTAAAATTAACAAAATTTGACATTATTTTGGAATGTTCCTAAGATGGGTTGTAGTTGGCAATTATTTTGATTAATAAAAATAATGTTACATTACCAATGAAAATTAATATGCACAAAAATAGTGACTTTGATATAAAGCTGTAAGAATTCACTACTTCTATTGCACTTTACAATCTCCATGCAATGCAAGTAAATTTATGAAAAAAATTTCTCCCGAATAAATCAACTTTGTTGAGGCAAACATTACTTGAAGGATCACTGCTCATAAAGTCATGCTAAATGACAAACTTAATAGTTTAAATGTAAAATCCGTGCATCAACTACTATAAGCACAATAAATACTAAAGGAGACCCACGTGCAATAAATATATATCAAGCGAATGCAAAAATTGTAAGAGCTATTTTGGTCATGTATTGGCATGTTTGTGTAGAATAGAGATTAAATAACAAAGATTGGCTAAGATGATGAGAGAAAGTTTCACTTTGTAATGGATTTTGAAATAACAAAGGTAGATCATAGAGGGTTTATTTGAGAATGTTTTTAACACTTCCTTTTAATGCTTTTGAAAAACCACAACAAACTCTAACAAAAAGCTCCATTTGTATTCACTTTAACCACTTCTCAAAAAAGCACCCTTGTAAGAAGTCCTTACTCAAAGAAACCTTTTCAACCTCAACAACAAAACCAAACAAATTCAAAATATGAAGTTTATAAAAGAAATAATCCATTTTTAAGTAATTGAACAGAGTGTTCATCTTTTACCAATGTGATTTTATCATGTTAATTAGAAAGTGTATTTCATATTACCTCTTGTTATATCTTTCAATGAAACAGTTATGTAAAATGACAACCAAACATTAATTAATTCCAGCAGTTTAAAATGATGTATATTTGTTTCCTATTAAAAAAAAGATGAAATTCTACAACATCCACATTAGTTATACAACAACCTTGATGCTGCTCACACAAGGGTTCATAATTTTGGAGGTGCAGCAATTCTTTACACAAAATTTGAATTCAAAATCACTGTATGTTATTCACCGAAGGCTACAAGCAACTCTTTATCCATATTATATCATCCAAATGAGAGAAAGGTGTATGAAAACAAATAAAGTTATCAATTCTTGCATTGACAGGCAAACACTTTTTGTGCATGAATGCAGTAAATCAAAACAAAAATATCTAAGTCAGTTAAATACCTCAGTCCTCAACTTGAAAGCCTTCTAACTTGTCACCTTAAACCTCTTGTAGTTAAGCTTGATTTTTTTTATGAATTTTGTTTTTGTAGTACTTGTCTCTTTGATCAAATAGAAACATATACAAAAGAAATAATCCATTTTAAATAATTGAACAGAGTGTTCATTTTTTACCAATGTGATTTTATCAAGTTAATTAGAAAATGTATTTCATATTACCTCTTTTTATATCAATCAAACAGTAAACTGAAATGAAAACTAAATATTAATTAATTCCAGCAGTTTAAAATGATCTATATTTGTTTTCTATTAAAAAGAAGATGAAATTTCTACAACATCCACATTAGTTATACAATGACCTTGATGCTTCTCACACAAGGGTTCATAATTTTGGAGGTACAGCAATTCTTTACACAAATTTGAATTCAAAACCACTGTATGTTATTCACTGAAGACTGTAAGCAACTCTTTATCCATATTATATCATTCAAATGAGATAAAGGTGTATGAATAGAACAAATAAAGTTAACAATTCTTGCATTGACAAGCAAACAATTATTGCGCATGAATACAGTAAATCAAAACAAAAATATCTAAGACAGTTAAATACCTCAGTCCTCAACTTGAACGGTTTCTGACTTGTCACCTTAAGCTTCTTGTTCCAGCTCTTTTGCAAGGAATCAAGGCTCTAGAAGTGCAAAAAAAGAATCAAACAAACATGCCACTTGAACTGGAAGAAGACTTCTATAAGAAAAACAAAGAACCATTTGTTTCTGGAAATGCTTAAATGCCATGAGAATAAAAAGAGTAATCACTTACATGGCCCCTGCTCCTCCTGCTTCCACTAGATATTCTACTTACCAAGCTCAGTCTACCAGTCATAATAATACAAAAATAAATAAATTAATAAAAAAGATTTGTTCATAAAAAGCAAGAATAGCTTGTATAATTTAAATAAATAGAAGACGTTTTTCAGATCCAACCTGCATTCAAGACCATCTAAGGAACAATGCCTTGAATTCCGACCACATTCTCTGAAAGGAAATAACTCAACAGAAGACAAACCCTTCGGAGAAGGACAATCATTAGTCTCCTCAGCTTTTGGTGGCAAGGCAGGCAATATAAAGTCCATCATTCTAGGTTTCCTCTCGTCCTTTCCACTTTCCTCCGTATCCGAAATGAAAAGAAGGTTCTCGAAAGCCTCCACCAAGTATCTCACCCTCCCTGACCCTGGCTCAGGGATACTGTTCATCGCCTCTTCCATCAAGATACTCTTTATCTTCCTTTCGCTCCCACTCTCTCCAAGATCCAAGTTCAAATTCTTCTTTTCATTAAATTCATCGACTCTCTCTTCTCCATTCTTTGATTCCTCGGCCTTGAGCACGAGGACAATGTCCTTCTCGTAAGCAGCCTCCAGGGGCTTCTTGGGATCTCCTTCATTCTCCTTTGTCTTCGTATTCCTCTTCTTTTCAAGGATGACCTTCCTAACCGGCGGAGGCGGAGGTGGCGTCGGACAGAGCGACCGGTCGACGAGCTTTCTAGGTTTTGCAGAAGACCTGCATGCAGGGGAAATGCTTTGTTTCTTCGACGAAGTACAAATGGGGATGTTGGGTTGAAGATTCTCCGAACCCTTGCTCTTGCAAGAATCAGAGGAACTTGAGCGAGAATGTCGAGGGGTTTTGACCGGAGTCGGCATGCCTAAAAAACCAGAAACTGAGAGTCCGGCTACGGCGACTTAGGGTTTTGATTGCTTTTCGAATGGGAAGAAATTTGAACTGAACTAGTAAGGCTGCAACGGCTCGTTTGTCCACAATCCTCCAGATGAAGCACGTTATATATCGATAAATGATTGGCCATTAATTTTGTATTTCTATAATTTCATTTGAAATTGTGCTTAATAGTTTACAGGACAGTTGTGTCTAAACGTCTCGCTTTAAATGTTTTGATTTGTTCATTAAATCCGATTAGATATAATTTAATTTTTTAAAAAATCTATTTATCTTTATAAAATCGAATTAAATATAATTCGTTGAATTGTTTCTTTTCGGATTTTTTTATTTATAAATTTAATTTTAAATTAGCATAATGGAGATGTTAAAATGCAAACACTTAAGTTAATAGAGATTCCTAAATCAGAATTCTATTTTATTTTCTTAAATTATTTTCTAACTAACAAATAACTTATTTAAATTTATATTTATTTTTTTAGATATTTTTATATTTTTTTTAGTTTTTTTCTAAACATTATTAAAAATATATAACCCTTTATTATAATATTAAAAAATGATCCAAAATCAAAATCATCATCTAAATAACTAAAATTAATAAAGGATAAAAACTTATCCTTTAAACTAGAACAATAATTTTGTTCAAAAGCAAATCATTAACATAACCTATTTTAAGATTACCATGAAGAAATTGATTTGAACACCATTCTTTTCTTAGTTTTTTAAGGGATCATTATCTCTTTTCCAATATTAAACGCTTTATTCTAGTTGCTAAAAAGTTTCAAAACATTAATGAAGGAAATATTTATAAATTTTTAGATTTATAACAAAAGAAATTTAAAATCAATCATATCGTATTTATTAAATGAATTCTAAACAATTTTTTTATAATTGTTGTTAACCTCATTGATCTCATATAGGATATTTGAAAATGATAAAATTATGTCATATGTTACTAATCATTCTCTCTAAATAAGATAGTTCAAAAAAAGATTGTTTTAGCTGATTTAATATGAGCTAACACTTCTTTAGACTTGGACCACATTGAGATCATGCATGGAGATGGCGTGGTGATTACCTTAGCACAACAATTTTGAATTCCTTTATAATTTTAAAGATATAATGTCAAAATCTATTTTTAGTCCTTGAGACACTAGAAAGGATTATCAATGAGATTGAGTATTAGCATTTAAAGATTTTACAAAAACAAACTCATCTTTATGAACCAACATCCCAAATCTTTCAAACCTATCGAATCATCCAATGCATTCATTAGATCATCCATTAAGGAGATTTTCCCTAAAAAAAGCTTCATAAGAACAATCATAACATCTTCCAAATCAATCAATAGATATATAATAATAAATTAAATTTTGTCAAACAATAATCACACCATCCAATAAACAATCTAATAAGTAGATATTATAAATCACTTCTCAAGTTCTTTGTCGAAAATTATCAAACTTTTTTATGGTTTCATTCAATGAGTGTAGTCCATTAATAGTTAAATTTGTTATAAATCAAATTTAAATAAGATCTCTATCAAACATCAGATAATCCAATGAATTTGTCCAATGGTTATCAAAACATATGAAGGAGAATATGATATTATGGAGGTGATGAGCAATAAAATCAAAATCACTATCAAATGGCCATTAGTTTGTTCAAACTTGGCCTGTTAGGTGATCAAATCTTTATTTCTCAATCTGTTATTTATTGCTTAGAGGTCATAAAAAATCATGCTTTTGTCAAACCACCATCAAGGAGTCATATCAATAATTTGATAATCATTTAATAGTCCATCCAACATTCAATATGGCTTTCTAAGGATAACTTAGATTGACGTAATCAGGCAATCTAATATTCAATTAGACAATCTATAGTTTTTCTAGGAATTGTTACAAAAATCTCGATGTTTTTGAGATTTTCAAAATTTATTCATTTTTAAAGGACCAAACAACTCAATAATTGTTGCTAATTTCAAATCCTCTATCCACTAAATAGTACTTGATTTCATGTCTTTCACATTTCCTTGATCACCTATCTTTCAAGCTTCTCAATCAAGAAAGAAAATAATGTTGTGAGAGCTATTTACATTTACTATCAAAGTTCTTTATTATTTATGACTATTTGCTTCAAAAAGGTTTTATAAGTTCATTGTACAAGTTTTATTATTTGCTCTTAATATGCATTTATGTTTTTTAGCTCTATTAAATTTATTACTTTTTATAAAAGATGCCTGATTTTAATAAATATGGTCTTTTGTAACAAGGTGGATATGGAGTTACTATTTAGAGTCGAAACATCTAAACATCTTAAGTTTCATTTCTTTTTATAGTATATCATATAATAAAATTTTAAATCTAATAACAATGTTTTCTAAAATTTATCGTTATAACTCTTGTTTGAATTTATAAAAAATTATAATTCACCCCCATATTGTTGGATTATATTTCCATCAATTATTTTTTTAAATTTAAAATATCAAAACTTTAATAAATATTTTTTATTAAAACTTTATTTATTCTTATATAAAACTCAATTTTAATAAACCTCTTTTTTTTATTTTTTTAAGATATCTTTTTTAAATGACAAGGCGTTTTTGTAGCCAACCAATAATACGAAGATTCTAAAGATTTTAAAAAATTGTTAGAACTAACTTGGTCAAATGGAAAAAAATAACTTTATGCAAAACATTTACTAGACAATCAATACAATTTAATCAGGCTCAAAGAAATCATTCGAGAGAATTCAATTTAGTGGGACAAACGCTCAAAACTACAATATGGGTGGGAATAAGTGTATATGATATCTATAAGACTTGAAAGGAGATAACTAAATTCAAGAAGTCTTCAATTCTATTAGCATTAATCATTGATAGGCTAGTCTTAAATTCTTTTACGTCTTTTGGTTGATTAATCTTTAATGCTTTGCCTCTTCTTACAACTCAAGCAATACATAATCCTTTTTCAACTTCAACTATAATAGTTAAAATCATCAAAATTAACATGAATTTAATAATCTTTCATTTTGAAGTGTAGTTAATTTGGATGTCAAAAAAAAATATAAGTTTACATATGTAATAAAATTCTCACATTAACCCAGTATTAACTAAATAATAAATAGAATTATGATTTAAGACGAGATAAAATAGATAACCTTCATATTAAGTCTCAAAATGTCTTCATGTTATGCATCTTTTAATGTAAGAGTAGAGATGCATTGATACTAAAGATTGATACCAATTTAGGTACATCACTGTAAAGAGGAATTGCATCAACATGGGAAGAGGGAGGAGCTCAAAGATTCAATTGACAACAAGAATGATAACCATTATTTGGACAAAGGCATGAGTTCTAATGAACGAGGTCAAATCGGGCAAAAAAAGATGATTCAGTACAGATCATTCTAAGTGTAACTAAGGTAGTTACTATAGTCAATATCTAGTCCTTTGGAAGATGATAAACAGGTGAAGTGGGATTAATCAAATTTTTAGTTGATTTCAAAGGTTTTCATATTTTGATTATTTGACTATTAGAGCTAACATATTAGTGTGAAATAAATAATAATAAAATAAATCACACGAATATTTTAAGGTATTTTAAAAATAAATCCTCCATAAGCCACCTTATCTTGAGGCTTTATTATTCAATCACACTTTTACTAAAAAAATGTAAACCTCAAAAGTAAGGATAATTATTTTAAATACTATTTTATGAATTTTAAAATATTGGGTTCTTAATTTTATGAAAAATTATGATCTCAAAATAGATAAAAAAAATCTTATAAAAAGAAATGTTTCGTAGCATCCTAATTATAATTAAAATTAAGACTTACAATTATTTTGAATTATTCAAGTGCTCTTAAAACAAATCTTGAACAATTTGCTAGTTCGTCATTTTCTAAAAGATGTTCATGATAAAAAAGATTATATTCAATGAATTCGTTAGCCTCCTCTTGAATGTTTTCACAAGGAGAACAATTCTGAATCTCATCTAGACATGGGAATCATTTCCTTAGAACAAATATTAAAAATTTTTGAAAATTTATGAAATTATTATATAATATCTGAAAAAAAATCAAATACAATTAAAAGACAGCACGAAATCTTGTATGAGAGAGGTATATAAAGAAATAAAATATATAAATTATTTGAAATCTAATAATACCAAGTTTATAAAACTCAAAATTTTTTAACTGATAAAATATAATATTAGACAATAATAACGATTTCTTTACAAGCTTAAAAAAAATTTAAAAATTAATAAAAATATTAAATAAAATTAAAAATTATGAAAAAATTATTAAAACATAGAACTTATAAAAATAAATTTAATAATTTTTTTCAAATAAAAAACAAAATGTGATGATTATAGAATTAAAAATTGAAAGAGCCTTAAATGAAATTTAAATAATAATATTTGTAAAGCTATATCATCAAAATATTATATTCTTTTTCTTAAGCCATTATGTGGTTGATTTTTATGAATTTGTGTTTATGACTCTTCTGAACACAACATTGATATCTTTGTAAATATTTTTTCATAATATTTATCTCTACTAACAATTGTGAAAATGAGTAAACTAATTAATCCAATCCTAATCATCTGAATACAAGTAGATGTAGACTTCAATTGATATTGAACAACCTAAAAATAATTATATTATTTTTTTGCATTTACTTGCTCTGTTTTTCATAAATCAAGTTTGCAAAACTAATCAAGTATTTTCTTAAAAGATTATTTGAATAAATATCTACAATATCACCAATCTAGTTCATAAATATAGTTTGTTGTTTTAAGGTTTTAAAGAGATAATTTACACCCTCTTATAACTCACTCATCCTAATTGAATTAAAATATATAATGAGTTAGAACTCCTTTAACCATAATCAAAATGTTCGATAAGAGAGACTTGACAATCTACATGAATTATACTTTTTATGTAATCCTATGAAATAATACTAAATTTCTTTAAATTCAAGATAATGATTAACAATACCAAAGTTTGAGTTAATATTCTAAGATTCAAAACTTCAAACAAATTTCAAGTTATTCATACAAAAAATAAATCAATTTAATCAAATAATTTTTATTACAAATATACTTTCTTAAATTTTAAATTGATTTATTATTGATTAAGGAAGAAAATAAAGATATGTTAATACAATTAAAGAACAACACATATTTCAAATAATTTAGCAAAACTTTTGCTTATATTTATCTTTAATTGACTCAACAAGCCTTCCATCAACCAAATATCTTTTGTCCAACAAATAGATAGAACACAAAACCTTCACGGCAGTTGATCAACTTGATTAAACACAAACTCCACCAAACTCATTACAACAGACCAACTATAACCACACACAACCCAACTACTTGAAATAATCACAATAGCTAAAACAACTTGATTCATAATACTTTAAAACAATTTATACAAATAGTTATACTTTAATCCTCAAAGTAAAATGACACCAACTAAATATAGTGAATGAGATATTACAGAAGATCAATAGATAAATAATAACATATATATGAGCCTAAATATTTGAACAAAAACAATAATAACAAGCAACTTTCAATATCTTGGATACTTAAGATATAATATAATTTTCTACCTCAGAACCATAATTCTATTTTTCAAGGTAATAAAAAATTACTGCATGGCTACAACAACGAATTTTCAAGTTTTATCTACTCATACATAAAACTTTTACAACTTTCCATGTAAAAGAAAAGGCCAGGAATAACCAAATGTGTTCTTTTTGATATAATTTTTAATCCAATTCATAAACACAAAATTAAAAATGGCATATTAATTCCTGCAATGTGCTTCAAATAATAATAAAAAGCAAGCAACAAAAATAATCGAGTATATTCGAAATTAACGTTTCCTCAACCATACTAATGTGCGTGAACAAATCAACACCATTTACTATAAATTCATGTTAGAAATGTATGGAGAAGGCTAAACTAAAAGGCTAAAGTAAGTTCCATAAGCTTCAACAGAAAATGAAACTAGAAAAAATTAATTGCATAATATTCAAATGAAATTACAACGCCTGATCAATTAAGGACAAAGTTGTCTATGTTTTAGGTTTGTATACTGGCATTGGAAATCCTGGAGGAACATCCAAAACAACAGCATTGGTTGGCCTATTCAGTAAAAAACTCACACGGGATCTATGCATGGCCTTCGGAATCCCCTGCTGAACATCAGGTACGTTGGTTAGTCCAGCATGATGAGCTCCTAGCATATCAATCTCCATGTCTACTTCCTCAGAGAAACCACTACAAGTTTCAGAATGCTTGCGTTTATCATTCATTATTGCAACAGAAGGGACACATGAGTCAGCTTTCCGTTCTCCTTGTATACTATTGGCTTGCTTCATATGATGAAATACACCCCAAAAGTAAATGCTCCCACCAAATTCTAGTCAAGCATGAACATAAGATCATAATGGTGGCTTGAATCCAAACCAAAACTTCAATTATGGTTAACATGCTCCTAGCGAGAAAGAACCAACAGAGAAAGATAGCCTCACTAACAATGTTTTCAATCACAGGTTTAGTTCCTGTAACAACTATTACCAAGTTTTGATTTAGTCTTGATGCAGTTGTGTATCTAACGAGTAATTTTTTTTCCAAAATTGTATATTATTCTTAGTCACAAGCCAGCAACATAAATATCTTTACGTAAAACATTTGAACAAATAATATCTAAATATAAGAGACTAATCTTTGGGAACATGGGCAACCAGAATCACAAGAACCATTGTCGATAGGTCACATTGGTCATTTCTAATGGAAATAAATTGAACATCTATGTTCATTATGATTTCACAGGGAATTCAAATTTGAACAAAATATACAACTTCTTACAACAAAAATAATTGAATTGCTGAGCAATCAAGAGCAAATGATGAACAATTTAGTAATCCAACACTGCTATAAACTAATAATCAAATAAATTCATCATGAATTAGCCCATTTTTGCAAACCTATTCTGTTTTTGCGCACTGCTGTTGCTTGGTTAGTATGCTATGCCAAACAGAACATAAATAGGTCGCATCAAATGTGATACACAGGTGCATATGACAGATAACGGAGAAACTTGTGGATGAAAGTCAAATAGTACAACTTACCAACATATTCCATAAGGAGAGAAATTATTAAAAGAACTCTTCAAAAGCCAATAAGCAAAAAGGAATAACCTTAGGTTTAGCGGGTTATTTTAGCAAGTTTCAAAGAAAAAAAAAACTATTATGTAAGTGGGTTATTATAACAAGTTCAAAAAAAATTGTTACACAGGTTGGTAACGTACTCTGCGAATCTGTTTGCAGTCGTGCAGATGTGAATAGGAGGAGTTTGACATCTGCTATGCAACTTTTTAATGCATAATCATGTGAATTAATGTGCTGAACAAAGCGATCGTACTTCTCTTTATGCCTGGAAATCAAGAAATAGCAAGTGTTAAAAAGAAGAATTAATGTATACGAATATATTTTATAAAAATGAAGAGAATAAAGCAACACATAGATACTATCAAGAATCTATTGTAACCAAAAACCCACTTAATTGATGGGCTCAGAATTCATACGCTACAAAAGGAGCTATCACCTTGTAAAGATTCTTACCGTTCTACTTCACACATGAAGTACAAAGCAATATCATCCTTAGTTGGAGATTGAAGCTTAAAAATCTTTGGCCATACGCTTTCACGAGGAAGTACCTTAAACTTTAACGTTCTGGGCAACTGCTTTGAGAAATCATAAACTTTTGGAGACACTTGGCTGGCAAAATGTGCACAAACTCCATGTACCTGAGAAAGCATGTCCACCACCTCAAACACTCCCCTAAATGAAGCAAAACAATAAAGGATTAGGCAGATACAAAGTTAGCCATAGAAATGCAAAAATGAATTGGCGTATGAATGGTTTAAAGATTTGTTAGAAAACGCAAATGCTTTTTCTAAGTGGCTGTAAGCAAAAGAAAATCAACATTGCAGCCAAAATAACAAAATGGTTAACATATATTTATGAAGGTGATTACTGAAGGGAAATTCTCAATTCAGGCCAAGCAACAGGCATCATTCTTCTTCAAATAAGATCAAGCTAAGTTACCAAGAAACCAAGCAGATGCAACGAAGCGATCAGCTCTGTTTCATATCATGGCACTAGATACCAATCTAGATTATATTTTGTTGTTACTATGACAACTTAAAGGTAAAAATGTGGTAAACAAAAGCATGTGCCATTAGTAATATTGAAAAATATATTGCAGCAATGCTCACATGTCTCTACGCCATAGTGTCACAAATAGGCATATCTTTCAAAACCAATGCTTTAAATCCCTCGTGGCAACCCCAAAGTCATGACTGTAACACATATTAAGGTTGCAGTTTATGTAGAAATGCTTTTATTAACTTGTATTTCCCAAAGTGCAGTAGTACCTAAAAGGTGCCAATCAGGAGATTGCCTTACCTCCAACAAACTTCAAGAGCGTACTGATGTTTCTCATCTGAACTAAACACTATTTTGAGCGGATGAGACATTTCTTGATCTGAAATTTTGTTACACTGAAGGATCGAAGATATCACAATGCCTGACACCAATGTTCAACAGTTAATGTGAACAGCAACAAAATTGAAATATGAGGAGAAACCAAGAGTTCATTTGTTCTTTTTTGCAAATTATTTATTGGTTATTTCTATGTTACAGAGGTAAAAGTTGAACCAGCTAGCTTTTACATAAAAGAAAGCTATAACTCATTTCCGACAATCATTTTTATAAGCATGTTAAATGCAATTTTTAATCATTATCTTTCAAATTATAATAATTATATTGAAGGCCTAATAAAACAAGACAAGTCATAATTTGAGCAGCTTTATACAGCACGTTAAATCTGCAAAATAAAGCACAAATTATATAATGCTGAAACAATTGCAACAAGTGTCTCATTCAATTTTATTGTCTAACAAAACTACTAGTTTACTCACATTTAACATTTTTTTTCCTTGGAAGATTTTAAAAGCAACATCTAATCACTATCTTTTTAAATTGCAAAAACTGCATCATCAAACTTGAAGAAACCAAGTAGGCCTTATTATTTGAGGTGCTTTAAATACTTAGCACTTTAAATGCTACAAAAAAAAAATACCTGAATTATTTACTGGCGAAACATTTGCAACAACAATTGTCTCATTCAATTTCTTTCCTTTCATTACAGCAAGAGAGGCATTTGGATGGTCTTTCATAAATCCACAGCCATCTTGAAGCTTCAGAGGTGGTTTAAATTCTGTAATAGAAGAGAATTATGTAAAGAGAAGCATTAGGAAAAAAGATCAATAAATTACGTGAGAAGACAATAATGTAAAGAGAAGTATTAGGATTTCAATTAATTGTGGAGACCGAAGCTTGACCTTGCACTCATTCTCCAAAATCCATATTCCGAGAAATCCTACTCTCCATTCTTTCACAAGTTACATGCAGTATTTATCATGATCTTACAGAAAACTCTCACTGTACAAGCATCAATCCATTATTTGATATCTTACCGGATAGGTAGGTGCTAACCGAATATGAACATCTTATGGTTCTTAAAGTATTTATCGGAAATCAAGATACCATCATCTAACATCTGTATCAAAATAATAATCATATTCATAAAATATGCATGTAGTGTCATTAAATGATGAAAAAAGAAAATGCATCTAAACCAAATGAATCATAGGAGTATGTACTTTTCCAGTATAGCATGTCAACATGACACTCAAAATTAAATAAGGAATTTCAGAACTAAAGCTTATTATTTGATATAGATTTTGGTATTGCAACAATTTCATAACAGGAGATTCATGAATCTTATATTTGTCTTCCAGCCACAATGCTCATAACTGTGTTGAAATAAACAACCTTTAAGTTTGATGCTGCAGAATTAAACAAAAGAAAATCAACTCGTTAAAGAAAAAAATAAACAAAAGCAAAGAAGAGATATTGGAACTCATTTAGCAGAAAAAATACGTTATTATGGTAGTGGTAATAGATGTCTACATTAAAACTACAAGATTTAGCCCTTCCTGCCCACGAATTGTCCGTATGCACTGAACCCATACAAAATCACAGAACAAAGTAGAAGTACGAATACACTTTAATGAACAATTATATGCATCTGCACCAGGCTTGCCTTCCACAGATTTCTTTCTGCAAATTTCTGCAGCAGCTTCCATTCCTGAAATAAATATAAAATAAACATACATAAAGCATGTATAGTTACCATAGGAATGGGTAGTCCAAAAAAAATTTGAAGCATGCCAAAAGTAAATAAAAAAAATAACCTCTTTTCTGATTGACATATTGGTTTGCCATCTTGTCCATTGAAGGATGTAGTTCTGCAAGAGCATGACAGTTCTTTAGTCTAAACGAGATGCTAAGCTCCTTTGAATTGGGTGATGTAGGTGGGATGGTCTCCCTTAAAGTAGGGATAGACTTGCCCCTCATTAAGTGATGACCCCAGTAAGAACCTCTTCGCACTGATCTTATCCCTAATGTTAATCCAGTAACTTCTTTGGTTGAAATGAACTTTACTTTTCCTGTTGCAATCTTTCTTGAACTAGAATTTTGCAAAGATTTTTGCTTCTCATGCTTTCCAAAATTAGATCCAATTATGCTAAATGATTCTTCCTGCTTTATTGTTTCCTGTTTATCAGCAATTACTCCAGAATTTAGCAAACAATCGTCACATTGCCACACTTCTGGAACTTCGGGAGGTACAAGGCGCATACAGTACCTGAAAATAGAAAAACAAATACGGCTAGATAATAGATATCAAAGCATTCAAATTTCCGCAAATGCAATTATGTCTCTATCAAAAAGCCACTTCTCCAACATATTAAAAGAGCAAATCAACCAATCTGCCACCAAATATATAAAATTATTAACTTCTTTTACTGTTCTTAATAAAAACTGCTTAAATGTGAATCCAAAAAGCCTATTGTGGAATAAAGAAAAACCCATTTTGTTTAAAAGCTCTACTACATTTTGGAAAGTGCATTAATTGCATTCATGAATATCATGTGTTGCATCAAGTGTCACGTCCACATTTCATAGATTAAAATTAACTTAGAAATTTAAAAATGTACACTAGAATTGAAATGGAAAGGTAATATGAAAATTAAGTCAAGAGTCAAAGCTATATATCAAATAAAGCATGTGCTCCTCATACATTGTCGAAAGGCATTTATTTTGGAGATAAAAAGAAGTCGCACTTGTTAAGGAAATCTTAATAGATTGAAAAAAGGGCAACCAGTGCTGAACACAACCACGTGCAGTTCAGAGACTGGTACATCTTTGTACGAGACTTTCCAAAACTTGACAGACTAACAAATAAAATATTCTCATAAAATGAACAGATAAGCAAATTGATTACATTTTCAATCAATAATTACTTTGCAGTAAGGTAACTAAAACATTAAACAGCATCAAAAAGCACTACGTTTGACTACACTGTCAATTATAAACAATGAAAAGATGAAGATATGGCACCAAATTGAACAGTTTCGGCTGCATTTTCGTTTACATTGCCCAGCTAGAAAGGTTCCAAGAAAATTCACTAGATTCTTGGTAAATTTGAACCACTATTAGTAGCCCTTTTTACAAAGAAACAATGATGCTACATAACAAGAAGATCCAAAAGAACCTAGAATACAAAAGGCCTAAATTTATCACTTACCATGAGCCAAATCTCAAACAAAGACTCAAAAAGGAAAAGAAATAAAATCTTGGTGAATTTGTTTGAGTCACTAGGTCATAATGTGTCATTTATGACATCTGAAATTATTCCTTAATTATGCTCCAAGTGTCAAGCCTATATAAATTATTTTTTCATTATTTTTCTTATTATTTTATTATTTTAAGTTGATAATTAATTTTGTCCTTTCAATTACAACTAGGTCTTGATATTTAACCTAATTAAGATCTCATTATGTAGAATGAAAAAAGTAAGTTTTTGGTTATAAAATTGGAGTCCATTGAAGCATTCTAGTGCATGTGTACACAAATAAAATCACTGAAAAATGCATTAATTGGTCTTCTTCCCTTCCAGATTGCAATTCGATGCCATTCCTTTCCCACCCATCCATCACTATCTCCCAATTTCGTCCAATTTCCATCAGTTAATCACCTCAATCGTTGTTAATCTATCTTGTTCTAATCACTCCATTGCCTGCAGCAGCAACATGCATGTGCACCTCCATATTCACATACAACCACCGCACCATACATGTCAACTCTGATCAATACTACATTGCATCCAAATCTAGATTGGCTGTCTAGAGCACAACTATCTATGTCTCTAGTGAAACATCCATACCTCTCCTATGCCAACTAGCAACACCCTACATCAACACATGGTCTACCACAAGTCTCCTTCACTTACCATTAATCATCTCTTCTCCTACTTGTACAGTTGGCCCCCACACGACATTGCTGAGCATCACACACACACCTTGCCTTGTCAATTCAAGCATGACCTCAATAGCCACCCCCTTAGCGTAGGTCTCATCACTCAGATTGCTAGCACCTATTGTTGACGTGACTCCCAATGTTGAGCAAATTGGTGCAACGACGCCACTTTTGGTACCACAACATCTTCCCTACTCCATTAGAGACAAATACAAAGAAGACAAGCCAAGAAGACCTACAAGTTTTTTTTTATGATTGAGAATGTTAACCTTACTTTGATACCAAATGATGATAGAGGTAGGACAGATTGAACTTGACTCTGATACCAAATAGTTGATGAAAACATGCAAGAAACAGGCAGTTGGCAACAGATACTGGTAATCGCACAGGAGTAATGTCAAGAACGAGAAAAATCAAATAGCACTCTAACAGACATGCCAACATGGACTCCCAATAGTGTCTAAAAGAGGTAGGAACCAACGGCGACAGGCGATAGTCACCAAGCGGCAGTGGCAAGCAGTCTTGTCCGACAATATCGAGGAAATCTAGCCCCAGAAAGGATGCACGAAGGTTGCTAGCAGCAACAAGTGCAAGCTCGGGCAGAGATGCCTCAGATGATAAAACTAAAGCAATGGTAATGACAAGGAAAATCTCAGGAAGAGAAGAGATGGATTCACTTAAGGCTGTAATTGCAAGGTCATTGAGAGGCAGCAATGATGCACAAAAGCAGTAGATTGAATGCAGGCAATGGATCTAAGGTAATGCCCACAACACAATGGTGTATAGAGGACGATCACATGAACATGACCTAGGGTCAAAAAAGACTCCTCAGCAGTCAAATTCTTCAACAATGGCAAATTTGATGATGTTTTCTAAGAATGGGTTGATGATTTGGGCAGAGGCAAAGGGCACCCCTGGTCAATGGGATGAAGGCAACAGAAGCGCAGCGACTAATCTAAAACAATCAAATAATGGCCCTAGGATCGTCGATGATGGATGTGTAAGAAGGAAATTGTAATGTTGATGTGGATAAACTCATCACAATACAGATGGCAAGGAAAGCTGGCCTATACCTCTATGGAGGAAACTTGTGCATGTTTGCATATCACAAAACCGTCTCAATCCTCAATTAACGACATCAAAAAACTTTTTTCATTCATCAAAAGCATTTATATATATTATAAAAATCTCTTAATAAAAAATGAAATGACTAAAATAACTCTAACTCTAAAAAAACTAATCAAATAATAAAAATTTACAAAAGCTAATAAACATGCAAAAATAAACAAAAAATGTACTTGCGTTATAAAACCAATGAAACCTAATAATGAATGGAAAATCATCAAATATTATTAAGAGACATTTTCTTTATGCATTTGGAGCCACCCTTATGATGTAAAACATATTTTGCATCAACATACCACATGACAAGAAACTCTACCCAATAGAATTATACTCCAAATTATTATAAATATGTTGATTCTAGCTCTAATACCAAACATGATGGAAGTGTGGATGTAGACAATTTTGGCACTGCATCTGATACCAAAATTATTGAATAATATTGATTTGACTTCAATACCAAATGGTAACGAAGGAGACACGAATTGAGCCTAAGTCTAATAGCAAAAGATTGATGATGGTGTGCAAGGTTTGTAGTGAACCAAATCACATGAAAACAATGGTAACAAGGGAAATCTTGGGCATTGCTCCAACGGGTGGCGTCAATGAGAGGTATGAACTAGAGAGACTAAGTGCTTCTCACCAAGGTGGTAGTGGGGAACGGATCTTGCCTAGATCCAACAATGTCGAAAAGATTTGGATGCAATGAGGATGCACGAAGGGTGTTGGCTGCAATGAGCATTAGCTCGAGCAAAGACGCTTCAGTCAATAACAGATGTCGGCGGACAATTTGCACAATAGTGGCGACGAGTGAAATCTCAAACAAAGCAGCAACAAGTCCGCTCAATTGGGTTGCAACAGTAGGATAGACGAGAGGTTTGTGACATGGCATTGTGCTACAAAGTGCACGATTTAGGCAACGAGATCTAAGACAATGGCCCTAGGAATGAATGGGATTCACAAGTAGCAGATTCAAAATTGCATAAGATCTGATGGAGGATGGTAAGAGCCCTAGATTCAGGCACAAGCAAGGGCACAAACGATTTATGGGATGAAGGAGAGGCAAATGCAAAGATGGACCTCTAGCGATTGGGCAATAGGGATCGTTGATAACAGCCTGGATGGAAGGAGATGATGAGGCGATGGGGATAAATTTGAATTGCAAAGAGACGAAATCCAACTTATGCCTTCCTAAATGAAACTTCCTGTGCATGCATACACTTCACGAAACCTTCTAAATTAATTAACGGCAAGCCAAAAAATCCCGTTTTTATTCATCATATACAAATTACAAAAAAAGAAAACATAATGGAATAACTAAAATAACCCTCACCAAAAAAATTAATAAAATAATAAAATTGCTAAAATTGACAAACATGTAAAAACTAACAAAAGATGTACTTAAGTTTCATAAATGACACATTTCAACCAAATAAAAATTCTAACTTATCAAACATTATGTGAAAGTCCTTTTTCATGCATTTGGCCCTGATTTTGCTCCAAATTAATCCTATATCAATTCTGTAAAGTTCTAATAGCAATCATCCTTTTAGCATCATTCTAATTGTTTGCTAGCTCGTCAAAATTTGTTACACAAAATCAAATTCAAATATACTCTTTATGACTACTTTGTCACAAATTATAGAGCAACATATTAATAATAGTCAATAAAAAGCTATGCCCAATGGCTAAATGATATGGTATGGAATTTTCACATTGATTTTGTTGCTTGTAAATTACACTAATGAGAAGCTAGCATTTCTTAACTTTCTCTTGATTGCATACCAATCTTTTCCCAAAAGTCAATGTTCACAATATATAACTGAATTATGTGATCATAAGCCATTGCTTTATCAACAAGCTCACACATATTGATAAAGAAAAGTAACAAATTTAAAAACTAAAAACAAAAAGTTTTATCAAAGTTAACAGAGGAAAAGAACATGCAACTTAAAGACTACAATGCTCTGTCAAGTATCTAGCCCCCATAGAAAGAAGTAAATGGAGCATACGTGTGTATTGTAGACATGTTGCACAAAGAACAAGTTATAATGGCAGCTGGAATCCCAAGATGACCACATGTATGACAAACTTTGTCCTGAAAAGTTTGAATCAACCCAATTAATGAGCTTATGTAGTATAATGAAGGATGCTATGAAATAAAGTAATTGAATGATATTAAATCAAAAAGATAACTAAAATTACTTAATATTCAAGATGAACATCACAAACAAAACAAACAGTTAATATCAAATTAATTAGTTCTTCAATTAAAGTTTAACAATTCGAACCTATCTAAAGAATCACCCATCCACCATAAAGTTCGTAAATTGTTAACATCAAACTTACGAGTGACTACATTCACATGTCAAAGTACAGTGCAAAATAAAATAAATAATTAATATCTAGCCTATATAAACATCATCATTCTCTCAGGTTGAAATAGCTTGAAAACTTAAAACTTACTTTTAAGCTATAAGAAATACCTAAAAAGGAGAATGAGAGCTATATATTGCAATGCATAAGGGAACTAATGCATCCTAACATAAAATTGAGAAGTATGGCAAATAATTAACCATAGAAATCACCCCATATCAAGAACATGGTAAAAGTACAAAAGGATTGGTAAAAAAAGGTAACGTGTGAGCAATTGTAAGACCATAGAACTAATTCTTGAACAACAATTACCTACTGTACTGAAGTACAAAGGAGGAAAAGTAAAAGCTTTGGCTCCAACCCAGCACTCCCGAAAAAATAGGTCAATTTGCTTTTGTTCTTCTGTATTGCAAACCCTTGGGAACACAGAACGACATATATTATGTTTGAATACAACTTCTGTAAGCTATAAATAATGCATGCATCCGTCAATTGAACTTGTCCTTCTATAAAAGTTCATAAAAACCCTGCCAAACTTTAATTACTGCTTTTGCATTGTTATCTTTCTCATTGAATAGCACACAACCATAGCATCAATGCTTAAACAATGGTCGGTAGTAACTTTTATCAACCTCTTAAATTTCGTAAACCCTAGTAGACAGTAATTCAATTTTGCTTTGTCAGAGAAACAAGTATAAGAAAAGGGTAATAAACATTTAAAACGAACGTATTGAGCCACTTCAGGTTTATCATAAGAAGAAAAATCGCTTAACCAGAAGTAAGAAAGAAACATTACTGGCATCATCACAAAACCTAAAATAGAATTAAAAAGCGTGAAAAAATACAGTAAAAGGAAAAAAAATCGAAAAACCAAACAGAAATCAGTGAAGCAGGTTAGGCATTCTCACTGCAAAGGATCTGCCTCCGATCTCCATCCTCTAGTAGAGAAGAAAGTGAAAGGTATGGCGTCGATAATCGTCGACAAGAGTTTCTGCAGATTAGAAACCCCATTAGACGATTAATATGTGGAATATATTTTGCATTTCGGAAACTACATATATTTTCTGCTCTAAAGAGCACTAGTCGGTGGCCGATTCCGATAAAGATCAGCCTTTTTAAAAGTTTTAATAAAATTAAAAAAAAAATTAATATAGAGAGCTTCGAGACTTTGGCATAACTTTTATAACACCGTTTTTTCTTTTTTCTTTTTTTCATAAATGTCTTTCAAAAAGGCCTGCGTTTATAAACAAACTTTTAAACAAAAAAATAGGAAGATAAATAAAAAAACAAAAAAATATATATTTTTTAACAGTTTTTGAAAAATTATCTTATTTTTTTTTATCAAAAATCAATTCATAATATTGAATATTTTGTTAAATACTTCTAATAATATATTATCAAATATATTATTTTTTTTTTCAAACATATAACCTTTCATTTATATTAAATAACAACATCAATGGAAGTCACTCAAAAATCATGGATTTCTCTTGATTTTTTGCCACTTCTACAATGGTCAAAACACATGATTTCAACCAAAGAGTTATCTAATTCATGGATTTGTCTTAAAAATCAAGCCAAAACATATTTTTATATTTTTAAAAATAACCCAATTGTTTCTATTATGCATTAGGTCTAATCGAGATGCAAGACACAAAATTGAAGTGATTATCCAAATGTCACTTTGTTGAAGCAAGTTTTGAAGCCAAAGCTATAATGTACTACATACAAGGAAAGCAATTAATGGAGCAAAAGAAAATCTACTAAAAAAGAAAACAATTTCGACGTACAATAATTGACATTAAGGAGCTTCACACTCTCCAAGATGATATAGGTATTGAAATCTAAGGATTGGTTGGGATATCAAAACAACAACAAAAAAGATTTTGTCAAAAGCCCAAAGACAAGATATATATAGCTAACTATATTAGTGAAAAAAATGTGACACTTAGACATAACTATAAAACATTTTGAAAAATCTAATAAATAAATGTGTTAATTCTTAAGAATATATTAAGCTAAAAATCTTAACAAATGACACGAAAGACAAGTCTCAAAAGATTAATATCAAAAAATGGCCTCAAAATCTCAAATCATAAATAATTAAAAATAGTTTAAAGAAACAAACTTAGAGATTTAATAGAGTAATTATCAAATCCCAAAAATAAGAGTAGATAATTTTAAGAAATTGAAATTTATTAAATGTTAAAATTTTTTTAAAAAATAGTGATATTAAAATTAATTAATAATTCTAAAGATGGAGGAATTCTAAATTAAGGTAATTACAATATTTTTTTATTGAGTTATATTTTTAAAAATTTCATATTTTTTAATTTTTTAAGAAATGATATAATAATATAAATATTAAAGTTTATAATAAAAGCTAGTTACAACTTAATGCTTATCAAGTATAATATGAAAATCATAAATAAAAATAACATCACTACTACTACATCATACGATGCAAAATGGAAATTCTATGTTAATTAAATGTAATAACTCTAATGCTCCCAATTCCAACTCTTAAGCAAACTCATACCTCCTTGAACCTACAAGATAATGTAAGGGGAGATAAGTTAGATAGCTTAATAAGAAATTCTCAAATCATATGTATAAATATAATCATGTAACAACAATGTGATATATCAAGCTATGAAAACAAAGTATAACCAACATCATATATAATGATAATATTAGAAGTATCGTAGACTACTAAGCTAAACTAAAACATGAGCTTGTGATACAACCAATTAGATATTTAGTGTCTTATTAGTATTCCGATACTTTCTCCAAACCTACAAGGATAGAGAAAAAGTTAAGCCATCCCAAATTATAGACATTCCCCTTTGAACTCTATCACTCATGTAAGTCTTCAAATAATCTTACACTCCCATACAAGTTATGCCAATCAAATAAGCCTTTGATCAAATAATCTAAAACTCTCATCTAGGTTATACTAATCATACAAGTCTCTTATCAATTTGGCACCCCCATTTGGCTATGTCAAATACACAAACCTCTAATCAAATAATTTGATAATCCATCTATGTTATGTTAATCATAAAAATCTTTGTTTTGAGGGTCTAAAACTTGTCATCTATTGCATCCTAACCCTTAACATCATCAATATTTACTAGTCATATTGATCAAATAATTTAGGATTATATATTTATTTTTGGAGTACTATAGGATTTTCTTTAAACTTAAAATCAATTATTTATTTTTTAAAAATTTAATATAATTATATGGGATTATCTATCTATTGTATAGGATATCTAAATCAATTATTTGAGAAACTATAATCTATTTAAATATCACACTTATACTTAATCATTACCTTAATCTTATCTAGAACTTCTTCAAAATTTTTGTACTTATCTAGGTTACCACTTGAGCTTCCACTCAAGTTTATATCCTAAGCTTATACCATTAGGCACATTTTTCAAGTTATGATTAATCTTTTGAAGTATAAGTTCATATGAGTTATAATAGTAACTTTTATACCTCTTAGGTAAACCTGACCCACTAAAAAAAATTCTGAAATGCCTCTTTGGACTAATTCACATCCCTTAAATTAAGGGCGTCCAACCTTGTCTAAGAACCTAATTAAAGTCACTCGTGATTTTGTATAATAGCTAAGCCATGCCTATTATTTATTCAACATTTGTAAGAACCACCAGCCACTAGGCCAAGCATAACATCATCGTTAATCCAAAACTGAGTCGCCTAACCTTCTTCCAAGGTTTAACTAATAGTTTTATTAACACAAAGCCTTATCTTAAGTATTCATAAGGTTTGACAAAGTGCTTGTAGGTCATGGTTTGATTTCAAACATGATATATAAGCAATGTTTTACAAATCGAACTTATTATAGCATATGGTTTAATAAAGAATATTAGAGATATTATTTGTCTTCTTAATCACATGTGTTATAGCTCACTATTTAATATAGAATATGATATATATGCAATGTCTTGTTAATATTGTATGCTGAAACTTCTGGATTGATTAAGAACATTAGGTTTATGTGTGGTTTTGATAGTATTTCAAATCGTAGTTTGGTTTCATATAAAATGTTAGATTTATGTGAGGAATTACCATTCTTTTATACAACAACTTTTGGTTGGATAAAAAAATATTAAAATTATGTAATATTTTACTATTATTTCATGTTGTAGCTATCAAATTGATAAAGACTAGAAAATATGTACATTATCTTACTATAATCAACATATAATAGATCTCACTTTGGTGAAAGTATGATGTATATGCTTCCTAACTAATGATATTAACTTGCAATAGCTTTTAGTTATGTTGTAAAAATAAAGATATAGCTCTTGATTTGGTGAAAACATCATGTGATTTTCTAATTGATGAGATTAACTTGTTATAACTTTTGGTTATGTTGTGAACATATACAATGGCTCTCAATTTGGTGAAAATATCATGTTATGTTTCCTAATTATTAAGATGAACATGAAAAAAACTCTTGATTGTGACGCAAAAGTTGAGTTGGAAAATTGAGAAGCAAGCTTTTGATTTAAGGAAAGTAGTGTGCTCAAGCTCTTAGTCACGATGAAATGAAGATTGAAATATGTACAATTTTAGATATGTTATTACTTGTAGTATCATTTAAAGTTTATCATTCTAACTTGGGTTATTCCAATTAGATGACATCATGATGGATGATCATTGCATAATTACAAAAGTCCTAGATTTTATTTAATATCGAAAGCATGCTAACCGCAATATAGAATGTTAAATTATGATGAATTTTTATAGACTAATTCATGATTATTAGTAGTGATCACTTAAATTATTGAAAATAAAAATATACAATTATAATCACATTTATTGATAGAATTGTTAGAGACTCCTTATTTCATGTCATAATATTATGATAATGATGGCATCATTGGCTTGTTGAAATTGATGTTAACATAGATATGTTTAATCCTTATTTGTTAGAATATTAATTTATGCTTGTTATAAGTTAGTAATTAAGTCTTGTCACATGAAAGGAAGTGAATGGTTAAGCTTATGTTGATGACTTAGCTATTAGAAGTATTCTATAATTAACAAATATATAGTGGAATAACTCAAGTTAGTATAATTTTGGGGTGTAGAATTCAACTATGAGTGTTTTAAATTATCTTAATAGGTTAGCTTGGGAGTACTTTTATTTGACTATATGGTATGACACTAGTATGACCTAAGTAATATACTTTCCTAAAACCAAACTTAAGAATTGAAATTTGTGATCCAATGAGATTGTTTGGCTCAAAT
Source organism: Vanilla planifolia (assembly GCA_023846275.1). Classification (NCBI taxonomy): domain Eukaryota; kingdom Viridiplantae; phylum Streptophyta; class Magnoliopsida; order Asparagales; family Orchidaceae; genus Vanilla; species Vanilla planifolia. Next base: position 22,672,553 of record CM043874.1, read on the forward strand.
TAAGCCTTAAGTCTAAGTGAAAAGGCTTGATTATAGATTTCAAAAGCTAGAAGAGACCTTGAAGGGACCTTACATAGCTTTAGGGGAACTCTTAAGCACCTAGTGAAGAGGGATTATGTGTGTGGGTTGAGTCCTAAAAGAAGGCTAAAGTCACGTAAGAGTCTTGATTAAGTTGATAAGAAGAAAGAGATAGACTAAAAGTAAGCCTTGTGTTAATGTCTTATGCTTGTTATTGAACCCTACTTATAACTTGTGAAAACTACGTACATGAATTGTCAAATCTTAGTTGAGATTTGTGTGGCCAAAAAGGGTTAAAAGCCTGAGGTTAGCCTCAGGGTTAAGTGTAAGGCTTAGCCATGCAATTTGAATTGCAAAGAAATATGTTGAAAATGATCTTAGATGTTTTTTCAAAGGAAGTGAGCTCTTGAGTTTTCTTGTGAGGAGTTTTAACAGGCTAAGGTTGGCTTTAGAAGAATACTATGAGAGGTTTAGCTCATAGTTAAGTACAATAAAAAAGGATTGGGTTTGGATGAATAAGTGTAAAAAATTAAGAAAAGACTTAACCTAATTAATAGGCTCAATTAGTCTAGACTTGATTTATAAAATAATTGGATTGAATAAGAGAGTTAGGGTTGAAATAAGAATCTAAGTAACCCTATACAATTAAGGGTAGGTAATGATCAGAAAAGACATTGAATGGGGTTATAAATAACTTAAGAATTTGATATTTTTAATTCAAAAGGATTACATCTTTTATATAAAGAAAACTTTAAAGGTAGAAATTAAGGTTATCAAGCATTTCATAAGACCTTGAATATGCTTGGGATGAGGTTAGATTATGGTGAGGCTCTTCGTTAGACCCTAATAATGATTACTTGAGATAAAGAATCGGGTTTTAGCCTTAAAAGTGGTGCTAACCTTAGTTAAGAGGTTAAATAAATAATTGGATCATTAGTTAATCCCTTTTATAGCTTGGTTGATGGGTAAGAATATGAGTAACCTTAATTTAGGCTCTTTATGCCATGCATTAACATCCCATATGATGGTTTAGGTGGTGTATAGGTTTCAAAAAAAGTTTTTAAGAAGGGTGATGTGACTTAAGTTAGTTTGTAAAGAGAGAATCACTAATAAAACTTATATGAAATAAAGTTAAATATTAAAAATTATGACTTAAAAAGATTTGAGTCATGAATTATGACTTGAGTAGGCACTCAAGTGGTAGCATTTGATAGGCTAATAGACTTAATTGACCTTCAAAGATAGTAAGGGAGAGAATTAGACCCTAGATAAATAGATTAGGTTTAGCAAAAATCTTAAGTTGTTTTAATATTAGAGTAAGATTTAAGAATACCCTATATAGCTTAGTTAATGGATTTAGATTTTGAAGAAACCTTAAGATCCTTCAAATGGCAAGTTAAGGTTAGATATTTGTGAATAAACATATAGATAATTATAAGAAAGTATGACTAATGATGATATAGATCAAGACATATGAGTGTCAATTAATAGACTCCTTAACTAGAGGAGTTGAGTCGAAATACCAGATAATAGGACTTCACCAGGTATGGAGATGGCATGCCTTATTATTAAGACATCACAAGAGAATCATAAGTGTGCTTAAGCTTATGGTGATAAAGCATCATGTATTTTGAAGACTCTTATTTGCTTATTAGATGGTCCATATGATTGGAAGAACCCGTGCCATGGACTATTAGATCATATGATGAGATAAGAGTGTTAAACTTATATTAAATACCTTAGAGGCTTTGATAGAGTATCAAATTATTGGTGAGTCATTATGAGTCTTATGGATGGATCTTAATTATGATTCTTTTAAGACTTGTGTCTAAATAAACAAATGATAAGGTTAGAGCTTATCACTTTATATTTTGACTTAAGTTATAGGTTATGATATTCATCTTATTCTACCAACATGTTGATGATCATACTTTATTATTATATTATTATATTTATATTTTATTAATATGATATGAGTGTTCATATTGAGTATGACTCACCCTCTTATATTATTTATAAAGACAAATAGTTAATTAATTGTATAGTAATAAAGTGAGAACCAGAGTCAGCTTATATAGTATATATTATTTATATTAGATATTTATTTAAACATGATTTATGTGATTATTTATAATGATTATATTATGTGAATATAAATATTTATAGATATACATTACTTTGATATCATATATATGCTAATATACTTGATAGATTACTTAACTTAAGGTGGACCAATTCTTAGCTTAACTTAGAACTTGGAGTAGAAATAAAATTCATATTTGAGTGACACATCATGAGCTTGATGATTAGATTAGGAATTTTAACTTTTGATTTTAATGTCATGTTTAGAGAGTGAAAGGTGACTAATTAAATACATTAACGAGTGCATAAGTCTTGTTGCATCTCAAGGAAAAACATATTTGAAAAGTAGGGTCTAACACTTTTTTTTAGCAATAACATGTTTTAAAATTCTAACGTTTTTTAAAACACAATTTGTTAGACTATTTTGACTAAGATTACTCATTTTATTAGAAGTTTTAAACAACACAATTCATCTCTATTCTTGTGGCTGACAAGATATTTTCATAATAAGTCAAACAAGACAACAAGCTAAGCAAGATAATATTTGGATCTTATAAGTACAAAAGTAAGAGAAAAAGTTAACAGAATATGGTGGTTTCAATAATGAATGAATAAACTCATTGTATTATATGATTAAGACAAGCATATAAATTTAATTACTTTAAGCAATAAAGGATACATATTAGACAATTATAATAAGAGATATCGTAAGATATGATGTCATAAGAATAACTAAGCAAATGAATAAATATGGATCATATATGTATAATTAAGGATACTATATAAGTAAGATCAAATTTAAGAAGTGTTAGACATGGACATCATCAATTGTGATATAATAAGAATATAAATCAAAAGATGTTATACAAGTATGATTAAAAAACTCTATAAGTACAATTAATATAATTAATAATAGATGAAGGTAAATATCAAGCATCATATATTACAAAGTGAAGGGATCATATAAGTCTATGTAGTTTGCTTCAACCATGTGCAATGGAGTGAAAAAAAGAAGAATGAAATATCTCAAAGAGTTTGTAAAGAATATGAGAAGAGTTGAGTATTAGACAAATAAGGAGATCTAGTTGTAAATATTATTGAACTTGAGAGGTGAATATGAATTAGTGCAAAAGATTGATTCTAAACATGACTAATACATGGGAAATAAGAGGTATGAAAACTTATACTATATAAATATGATTTGATTTATTATGGATTGTAAGCTAAAGACCTAAATGAAGATGTGAAATTAGAAATTAAGGATTCCTATATAGGAAATCTTTATCATAGATGTAAATGTTTGATGTATGATATTTGCTAAAATTGTAGAATCATTGAAGATGATTTTAAATAAATAATTTGAGGAAAATTATTTTATTTTAATTGTAATGATTGATAACATGTTGGATTTTTCACATAATGTTAAGCATGATATACTTGTGTTGAGTTATTTACAAGTTTTAGTTAGATTAATGATAATGCAATAATGTTCACAAAAACAAAAAAAAAAGAAAGTAAAATACCACTTGCAATAATAGTGACCAAAGAAAGAGAAAGATATGACTGTGAAAAGAGAAAAAGAAAGATAAGAGAAAGAGAAAATACTATGGTCAAGAAAGGGCAAAATTTAAGAAATGAAAGGATCAATGTTTTCCAAAGCAAAGACTACCTTTTTGGAATGACAATTCTAGAGATGAGTCAAAAAGAAGTTATTCATTTAGGCTATTTATGTTGGAATGGTATATTCTTAAATATGTTCAATCATTTATGAAATATCCTTGTCCTATGCTATTCCTTAAAAAGATGAAAATATAAAAAAATAAGTGAATTCATAAGTATGATAAAAAGATAGAGTTAAATACTTTGACATAAAAATTGGCTTTACTTTTATTGTTCATTCATTTAGTTTTTTTATATTGTATTGCTTAAAATTGACCCATGCATGCAACAACTTAAAGTTTTTTATTTACATATATGTAAATATAATAACCATTGAGCTAGTGATGGACTCAACATATTTTTGTTCTAATACTTTCTGATTAAAATGTGACACATCATAAGACTATTAATAAATAGCGAGTGATAGAAGATGCTTATTTTCTCATTTAGATGCTGTGCTATAATGACAGCTTTTATCTTATTTGAGAAAAAAGACATGTAATAGAATCTTAAACATAAGGTTGGCTTAGAATTTATTTTGTTAAAGTTTTTAATAAATAATTATATTTAAAAGGTATGATTGCTTTAATGTTCAAATGATTTTATTATTGATAAATATATTTCAATGTAAAGTAGGTTTTAAAAGCGATTATTCACTAACAATATTTTTATTTATTTTCATAAATATTTTTAATGGTTTTATTGAAAAGCATTTTTTAAAAAAACTATTTTCTTACACTGAATCCAAGACTAGTCGGGTTGAGGGATACCATAGAACTTTCTAGTGGTTCAAATGAGAGCAAATTATGCTTGCAAAATAGTAGATGTACTTAAAAAGGTTATTGATATGAAATGTGTCACTTATTAAAACATTAAAGAGGATGTATTTAAGATTATGGTAACAAATAATTTCTAATTTTTTAGTTCCCAACTTATCGTCCTAAAATTTGTCCAAGATTATCATTACATCATTGCTCTATCATGTAACATGATGAGATATGTGTTATTCCCCTCTATATAATTATTTAAATGAGTGTTTGAGTTCTTCTTTGATGCTTTCACTTTTTATTTTTAAGATTGGATTTATGCTTAGAATTCTTAATGGTTGGTAGACTTGTTTATGAAAATTCTCTACCAAGTATAGTGCCAAAATAATGAGAAAAGGAGTGAGGAGTCTCCCCTCTCTTTCTTTTTATCTTGCTCTACTCAATACTCAATCTACTTTATTAAGGAAGAAAACTCCAAGAGCTACTACTTCTTAAGGGATCTTTCTTATTATAGACATGACTTCTAAGTTCAAGTCCCTCAATAAGCCAAGATCAAATCTTCTCCAATGGAGATTTAAGAAATTGAGGCAATACTTTAATTATCATATCAAATTTTCAAATCATGACATTAAAATTGAAGAAAACAATGCTTCGACTAATATTCATGCCTTTATTATGTCATCACAAAAATGTTTTGTTAAAACTTTCTGGTGGATTTTATTTATATCCCTTCCTTAAACCCATTTAAGAGATAAATTCCATGTAGAAAAAGCTTAAGAGTAGGTTTAATGTGAAAGTTTGCTTAAATTTTTAAAATTTTTGTAGGATTGGAAGGTTAAAAATCAATGATCCCTTGAACATCAAATTTGCTTGGCAAAATTCTTCTTTAAATCAACAAGAACCATGAGTAGGCTCTTAACTCTCCTCTAACACAAGATCACATGAGGATTTCAAAAAAAAACAATGGATAAAAGAAGTGAATGAGGGAATATTAGAACTTAACAACATAAAAGAAGAAAACAAGCAGAACTCATTTACAAGATAACCAAGAGAAAATTATCTTATACCTCTTAGAAACCATTATTTATACCATGGGGTTCCCATGGAATTCCATTAAAGTTTAAAATTTAATTAAAAGGAAAGTGCAAATTTAGGAGTAATATGTAGATAAAATTTCAAAAAGATTCAAATCCTAGATCAAAATTTAATCAATACTCTAGCTTATTAAATCAATATGCCCAAGTTTGTTCAAAATTGTGTTGAAAATAATAACTCAATTAAGTGTGCACTGTTAAGATCATTTAATGTTCACATGGTTGATTAGATAGGTCATGAAAAGGAATTTTATGAAACTTTAAAGATGCATATTCAAAGCAATAAATTTACTAAAATGTTTAACTCAAAGGAACTACAAGATACATAATTAAAGCAAAGAGCTCAAGAATGCTTAATTAGCTTAAAGAGAGCCTAGCTGATGATTTACTTGAAGTCTTGTAAACATGGATAACCTTATTCAAGCTTGAAGATCAAATAGTGGCAAGATCAATTTTGTGGTAACTTGTGAGTTAGTTTTCGTGTAAATTTATCTAGCATTAGCTCATTACATTTAATGTATTCATTGGTTATAAAAATTTAATACGTAAGATTTTTCATGTCATTTCAAATTAATTTATATACTCACTCAAGAATCTTATGTTAAAGTTCTTAAAGTTTCTTATTGGCATATAGTTCATTACACCTCCACATATGATACGTCATTATATAAATTGCCTTGTATAAAATATGGTTTGTCACTAGAGTTGTACAATACATTGGGTCAGTGAGCTTCAATTTGAGACTCACATATGTTACATCAAAATTAATGTAAGTTACATGAAGGTCATTTGCATGGTACATCAAGAGACATGTATAATATATATAGTTGATTGTCTCAACACAAGACTTGCATATGATACTTCAATATTCACATATGATATATTATATACAAATTGAAAGGTATTTTAATAGCTATGTATAGCATACCATGATGCTTGGTATCAAACCAATACTTCATATAGTGCATCAATATTTTTGTGTATAATATGTCTAGTTCAAACGGGCTATAGTGGTTGTAAAAAAAATTAATGTTTTCTTAGTAGTTGTTCTAAATACCTCTTTGAACATTTTTATGGATCAAGATTTAGATTAAGGGATCTTGAATGACTAATAGTGCATTTGAGAGACTTTAATGAGTGACAAAAACTTGTAAACATCTATAAATGGGACTTGTAGCCTTATAGCATGAAACTAATTACACAATTGAATGAACCTTCAATTAACATTATGTTTTACTCAAAGAAAATCTTCAATTTGCTAAGGCTAAGTGTTACTACTTTGAAGAAGTTCTAGAGTTTAAAATTTTGCATCCATTTAAGATCCTAAATTTATAAGATCTTTTTATTCATCTATTAAACACATCAAGCATGTTATCAATATAAAATCTTGTATATAATTAATAATTTTTGAGGATTTGCAAAGTGACTTAATTTGGGTCTTTAGAATATGGAGGTGAGAGCTTACTTTGAGGCTTATTGTGAAAGAGAGAAGGTTAAGTCTTAGACTTAATAAAAGTAATAAAAGTATAAGTTGATTCTCCATTAGCTATGATTAAGCCTAAGGTTAGTTAGATTGGGATGGATGTAATCTCATTGGGTAGAAGCTAAACCACCTAAAAATTAAGAATTCTTTTCCTTCTTATAAGTTATTGCATGCACTTATTTTGGTGCTCTTTACAAGTGATTATCTATTACTTTGTGAATTGTGTTCTTGTCTTCAAGGATCATTATTTTGCATAAATTTTCACACTCAACTCACTTGTCCTTTTTTAAAGTACTTGATTATGTCATTCTAGATATATATATATATTTATAAATATAAGTATAAAATTAGGAACTACCATTTCTAAATCTCTTTTTCCTTTATTTTAAAATAATTTTATTTATCTAAATATAGAAAGTCATGATATATATTTATAAATAAGAAAATATTCTTGATGTTTGTAAAACCTTTTTTTATTTAAAATAACTTTTTTTCATTTAAGAAGATAAATCCATATTTTTAGAAACAAAGTTTACTATAAAAATAAACCAAATATTATTTTAAGTTTAATAAAAATTTTAACCAAATCTAGTTTGCAAGACAATAGCTTAATCTCACAATTGAAACCCTAAACATTATTACTATAACATAATAAAGTTGACATCTCATTAATGTTTTTATTAATTTTCCTTTGGAGTCCCATGATATGCATCACTTTTCTATAATTGTTTAGCAAAATAAATGGTTGTGCCAACTCACATTGGCACAATAGACAAAAGCAATATATTTCAATGCAGAAAATTACACATTTGGGGTTGTCACATGCTTAATCAATTAATTTATCTATAAAAATAATAAAATTATTTCACAATAATAAAATCATAGATGCACTAGATTTTAGTGTAATATTTTCCTAATGCTTTTGATTCTTTAATCCCTTAATTTTTTATTAATTATTTATTCTTTTAATATTTAAATTATCTTAACCCATTTACCTTTTTAATTTATACTTTATTAATGGTACTTTAAGTTCCAAATTAATAAATTTCTTTTAGTCCTTTGACCTTACCCTCATATTATAGGATGCATTATCAAGGATTTTTTTGGCACATATAAAACCTATGATGAAAAGGCAAAGCATAAGTGTGGTCAATCCCTAGCTCAACCTTTTTGAGATTCAACTTCATGTCATCTGGTTCTCTTATTTATCTTTTATATTCGAAAAACATCAAATTTTTCTTTTCAATTTTACATTTAAAGCAATTTAATAGAAGAAAAATGTTAAGCTCTTTTAATATACTCATGTAGAACATAAAAGAAGTGAAATTAAAATTCCTTTATAATAAAATCCTTTTTAAAATGACTTTTTGCATAAAAAAAATCTTACAATTAATATAAAAATCAATTTTATAATTTGAAACAACATTTTACAATATAGTAAAAGCAAACAAAAATTGAACAACCTTTGAAAACTCATATATGCATATTTCTTTTAAAATCCAATTGTCATGCTATGTAATAAAATATTGATCTAATACAAGTACATCTATTATAATAAAATGAAATGTTGTCACAATAGCTACATAATTTGAAAGGAAAAATAAGCATCCTTTATGTAATGTAATCATGTTGAATTATAAAGAAATGAGAGATAGGCCAAAAAATAAGTGAAGCTAATCATGAATGGCTTAATGGTAATATGTACATATATGTAAAGAAAAAAATATTTGGCCTTAATTCATGATAAAGGCAACTACAAAAATTATAATATAAAGAGTATGTGAAAGAATATTATAAAGGTAAAACCATTTTTTATTTATGAGTCTTTAATTCCTTTATCTATTTATCTTCTTTAGGAATTGGCTTTAGTTTTTTTAAATTTTCATCTCTTTAAGAAATTATCTTAAGAAAACAATTTTCATAGTTGATTAGGCATATTTAAGAATACATCATTACAATATAAATATCTTAGATGAATGACTTCTTTAGCTCATCTCCACCTTAAAATGGTAGTCACCATTTTTTTATTCTATCATCTTTTAAATTTGTCAACCCCCTTTATTATAATCATTTTCTTAACATCGTTATCATTCTTTTCGTATGAAATTAAACTGTCTATTTCTTTTTTTAAATTCTTTTTTGTAACAATTATCATAATAACATGAAAAATATATGATTTGACCTTTCTTCTTATATCATAACCTTTTTCACTTTTCTTTTTGTTGTTATTTATCACAAATGACATGTTACATATTTTACTTTCTTCATTTTATATTCTATAGAATTATCATTAGCTTGAAAAGTGATAAACCTTTAGACATCATCGCAAGAATATCATTTTCAAGCAAAACATGTGTAATCAAAGAAATTATCACGTCATTTTTATTCAAGGAAATAATCACCCTCAAGATATCCATTTTATATTATTTCTTAAGGTCTTACACCTCTAGTATGCATTAATCAACAGACACATACATTTAAATATAAAATTGCCCACCTTTTGTTCCCAATGTTTTGTTCACATCATGGTTTGGATTTTTTGTTAATTTCTTCCTTCACCTCTCAGATACTACAATATTGCTACACTAGTCATGGCTTAATCTATTTCAATTTTCCTTTATCTCATTCTTAATTCCTTTTTTATTCCTAAAAAACTTTTAGGAGCATCTCTTTTTTTATTCTCTTTACTCCAATGCCCTTGGTAGAAGCTATATTGCTTAGATTTTTTTTCCCAAAAATTGTTTCCAAGTTTGGCTTTGCCCTCTTTTATATGCATTCAAATTCTAATCATATTCTTAGCATTTGGTGTTCTTCTAATGACCATAACTTTTCATTTGAATGTCCCATCACCTTACTTTCTTAGCTTTGACAGTTTTTCGTCAATTGGACTTTACTCCGTGACAATTTATTTAATCATTTGTCATTTTGAATTTAAAAAGTTTTCCATTATATAACATTGTATTATATGATCACTTTACTTAGTATTATGAAATAAGAGATATCTCTCTTTATCTACAATCATTAATACATAACATATTAATCTAATATCTTGAATCATATTTGTACAATCCACTCTAACATAATCAACTTTGAAACTCTCATTCCATTGTATCTTATGATATTCATTGTTGTATTTGTACAATCCAAATCATTTCTCATATGAAGTATTTGTTTTTATCTAATATTATGAGTCATACAACATATTCCTAATCCAATTATCTTATATATATTTATCATATTATACAATATCATTTATCCTATTATATGATTCTCTTAATTAAGCCATATAAATTAATTAGATTATGTGATTTCCTAATATCACATCATATGATCCTAATCAAATTTGTTTATATGTTCCTTATTCGCTCTCACTTGATCTTATTGTATGAAATTTATTGTCATTCTATAAGATCCAAATCTCTTCTCATTTATCTAATTAGACTTGCCCAATCCATTATTGTGATGCATTATTCAACATATGTTCATACTTATATAATTTTTCTAATTGTCTTGTACAATCTGTTTAACTTATTTAATTTAGGTGTTTACATTCTATCATATTATATGATGTCCTAATCATATTATATGATGATCTTTATTAAAGCTAATTTCTTACTTCATGATTATATTGTTGATCCACTCTTATTGTATTTATGATACTTTTGAAATTTGAAAATATACTTAATAAATTTTAAAAAAATTATAAATTTTTCAAAAATATAATTCAATAAAAATATTATTATTTTCTTATTTTACAACTCTTTTCTTTTTAGAACTATCAATCAATCTTGACATTATTGATTTTCTTTATTTTTAACACCTATTGTATTTAAATTTCTAAAAAATAGTTTTGTCCCTAGTTTTTAATATTGTAATCCTCCAAATTTATAAGAATGTTTTCTTTTATCTCTATAAAGTAATTCTTATTATAATGAAAGGTTCTTATAATCATTGTTTTGCTCTTAAAAATAACTCTATTAATAATTTTTATTCATGATAATATCAAATTTTATTCACCCATTATAATTTATTTTTGTTTAGTATTATGTCTACTTTTTATTCAAAAACTAGATAACTTTTAAAGTAATAACATGCCTCTAATGAATGATTCATGAATTCTTTTCTATTTTTCAAAACTATAGCAATCATCAATTAAGTGTACTCATAGATTTCATTCAACAAATCTAGAAATCTTTTAAATAATTAATATGAAACAAATAAAATAAATCATTCATAAGTATATAAATTGGAATATGGAGCTTTTGATTTTTCTTTGCTCATACCTTTATTTCCTTTTAATTCCTTTTTAACTCTTAGATGGTTTTTAGCAATATTATCACACTTATTTTTCTAGCTCTTTTTCTTTAAATTCTTAATGTAAAAAAGCTCTATACTAATCAATGTATTTGATTAGTCAACTTCCATTCTTTATCCTGTGATCCCATAATTTGATCATCATGTTCATGGTGTGTTGTCCAAAATGAACTATGTATCTTTACCAATTGGTCACCTAACAAATTTAGAAACTAGTTCATATGAGGTTGGGGTAACCCAGCAACACACATTAATGTGTACACAATACCAATGCAAACTTAACAAACCTATCATAATATCCATACAAAACCTATAATGCCAATATATCATCTTAATCTACATATACACTATAAATACAATGACCATCATATAAGGTCAAATATAAAAGATGAAAACATCAAATGATCATAGTAAAAGTTTGATATAATAAAAATTCTATCAAATACAAATAACACCACTATGAATAGAATATAATCACTATAGTTATAGCATCATAAAATACAAAACTAAAGCATCAAGAATACTATGATACACTAACTCTATCACCATCAACTCTAACTCTAATGACTCCTTGAACTTGCATATAATACAAGGGAGAGTGAGCCAAGAAGCTCAATAAGGAATTATCAAATCATGCTATAAAAACAATTAATTGTAATAAGGAAATATATTAATATATTCATAACAATATATAACTAAACTTATATACAAAATGAATTGGGATATCATGTATAAATGCCTAGTCTATAATGATAAACTAAGACATAATCTGGGTTTTTACCATAAAAACTACAAAACCACTGAATTCATGATATGACTCCAATAGTCTTAACTTATTCAAAGGTACTTATCTAACATCTACAATCTCTTAATTTAATGATGCAACTACTACATGAGCAATGTCTTATTAATGATTAAGCATTCCCATCAAACCTATGAAAAACCTAGTAAAAAGTGTGGTACTCTTAATACATATTAAGAACATATAATCACATAATCTAACACTCATCTTAGGCTATGTTAATCACACAGGTCTCTGATCATATAATCAGCTACTCTCTCTTCGATTTTACTAGTCTCATAAGTCTCTAATCATATAATATAACAATCGCTCTTAGGCTCTATCAATCATGTAATCCCTAGTCGTGTAACATGACACTTCTTTCTAAGTTCTTTTAATCCCTAAAATGGTACCTCAATCCTAATCATTGACCTTCGAACCTTTAGGACTTAGAAATCCAAAACCTATGATCTAATGTAATGCAATCTTGCATTGCTACTTTGGGAATCCACTTATAGTTCAGTAAGATTCTTTTACTTGACATGTTTACCTTATTCTAAAGCATTATAATTTAGCTAAGATTACTCAAAGATAATTTTTTAACACTAATTTACTATTTGAGATGATCATAAGATTTCTTCAAAATCTCAATCAACTATCTAAAATAATTCTAAGGTTTCTTTTAAATTCAAATAAGTTATTTAAGGTATCCTAAAGATTCCTTCCAAACCTTAAGTAACTACTTATGGTATCATAAAGATTCTTCTAAACCCTAATAAGCTATCTAAGGAACCTTATGGTTCTTTCTAAACCCTAAATGCCTTATTTAAGGTATCACAGGGTTTCTTTTAAACTTTAACCAATGATTTAGATATTCCAAGGCTTCCTCCAAATCCTTAATTAATTATCTTGGATTTCTAGGGTTTCCTTTAAAACCCTAATAACTAGTTATGGTCAACCTCCCACGTTTAGATTTCATACATATGCTTAGTCTTTGTCTCAGTCGATATCTAAGATATTTACTAGGATCTGGTTATGTATCTAAGCTCCCACTTGAGCATTCATTTTAAGTTCACATCCTTAGCTTTAACCCTTAGGCATACTTTCTAAACCATAACTCATCTTTCAAACCTAGGTTTATATGAGTTTCACTATTAATTCACATACCTCTCAGGCTAACTTGACCCATTATCTCCTTTTTAAATATCTCTCTATGCCACGCACATAGACTACCATTTAGGGTGTCTAACTTATGGCCTAAGAGTTTAAAAAAAGAACTAATAAACTTATCCAATAAATTGATGTGATGCATAGAGTTTAACAAAAATCTAAAAAAACTATTAGCCTTACTAGCAAAGCTTAGCACCCCTCTTAAAGTCATAATCAAGCTCTCATACTCTCCAAAATTCATCTAAGGTTCAATTTGTGAGCCTCTATTACTAAATGCCTTATCCAAGTCATGGTTAAGTACTCATCAAGTGCTTATGTTCTCAATCTAATTCTTAATTCTATCTTTAAGATTTTCTTATGCTAAAATCATAACTTTAGTAGCCCTATAGACTTAACTCGAGAATATCCTCAAATTATTTAAGATTTACTTGAGAGTTACATAACCCTAAATTTTTTCTCCTATGCTAACTATGACCTCATTCACATTAAACACCAATTGTTAAGGTTGACTACGTGTCTCTTGAACCTTCATCATTTTTTAGAATCCAATACTCTCACATCAATAATCACATACAAGCTAAATTATCTTCATCTTGATAAGAATATCTAGCTTTCAATACCTAAAATCATATGTGGCTAAGATTATCATCTTCAACATTATTCATACATCAAAATTATAATCATGCTTCTTTGCCAAACCTAATATAATCTCAAACACTAAACATCTATGGAAAAATCTCAACCATTCTTGCTAGCCTATCTGAAACCTCCATCTAACCTAGCCTTCTTTTGAAGCAAAATTTGAGCCTTCCAAACTTCCCATGTAAAAAACTAAAAATTCTCAAGTACTTTAGAAGCCATATATGTCCCCATAAGATTTAACTGATGCCTCCCATAGCCTTAACCATGCCATGAAGCCAAGCCATCAAGGCAAACCTAAGGTAAAAGTACAAATTTCAAGAAATCATCACTAGAGCTTGGATGAAGTTACAAATTTCAAGGTAAAAGTATCTGACCTTATTTTTGGGTCTAATTGAATATGAGCAAAACAATAATTTTCACTTATGTTCATTATTTTCTTTAGATAACAAATTATCATATCATGAAAATACCCCTGGCATCAAATGAAAACTTATAGAAATATATTTGACATCATGGTTTTCCTCTTAAACATGACATGAATCTTGGTTATCATGTGATCAAACACAACAATAAATCCAAAATTTTGCATGATCTTAATCATACAAAGAATCACATTAATATGGTTTGGTTAGGGTATCATGCTTAACATCAAGCAAATATAAATCTCTTCTTTCATGTAAAGAACATAAGGATAAGCATCATGATATCAATCCAAACTACTCTACAATATGCATTTAATTAAAATTACCATCATTATGGTTCAATTTTATCAACAATAATTCATCTTCAAAATTAGGGTTAGGTTTCATGTTAAGGAAGCATAGTAATACAATTTCATGATCATAAACAATTTTAGGCTTATGTATAATCAACAAAGTATCCAATTATAATCCTATCATTTATCTAATTTAATTACAAGATTTTGAGAGTTATCTTACCTTTTAACCAATATAATGGACTACTCTAAGGAATAAGTCTTTTCCTTCTTCAAGCTTGCATCCTCTATTCCTTGTTTATGACTTGATCTTCTTTCTTGGTTTCTCTTAGGTAAGGTCCTGCACACTAACTCCCATGGCTAGGGCTTCTAAACTCTTACAAAAATGTCTCAAGAGATCCTTAAATAGCTAGCTAAATAAGGCTCATACAATTAAGGCACCTCAAGATAATTTGGTTAGGTTTTTTATCTTTGTTATCACATAATTACCCTTTTAATTCCCTTAAAACAATCACTTCATAATTCTTAATATTATTAGTTATAAACTTTTCTAAATTTAAGGTGCCACTTGTAATGTCAGAACTAAGGTTAAGGCCTATTAAAAATTTCCTAATCTAACATGCATCATGAATAATTTAAATTTTAAATTCCTTAAACTATGTTGCTATATGGATTCCTAAATTTCATAGATTTTCATGCCAATTAGGATGCTCACTCATGATTTATAATAGGTTAAAAGCATGTAAGGTCAACCAAGCTTAAGCATTAATTAATTCTATCTTATGTGTAACAAATAATCAATATGGCTTAACTAATTAATTTAAAAGAACTTATTTAACAAATTACGAAAAAAAAGCATACCTTAATCAACCAAAGGTCCTAAATGGGTAACAAATATGCTCCTTCATGTTATAAATAAAATAATATTAGGTCCATCCCATATGAGAACTTCTAAGTGTGTTTATTTTACCCTCTTTGATTTCAATAGTGGTTGCTTTTCCTATCACATTTAGAAATTCTCTTACATAATGCCCAATTTCTTTGTAAATACAACATTGAACTCCTTTTCTACAATGTTCTCCTTGGTGCAACTTACTACATAGTTAGATTTAGGAACCTTTTCCTATTTCATTTATAATAGGTTAAGATCTTAGTTTAGTTTTCCTGATCATATCACATTTGGATATACTTCCTAAATGAAATGTTCATTTTTATTTTCCTCTCACTTCTCTATCCACCTTAATAATTTGAGCTTGTTTGATAAACACCACCATCTCTTTATAAGTAAGAAATTGTATAACATTTTTAATGGAGTCTGTTAACTCTTTTCAAAACATATAATACTTTTGCTTCTCTGATGAAACTACTTCTATATTACACATAATAAATTTAGATAGTAATTATTAAAATACAGTATTTGTTTATTTCCTTTGTGTCCTTGTTAGGTTGCGTTGTTCCTTTTTTTGTTCTTGCTAAGACATACTATATCATAAAGGTTTAGGAAAATTCTTTTTAAGACATGTCCAGATCTTTTGTCTCCTTCAAATATATTTTTTTGCTTCCTTACCCATTGGATTTCCTCAATATTTAATATCAAATTCACTATTAAGCACTTCTTATGCTCTTGGCATGCCACATTACTATCCAATATTTTTGCTCTTTCCTGCTAGTCTTCCACTTGGAAAGGGTCCAACCTCAAAAATTGCTTTACTAAACAGTTGGTATGACTCCATTCCATTTGCTTTTGGCTTATTTCAGTTATTATAACTTGAGTTGTTGGTACCTCTACTACCATCTTATACTTGTGGTTTTCCTTTTCATTAGGAGATTTGTCTTGTAAGATGTAACTATTTGAACTCACTACATCGTACACTTATTAGTTGAAATTTCCCAACTCTATGCATGCAATTCAACGAGAACATAATCAAGACATTTTTTTAGAATTCCTGTAAAATTAATTATATAAAAATTAATCATAACAATTCATCATTATAGTCAACATCCCTTCACATGATTACAAATTAATCCAATTCATATTTGTTTGAACTATTACAAAATTCTTTTTAATCTATATATGGTTCTTCCTCTCCATCATACTTTGCTTTCCATTACATTCTTTTTATAGAAATATCTTAAATCTTGATCAATTTGTATCCCAACTGATTTTGACCTCCTTTACAAACCTTTGATGAAATATCTATTTCATTACCAACTTCAAACACTATCCAATTCCACATATCTTTCATTGCTCTTTTTTCTTTTTTCTCTCTTTTTTATGTGGATCATATTGTACAATATTGCTCTTCATATTATATGATTTATCAAATTACTCTTTAATCTAATCCTTTTCTCTCTTTCTTAATAATTGTACTTGTACATTCCTAAATTTTGTATTGTACGATTCTATATAACCACTCATTTACCTTATTAGATTGGCCTAACTTATTGGCATTAGATGTTCTTATAAGGCATCGTATTATATAACTTTTTTAATTGCATCGAATGATCCTTTAAGTTCTACACACCTTATCTCCTTTGTTTGTACTATAAGATGGTATAATGTCATAATTTATGATTCCCCTTCTTTTTCTTTAACTAACTCACTCATCATATTGTACCATATGATGGATTGATATCATATCATACAATATTCTAAACTAAGTCTTACTAATCATTTCATAATATATGACAATATGATATCGAATTGTATGATGTAATTAGTTAACTTATATGTAGCCCTACTCACTTTAACATTTTGTATAATGGTTTGATATTATACAATTAGACATTCTCAATTATCATAGTTATTTTGCTACTCTTTAGATCAAATAATATGATAGTTTTCTTGTACTATACAATGTGTTCCATCCTAGTTCACTAACTTTTGTCTTATGCATAACATACTATATGATCCATATAATCATATTATGTGATCATCCCTTTGAAGTTTAGGAAAATCTTATATTAAGTCTAAGTTTTTTGCATTGATTATGGCATATGAAATAAGCATCTAGCAAAGTTGAACAAAGGTGTAACGTGTTTATAGATGCAAAATTTAAACTTTTTCAATAAAATCATTTAAAATATAATGGAATCAAATTTAATATTTTGTCACAATAAAATTACTTTTAAAATAACATTTGCATATGAAATCTCATCGTTAGTATAAAAATCATTTTCATATTTGAAACCACTTTTTATATCATAAATTAAGAATGGAAATTAAATGACCTTTGAAAAACCATATAAGCACATTTCTTTTAAAATCTAAATGTCATATAATGTAGCAAATAGTGATCCAATACAAGTCCATCTATTCTAATAAAATAAAATGTTGTCTACAAGCTTGAAAACTAAATATAATCATCCTTTATATAATGTAATAATGTGCTATCCCTCATTACTCCATATAGTCCCAAATGATCATTATTTTAACCTAAAAATATTGATTAAGAATAAGTTAAACCAACTATTAGTGACTTAGTGGTAATACATGCACATATATGCAAAGAAAATAAGTTTTTATCTTATTGTATGATGAAAGAAATTACAAAAAATACAATATAAAGAGTATATGAAAAATATTATAAAAGAAAAACCAATATTATATGTATAAGCCTTTAATTTATTAATTTATCTTCTTTAATGATTGGCTTTACTTCTTTAAAATTTTTACCTTTTTAAGGAATTTGCTTAGGGTAAGGTCATTGCATAATTAATTTGGCATATTTAAGAACATACGATTATAATGAAAATAACTTAGATGAATGACTCATTTGGTTCGTCTCTAGAACTATCATTTTAGAATAATAATTGCTATTTTAAACAACTATTTATCATTTCATTTTTTGAATTTGTCAACTCCTTTTTGAAAATCTTTTGCTCGTCTCTTTATTTTTCTTTTTACATGATATTAAATTATCTTTCTTTTTTTTCATCTTGTGGCTTATACAATAACATAAAAACATAAAAATTAATCTTTCTTTAACATGTTAATATTTTTATTTTTCTATTTGTGTCTTTTTAACACAAATAAAAGTAGATTTCTTTTCCTTGTTTCCTTTTTATGAAATTATCAATAGCATGAAAACAAATAAAAATGTAAGCACGTCATCTAAATAAAATCATTTTCAAGCAAATCATATGTAATCAAACATATTAGCAAGTCATTGTAATTCAAATAAATAATCATCCAAAAGATATACATTCCATAAAATTTTTTGAGGTCTCTACACCTCTAGCAAGTATCAATTATAAAGTATATATATAGACACATGTACATGCACACATGGATGCATACATGCATGCACCACACACATAAGATTGTCTACCTTTTATTTCTCGTGTACTGTTCACAACAGGTTTAGATTTGCCTTATACTCGATTCCTCAAAAATTTCTACCAAACTCTTCGAAGCATCTCTTTTCTTTCTTCTCTTCACTCTTATGCACTTTATAAAAGTTTTATCGCTCAAATTTTTTTCGTATAAATTCTTCCCCAAGTTTGTCCTCACTCTCTTTTATACACATGCAAGGTCTACTTGCATCTTGTCCCTTAATGTTGTACTAATGATTGTTACTTTTCATGTGAATATCTCCTCACCTTCGTATCTTCATAACTTCAATAATATTTTCTCACTTAGACTCTCCTTTGTGATAATTTACTCAAACCATTCATCATTTTGAATTTAAAAATTTTTCAATCATATAGCATTGTATTATATGGAAATAAGCATTTCTTATTTAGGCGATGTGAGACTAAAACCAATGTTCATTTTGTATGGTTGGCTTTCAAATTGTGAAAGTAATTTTTACCATCTAATCACACAATTTTGCAACTGAGCGATCATTATCTCATCCGTATTTCTAAACCATTAATTTAATTAGTTGTTTGATCACACAATTTAATGATCACATAGTTTAAAATTAATTCATCTGTAGGATCTAATTTATTTTGTCAGATCATGATTCAGATATAATGATCCAGATCAAATCTTAAGTTGTAAACAATGTCAATTCAATGCTAGTGATCTAATTATGTATTTTTTATGATCAAATAGCCCAAAATAGTTTTGATTATGCAGCTCCTATGCAATAGTTATTTTAGTCATTATTTGTGAGCCATAAGAACTTTTATTTAAATAATACCTAAATTTTAAATTAAACTTTTAGTAATTAATAATAATTCATTAGTTTGTTTTATAATTATTTCTAGTTATTAAAAAATATCTATAAATAGAAGATTTTTTAAACATATTTGAGTGATAAAGTTTTGATGAAAAATTTGTTGTACTCTAAAGAAAAAAATTCAAGTTAATTAAGTCATTAGTAGTTTTGTGCTCATCACTACTTCTATTGTCTGTCTCTTACTCGTCAAACTTCAAATTTTATTTTCTTCTTAAATCAACTAAGTTCTTAATCTTTTTTATTTCTAATTGATTCAATTAAAATATTTGTGTCTTATTAAGCATTTCATCAAGCATAGGTTTTTCATTTTTATTTTTATTAAGTTCAATATTTTGTTATTGAATCTCTTAATTATATTACTAATTTTATTTTATTATAAGGCCAATATAACCTACCTCTTTTGCTTCATTATTATGAAAGTTTATCTTATTCATCTTTTGGTGAAAGTCTTATATTGATTATGTTTTTTATTTACATAATTGTTTTAAGTGAATGTATGCTTAATTTTAAGCTAAACCATCTAAAAGTTGTTTATATATTTTTTTTAGTTTTTTAATTTTTTATTTCATAATTTTTACAAAATTTTATTTTTAAAATAAAATTAATACATCTTAAGATAAAAATAAAATTAGTACAAATTAGTTTTAAAAATTTATCATAGCTTATTAAAAATTACTTTAAAATATTTGTATTTAAATATTTTTCAGTAAATATAAAATTTTATTCTTAATAATTCATTTTCTCTTATTAATCCACAATTCACTATTGTTATAATTTAAGTCCAGGTCACCTCTCACGTATCTATTTGTACTTATCCAACCTATTGTTGAAATGATTTGTTTAACATATGATTTTGTTCAAGTATTCATATTTTGTCATACTATATTATGTGTTTAATTATACTATGCCTTGATCTTTATTAAAGCTTATTTTTTACTTCTCTCCTAATTGTACAATATGATCCACTCCAATCATACTATATAAAACTCCTAAAACTTAAAAATACATTTAGCAAAATTCTAAAACAACTTATAAGATTCTCAAAAATGTAACTCAATAAGTAACATTGTTATTTCCATAATTT
Organism: Vanilla planifolia; assembly: GCA_023846275.1. Lineage (NCBI taxonomy): Eukaryota > Viridiplantae > Streptophyta > Magnoliopsida > Asparagales > Orchidaceae > Vanilla > Vanilla planifolia. Next base: position 22,693,548 of record CM043874.1, read on the forward strand.
ACAACTCCTTCACCCTTAAAACTTTCAATTAATCTTAATATCATTAATTTTCTTTATTTTCAACACCCTATGCATGTATATCTATTGTAATAAAGTTTTTCACATTTTTGAGATATTACAATAGGATGTATTCCCACGAGCCAATCTAGTATAATAAAATTAATAGATGATAGCTGGCCTAATTAAACTATTTGATATGTTTTACTTAACAACTTAAATGGTTGGCCCAATGAATGTATACTTTACCATTTAAGCAAGTTAATGATGTGGAAATTGATCAACTAGGTTGACATTAAAGAGAACAAGATAGGTTTAAACAAGCTTAATTTTACATTGCAAATAAGGATTGATCTTATCACACTCCACCTAACATAATCCATTATAACTTGATAAAAAATATATATAATACAAGATTACCAAGTAAATCAGAGTAAGTAGCATAAATTGAGGCCACAATTCAACCAAAATGAGTGTGGGTGATAAAATCTATCATTTCAATCTAAAAGCATCAAGTGTAATATAACTAATAGAATTAGCATCACACAAATATATAGCTATCATAATTTGAAAATCTAAAAACTAAAGTGATATAAATACTATCCTCAAGTACATCAAATATATCATGCTCACACTTACAAGTACAATATGCTCTCACTCATCTTAAACTATCATTTAAGGACCTTAGTTCTATGAATATTAATGTCTCAAATTATAATGTGAACAAGAAATGAGTATAATATGATCAGTATATAAACTACTAGTTTTATATAATAAAGTAGCATAAAAGAGTAATAATGCAATAAAGAAATAACATGAAACAATAAATACATAATACATGATAATTTGTAAAGACAAGTAAACACCAATGCATTTGTCGCTATATGCATCCAACTCATGTAGGTACATACATATCATATAATACTAATATCATATAGTACACATAATATATCTTATTTTTCTTTCTTATTCATATTTGATTTTATTTATTTTTTTTAAATTTTTTACATTTTTATTGTTTCTCTAGGCTTAGATTTTGCTATGAGCTATATCTTAGCTCCCAAGAGATCCCATGTCTTATCTTCTTATCACAAGTCTTGACAATCTAACAAACTAGAGCTCCATGTATGGGTGTCTATGACACATTGAAGTGTCATCACTAGTTTTGCCCCCTTAATGCCAACATTTTGTGTTGATAGAGAAATGAAATGCTCTTAACGTGTTGGAACCTTATCTCTCTTTCTCTCCTTCTTTTTATATTTTTTTGTATAACCAATAGCAAAAACAACTTTTAAAACCTTTATATTTTAAAAAAATATTTTTTAATTCATAAAAAAGAGGAAAAGCCTTGGTATAAAACACTTTTTTTAAGAAGAAAACCCCTATCCTTAAAATGAGCAAAAAAAACTAATAAAAACTATCTTATAAAACCATTTTTGGAAGCCACATCACCATTAAGATAATAAGGGAAAATTTATAACAACTAAATAATTGATCATACAGGTATACCATTTAGCCACAAAAATAGTTTGAAACCAACATCATGATGATAATTTTAATATAAACTATATTTTTGTCCCATAAAACATATGATCTCAAACCTCACATAATTAAGTAATATGATAAAATAATTTTTAAATTAAATCATTATGAAACTAACTTTATTTTTTCCATATATTCTTAAGTAACACCTCATTATGACTTGAAAGTGTTAAGCTAAAAGAGACATAATCAACTGTCATTATTTCAAATAACTATATATATATAATACACAATATTTGATTAATAACATATAAGAGTCATTTGAAATATATATATATATATATAATACTACAATATTTGATTAATAACATATAAGGGTCATTTGAAATAATACAATATAAATAAAGCATGTGAGTATTAAAAAAAGTAAAATAATAATTTGAATGAAACTTTTGTACACATGAATATTTTGTATATTTACATATTATTTACTTTCTTTTTATCATTTTATTTCTTTAGGGATTTTTTACTTAGGAAAAAACTCTTTTTATCAACAAATTGAGTACATCAAGGAACATGTAATTCCACACTTAGATAACCCAAACGAATGCTTTTTTTTTTACTCATATCTATGATACACTATTTTATAATAATATTTTCTACTTTTGATAACATATTCTTTTATTTTGAACATTTACCTTCCCTTTATCATGCCATTTTTTTTACTTTTATTCTATTTTTTTTCTTTGTGACTATTAATATAAATAGCTTGTCTTGCATGTTAATTATTGCAAAATTATATCAATAAGTGATTTGTAATCAAAGTAACACTTCATTCATGAATAAACATCACATACATATACAAATCATGATATGAAAAATATATTTTTTACCATCATTCATAAATTTTACCATCATATATCAATATAATCAACTTTTATGTATATCATGCTCATTTCATTCATTTTTAATTTAACTTTTTTTATCAATCAATCAAAACATCTATCCTATAATACACATTACAGGCAATCATATACACATAAGTACAAGTTTTGTCTACCATTTAAAATTGATCAATTATCATACTAAGGCTCAAATATTACTTAATCTCCTTAATTGCTATATTACTTATGATTATGGTCTTCTTTAGTTTGCCTTAGTCACAAGCTTAACTTGTATAGGTTTTCTTTACAAATTCTCTTTGAATTGCTTTTTCTTTCCTTTTTCTCTCTCTTAAATTTCCTTTAATTGATCTAACTACTAAAACTTTCTTCTTAAAATAATATCTACAAGTGTAATAGCCTTAGTTTCCTTTATTTTATTCATTGTATTTTTTTTAAAAAGAAAGAGCTTTTTGAGATGAATCCAGCGATCTTTAATTTGTAATTTTTGGAGCTCTAATGAATAAATTATGAATTTTTAAAAATTTGGGATAAATTTGTAACGTGGAGGATATATTTATAATTTTGAAATGTCGGCTTAGTTCAAATTCGATTTGGCGGAGGATATATTTGCAAATACCGAATTTAGAAGGGTTTTTATGCAAAAATGCGGTTGATGGCGAGCGGTTCAAAAGCATTTCTGCAAAGACACACGGCTACGGGGACGTTGCCGAAGTGTGACGGCGAGATTTCTGAGAGCTGTTGTTAGCTTAGCGAAGTTTCGGTACGCTACAGTAGCATCCGAAGAGGATTTTGTGAGTTTTGGCACGCGACAGCGATGACCGGTGAAGATTTCCTTAAGTTAAGAAATAATTTATTCGTCGTCAGGGTTATGTAAGTTTTCGGTGAGCGGCGGAGACCGAGAGGCGGAAGCTAAGCCGGATTCGACCGATTCAGTACGTGAAACGGCCGATGTAGTGCCGACGAAAGGTTTCTGTTTTTGCCGGATGCAGAGGAGAAAAATAGGAACCAGTTTAGTTGAACCGGGTTTTCACTGCTGAACCGAGCTGCTGAGTGTCGGCGGTCCAGCGTGTCGAGAACGCGCTGTCCAGTGCGCCGAGTGTGCACGGTCCGACATCGAGAGTGCGTGGTCCAGCACCGAGTGTGCTTGGTCAAGTGTCGAGAGCGCGGTCCAGCGCCGAGTGTGCGCGGTCTAGCACCGACGGAAGACCGTAAGCAAGAAAAATTGTGAGCATTTTTGGGATTTTTGGAAAAGCCCGTTTGGGATAGCTTTAATAAAGAGGGATTTTTGGCTGTTTGGGATTTTTGGCTATTTGGGCAAGCTTTTAGAAAGCAGAATTTTAGCTATTTGGGAACAACTTTTAAAAACATAATTTTGCTTTATAAGCATATTTAAATTAATTATTTTTGTATTTTACGGTCTTGTAGGACATCGGGACTTGTAGGTAGGACATCAAGAAGAATTAGAAGTGGGCAAGAAAATTTTGGTACAGCAAATCCAGGTAGATAGATTCCTAACTCTGTGATGTAGCACACTACTATGTGTTTGCTTTACATGATTTTCTTTCAGTTACATGGTGTTTTGGTTGTTCTATATGTTGATGTTTATTTCATTTGCATGACAACTAAAAAGGAAAGAAACAATATGATACAATATGCTAAAGAAAGAGACGAAACAATATGTAAAAAAAGGTCTTTGATATGGCATAATTGTTTGGAATCATGATTGGAAATGGTAGTTAAAAAATAGATTTCCAGAGAACATTATCCTCACCACTTGGCTCAGTGTGTGGGATCACAGGGTATTGACCTTCGGATCAGATATTTACCTAGTGTTATGTGCTATGACTCCATAATGATTTACACCAGGCTCAGCGTGTTGGATCGCAGGGTATGGTACCATACCTGCCTGGTGGCACTAGGCTCAGCGTGTTGGATCGCAGGGTATCGATCTTCAATCAGATATCTGCCTAGTGTTGTGCTTGGTTGGATGCCGACTGGAGGTCATGATGATGGTTGGATCCAGAGGATAATGCTTCAAAGGGAATTGGGCCCAGTAATAACACACTATATAAGAAACTGGTATTTCTTTATGGTTTTTCATTTGGCATTATCTTATATATATGACATCTGGTATGGTTTTCTCTTAAGCATATGATTCATCTGTACTATTCATGGTATGTATTTTCATTTATATTGGGTTAACTATGTGGATTTATCTACTGAGATATGTAAAAATCTCATTTAGTGCTTACATCATAGGTCATGAAACCACTGCACCGAGAAATGGGAATGGTGCTGCTACAGAAGAGTCATTTTCAAGAGATGTGTGAGAGAGAAAAGTTTTGGTGTGATTAAATGTTTAAAAACATGTCTTTATATATATATACTTTGGATTTGGGAGTTAATGTTTATCTTACCGTCGGGTCCCCACTTTGGGTTTTGTTCTTTGTCCTCACTTAGATGCTGTATCTCGCGATTCTGATGTTCATTTTGTGATCTAATGGTATTGATTTAGGTGGGGGCTTGACAACAAGTCTCAACTAGCATCCTATTTATACTATTTTTTTTACATTCTTAGCCTTTCAAATATTTTTAACAATTGTCTTTTCATGTGAATGCCTTCTCTTATTTACCCTCTTTTTTTAAGTTTTAAAATCTATTCATATTCTATTATAGTATAAGTATGATCACTAGATTCATATTATATGCTTCTTAATCTTATCTAAATTTGTCTTAATTTCTTATCATATTTTTATAATATTATTATCACACTACTATGAAACTGCCATTTCTCTTATGTTGTATTGATGATTTCATTTACGATATTATTCTTCACCATAATATTGCACATTGTAAATCATCATATAATGTATCATCATTCAACTAATTATTTTTAAGCACCATCTATACATCATACTATATGATGTTTATAATTCTTATACGATTATTCTCTATATCTTTTACTTACTCATAATTGATGATAATCATGTATACTAAGCTTTTACATCTTTAATTATATTGATATGATATATTAATTGTATTGTTTGATTAGTTTATGATATATTTTGTTTGAATAATTTCACACTGAGCCTATTTTATTTTCTTTTGTGTGATCGTATGATACAATATACTTCTATTATATTATAAAATTTAATATTGCTACATATTCATATTAAGTACACATTATCATACTAAAATATTTTTGTTATCATATTATATAATAAGGTGTTGGGTTTTATAATCTATTATACTTCTACATTCATTGCTTTTTTATTGTATAATATTATCTTATTAACATTTATGCTTATGTATGAAAGCATTAGTATGATGACCAAGTCATCTTATATGATCATTAACCTACTTCTGTGTGTGTTCACACTTTTCTTATGTTGATTCTTTCTCTTATTTGATTGTAATATATGATACTAGATGGTTGTATTACATGATCAATCATTTCCTCACTTAAAACTATTGGACTGTCTTGACCCACAACTAATTATGATTTATTGTACTTGTATGTTATAGTAATTATACTTATATAACACAATCTCATCTTAAGAATCTGTTCACTCGATTGATTTTTTTACTCAATTATATTATATAATCATATAATATCGTATTATATTATATCTTAAAATCTTCAAAAATTTTTTAAAATTTTTTTAAATATATATATATATATATAAGTTTTTAAAATATATTTTAAATCAAAATCATTATTTTATAATTTATCTTACCTTAAAATCATTAATTATTTATATGATATTCTTCTTTTAAATATCTTATAATTTAAATTTATTAATATTACTTGATTATACTTTTAAGATATTATATTGTGATACCAAAATAGTGAAGTATCTCATCATCACTAGTCTCACATCTATGATATCAATATTCTATGCTAATAAAGACATAATACATTATGATGTATTAGAGCCTTATCTCTAGATATTCATAACACTAAAAGTAAAATATCTAAATATGAGATTAATTATAGATTCATTAAATAAAAAATTATCAAAAATTAAGGGAGATGACAAAATGATGAAATTATCATAATTACATCAAGAAAAAAGAATCAAGAGTGTGGCCATGCACGAAGGCTCATTATAGGAGCACTAGAACCTGTGTTATAGTACATAAGACATGCACCATGCATAAAACTCAGGCATGCTTGATGTCCATGCAAAGGAATGTGCAATAGCACTACACATGCACATGAGTAATAAATTATTATATCCAAAATCTTATATAAAGGAATAAGAATGATAAATAAAGCAATTGAAAACTTTATAAATTGATAGCTTCATGAGTTCAAAATTTCTTGAAGAATTTAATTTTTCTTGTGATAAAAACTTATTTTTTTTCTTCTTTAGTTTCTTGTCATTCTCATGTTTCAAATTTTACTATTATGACTCAAATAATAAGGTTTATTGTTAATAACTCAAAGTGAGAATATATTGTAGATAGATTAATATCTTATCATCACTAATCAAGGCCTTTATATTTTATGGCCCTCCTTTGAGTATTACAACATAGGGGTGATATATATCACAGATATCACATTTATTAAGTCATTATCAAATAGGATCATAAAGTAGAAATCTCTTCCTTAGTTTTTACTAACCTCCTTTTCTTATTTCTTTTTATTTTTTCATATATTTTGATTGATAACTTTTTATGTTTATACATATAAGTCATATATATATATATATATATATATATATATATATATATATATATATATATATATATATATATATATATATATATACCAATAGTTACAATGTGCTACAAAATCAAAACTTATGTAGGTAATGTTTTGTCATACAAATTCTCACATTATAATGCATTTCATAAATAATAAATAAGAGATTTTTAACAATCTATTTACATCATAGTTATTTGTTTACCTGAGAGATATGAGAAGTCTCTTCCATAATCTTATCAATTCTTCTCTTTTCTTATACAAATCATATTAAATTATCAATAAAAGAGAATTTTCAAAAGCTATTTTAGACAATTTCTTAATAAACTACACCTTTTAAATTTTTTATTCTCATATTGTATAATATGAATGACCTAATCGTACTCTAGGCTTTATACTAGTTAGATAACTTATTGTATAAATAGTTTTTGTTAAACATAGTCTAAACTGATCAATCATGTATGATATCCCTTCATACTATATAATCCATAATAGATACTTGGTTAGAAAAGATTGGATAGATAATTAATACTAAGCTTCCCATAACTAAATCATATCAGTATGATATCCTCTCATACTTATACAATCTATTCTCAACAACTAATCATACTAATATGATCTCTATCTTATACTAATATTATGATTGTCCAACAACCAATTTCACATGAAATTGATGACTTTCAATACATTGTACTAGTTTGACCTCCATATTGTGCTAATACTATGATCGTTCAAATTTCATATAAGACTGACATATCTTAACTCATTTATTAGTTTGATCTTCATAACATATTAGTACTATGATTGTCCAATAACTCTTTTTACATGAAATCAAAAGCTCTTATAGTACAAGTCCATAGTATACTAAAATTATCATCATTTGACAATCATTTTTACACTTAGGCTAAATGCTACTACCAGCCCCTTCACATAGATCATACTAAATGATAGGGGCAATCATCTTTGTATGACCATAGTAGCTAGGAATTTCAATAGCCTCTTACCACTATAATTTCTTACCAAGCTCATAGAATCCTATTTCTTTGCATTCCAACCAAAATACGATATATACATAAAGATTCAAGGGAGATCTTATTTTAATATGTGATTCTCATAAGCCAAAGTTGAAAATCTCTTTCTTTACCTCAAGTTCTACCTTTAACTCTTTATCTCTTTAAATATCCTTAAAGATTCACTATTATTTTGCTTGAATTCACCTTCCCTTCCTTCTCTATCTCCATTCTTTCTTCCTTTCTACTTTCTTACAAATGTTTGAAACATTGAAATGTTTTTGACTATAAGAAAGAGATTATATTCTTATTAAATAAGGGAAATAAATAATATATATTTATTATATATATTTTTAAAAATTTGTAAAAAATTTAAATGATTTATGAAAAATGCAAATTATAAACCTACATATTTCTCACAATAAGACCTAATGGTATGCTCAAATATGGGATTCAACTACTGTCATCGTAATATGCATTGCGAGGCATATATTAGCCAAAATATTTTTTAGGTTTTGGATCTATAATACACATATCTAATACAAAAAATTTTCTTTAAGAGAATATTTAAGGATAATTATATAGGTTGTTACATATCCATAATATTTTATACATATATTTTTTTCACCAAAATAATATTTTGGATATGTATACATTTAATTCACTATAATTAAAAGGGTTATATTCACTAAACATACTCTATAACCATTTTTTAGAGCAAACATCCACCTTCATTACAAGATCATTATGGAAGAATTCCTAATGCATATGTGAAAACACCATTATGCTACTTTTTTCATACATTTAAACTTTCATACTTAGAGCAGCTTGATCAATTTACTAATATTAAACTCAATTTTATATCTTTTGTGAAAAATCTAGGATAAGAATTTATACTCTTTAAATTTCTATGAGTCCTCCCATTATCTTAATTTATGAGCAAGGGAGAGCCTTTCTTGGGTCATGGTGTTAAGGGAGTTTGTAAAGATTTTATAAGAGATTGGAGTTGAGGAAATTATGGGATCTTGATCTAAGGTTAGGTGCCTACATTGGGATTAGTATTAGTAATAAAGAATAATATTTCTCTAAGGTTTAGTCTTAGATTGATTTAAGCTTATGCTTTTTCTTGATATAAAAAGATAGGACTATAATACCTAATTAGCTACTTAAGAAGGACAAAAGGACTAGAAAAATATCTAAAGCATGAAAGGTCAAGACCACTTAAGAAGAACAAAAAAACTAGAAAAACATCTATAGTATGAGAGTTAAGAGAATGAATAAGTTTTATATCAGTTATAAAAGAAAATATCCTAAGTAACATAAGTAAATTCATAGATCTTGAAATGATGAGATGTATTTTAAGAGTAACTTAAGATTAGATCTATTAAGAACTTCATAAATATGTTGGAGTTGGAGACAGTTTGGCTTAAGTGACCAAGCAAGAAGGGATCCTTTAGAGAAGGACAAAATATGACTAGTTTAGGATAATATCTCACCAAAAAATATTAAATATTATAATATGGTATTAAAGTCAAGTTATTCTTTTTCAATGTTGTTTGATGATAAACTAAATGAAAGTTGTAGGCATGTAACATGTGATTAGTTACCATGAGAAGGATGGAAGGACTAAGAGAAATTCTAAAAGTATGAGGCCCAAACCTGAATAAGAAGGATGGAAAGACCAAGAGAACATTTGAAGAATGTAAGACAAGAGTGTGAATAAGTTTTACATCGACTAAGAAAATATCTTAAGAGATGTAAGTCAAGTCTTAAGCCTTGAAATGATGAGACATCTTTTCAGGCAACTTAAGCTTGGATCTTATAAGAATTATATGTTTAAACATGCTAAAATTGGAGAAATTTTATAATTGGTGAATAAGAAAAAAAAGAAGCCCTTAAAGAAGGACAAAAGCTTATTAGTTTAGGATAATATTTCACTAAAAAAAGTTGAGATGTTATAAGTGTTGTAAAATGTGTGAGACAAAACAAATAAGAAAGGATGGATGAATTATGTGTTTAAAATATTTTTTGATTCCAAAAATTCAAGAAATTTTTTTTGAGCTTAAAATATTTTTTTATCAATAAAATAAAATTTCTCAATAATAAATGAAATGAACACAATAATTTTTAGGTAGTTCGATCAAAACTCGTGCTTGCATCCACCCTTGATCTCTAATCAGGCTTCTAATAACCACCCCCTTTTATCAAAGTTGGTAGGGATAAACCAAATACACACTGGTGCTTTAATGAGACACCAAAATTAAAGAATTCAGGCTATTTAAAAAAAATTAAAACTTTATAATTTTTTGCTTACAAAATTCCTTACATTATTAATTCTTTAAACAAGAGTAACACTACTAATGAATGAAGTAGATGTTACCAAAAAAATATAAAAATGATTATGAATAGAAGTAGAGAATAGAGATTGAAGAAAATTTGTAGCTCCCATAAATAGGTAAAAATTTGTTGCTCATGGTTTGAACTTTAATTGAACTTGTATGAAAATTTTTAAGTTTGATTCAATAGTTCTTATGTTTAGTAAATGGTCTCTATTTATAGTTGAAATAGAAAACAACAAAAATAACTCTTCCAATGACTAGAATCAGCTTTTTTGAAAAGCTAATTGTTATAGTAGAGAAGATGGTACAATTGTCGTTTGATTATGCGAATGGATGGAGCAATAGCCGTCGGATCAACTTAAATGATAAAGGGTCTAGATCTAATAACAGTGAGATAATAGCAAGAGTGTTGGATTCAAAAACTAGATGAATGGTAACGATGATGAGATTATTGCTCACAAAGGTCAAAAGACTCTCACCCATTCAATTAAGCATTATGATTGAACGACTGAAGACAAAAGACTATTCACAAATGCGAGCATGATCTTGACCGTTCAATCATGAAAACGAGTGATCGATTGATGTAGAAATCTCAAGTTTGGCAAAGCTTATTTTTAGTCCCATGTTATAAAACTCTATAACTATTTTATACTTATAATACATGCACTATGTATTATTATCAACCTAATAAGTTTGGCTACTCCCTGGTGTTCCCAGAAGGTCATGAGTTGCTAGCATGCACACGAAGTCCAACCAGACCTAATTTACATAAATTAAATAACGAGTCTGCCCTAACTCATTTTGTCTAAACTGGTTCATAATTGAAATGCCCTGAACTAGTTCACCCTATGACCACAATAGTAACCTGATTTAATCGATACTTAGGCTTGACCCATTTTGATTTTGGTCAGTTTCCTAGCTAGTGGGTCCCCATGGCCTGTGTTGCCTTTAGGCCACTAAACCCGAGCCTTTTAGACTTAGCAATTTGTGCTTAGGCATTTTTTACTTATTTTTAATAATTAAATTTTTATTAAAAAAATTATATATTAAAAAACTCAAATGTTTTCAAAATAAAATATAACTTAAATCAAATTTACATATGCATGAAATATGATAATCCTATGTGTCACAATTACAAAGAATTTAAAGGTTTAACATGCTAATCATAAGGATTAAAAAATAATTTTTTTGTAGATTAGCCCTCTATAAAGGCCATTATCCTTAGCTCCAAAGTCAATAGGTTGAGCTATTAAATTGTATTCATTATTTATGTTGCAACAATTCTTGTTCTAACAAATTTAGATTACTAAAATAACACTAAGCTTAACAAGATATTACTAAATACTTAGCTTTAATTTTGTGATCATCACCTCAAAGGATATAATAATAAGAATGAAAATACTTTTTCTATTTAGTGAAGGAGATAATGGATAATGCTAGCTCAAGCAAGTTGTTGATAGATGTAAGCCAATAGATAGTGGTTGAACAAACAAAAAAGATTAGTGTCCTTTACTTTTCCTACACATTAGTGTTATGCTTACTCTTAATTACTAACATGCTTTAAAATTTTATTATAAAAAATATGCAAGTTGTGTGATTTATGCATAAAAATCTAAGACAATCAAATTTATCCCATCCTTGAGCATGCTTATATAACCTAACAAGTAAGATAAAAGCTAACCCATAATAGTTATCATAAGCTTACTCTTATTTAGTAGCTCAAATGATGACAAATCTCCTCAGCTTATATTATCATGTTCTCTATTATTGTTGGTATTATGACTGATTTACTGTCTAATTTTGATGTTTCTTATAAGTTCTTAGATTATTTGTTATAGAATGATGGGCTCACCACTAAGAATGAGTAATAAGAGTGATTAACTTGCATATATTAGGAAACAAAAAAATTATGAAAGATAAAAACATGAAATAGGAAAGGAGATAACATGCATGAGATACTTTTTAAGGCATCCTAAGTCAAGAGAGGTTAGGAACAACATAAGAGTGGCTTTGTAGTTTAGGTATGAAACCTTTTATTGGCATAACATGGGGTAATAAAAAGGATTAATATTATTGACCACAAATAAAGTAAATAATAATGTAAATATCACACACGTGTAGATTTAAAGGTATTAAATGCTTTTACAAAATCAATATAAAAAATCTGAAGACATGATAATTACTTATGAAAGACACATGCCAAAATTATAATGGGAACCAAATTGATATAAATAGAAATAATGATGAAAACCTAAGATTCATAAATAAGCATTATTGAATAAAGATGACAATAATTAAAGATTCTGTGCACAACTATTATCAATAGTGTGAGAATTAAAAATGCATCAGGGGTATGAGGATGTTGTGGCTTAACCAAAGATAGATTGGCATGGTGCTTTATATCTTGGGCCTCACACCCATACTCCTGACACTAGAGTCTCAACGAGTTGGCATATCAAAGTTCTCATTATAATCAAATTTAAGAACTCAATGAGATATAAGGGAAAAATAAAATGGTTTTTTTATTCATCAAAAGTAATCATAATACATAAGGATAGGTTTCTCATTTTATAGAGAGCTTAATGGTATGTGTAAAAACAAATTGAAATGCCAAAACAAATATAAGTAATACAAAAAAAGATGTATTAATTTGTTTAAAAATTAGAAAAATAAGTAAATAAAATTATTGTAGGATTGAATCTCTTAGGATTCTTATAAAATCAAGCCTTAAAATTTTAAAGTAACCTTGGAAAGCTCTAAAATTAACTACCATAAGTTCTTCCCAAACAAACTTTTATTAAAAGTTGTCTCTATCCAAGAGGCTAGGTTGACAGATGACTAGTGGATGGCATGGGTTGAGAAGTGTGCATGTTTGCGATGGGCACTCATGTCCACTAATCAAGTGGTGAGTCGACGTTGATTCGAGTCAGCAGTAGGTCGTGGGTTAGGATTAGATGTAGGTGACGTGGCATGGTCATAAGCTCAAGTGGGTTAGAATTTGATATTGTTGTCATTTTTTTTGCTTGCTTCAACCATCAACTCCTTTGTAGCATTTTTGCTACCCTAGTTGAATTAATCATTTTGCTCATATTAATTGATGTTTAGCCACATACCTTTTGCCTACTATACTTCCTCTTTATCAATTGTTATGATCAGTTGCACCTCTTCCTTTCATATTGATTAATGTTTTGGTGCCTACAATTGCTCTCTAATTGCTATTATTATGAGTCTCCATCACGATTGACCTATCTAATAACTTCCCTCATTGTCAATCTTGTAGATTCATTGTACATCTCATCGACTTATGCTTGTAGCTACATCTGTACACTGGTTTGCATCATTGGTCATTGCGAATTCATAGTTCTCTCATATTGTCCATGAGATTTTATTGGCCGATCCTCTTATAGTGATCCTCATTAACTTATACCTACATACTATGACTGATTTCTCCACATTAACATATATACGAAACTAGGCATTTTATGTAAAAAACTTTTTTTAACACTTGTACCTACGTACTCTAATTGTTTCCATATATACGAAATTATGAGTCTTTAGATATAACATGTTACCTAATTAGAGTTAATATACACCATCTGCTTATGTAGCTAAGTTATTTATAATTCTCAAGTAAGATATCTTATTATTGATGACAACATTGATTAGTTATAACCATCGAGCTTGCTAGAGCATGAAAAGTTAAGTAATAATTGAAATCCACATGTTTATTAGTGAAATTACATCAACGATGTTTAACTGCAAATATTTTAAATATATCTAAGATAATGTTTTACGTAGCTTTTGTAGATTGGAACTTTTTTAGAATACATTTCACATTTTGTTTAAACGTTACCGAACATATCTTCAGAATATTTTTATATCAGAAAAAATAAATATGAAGAAAAAATAATTTTATTTTCTTAAAATAATAGTTTTTAGTTTTTTTATCATCAAAAAGAATATTTTAATCACTGAATTATACTAGTGATTTTTTTAAGCAATTCTAAATTTAATAATACTTAATGCAATATTGTTAAAATAATTAATTCATTAATATGGTTAATATTCAACTATTTTACGGCTAGCCCTTTAAATCCAGTATAAATTCTTTAATGAAGTTTTTATGATGCACAACGGATTGACCATACAAAACGTATATGAGGATGTGCCTGCTCTTTATAATACAAACAGTACAACGACTTGCTACTCTCTCTGTCCGTCGCCGTCGCCAAGAGGAAGAAAATAAGATTGGTTGGGTCCTCATGGACGCGCATCGAGAGCAGCAGCAGAATCGGGAAGGACAGCGTAATCATCCGCCCTCTGATTCGGATACCATGACTTTTTTGGTATTGGTGCTGGTCTTTGTCGCGTTCGCCATGGTTAGAACTGTGATCTTAACTGATGTTATGTTTTCTTAAAACTTATTCTGCAACGAGGTATCAGAGGCTTGTTTGTATTTCGAAAGATTATGCCACTTCTATTTTCATCTGCTCCGATTTGATTTAATGTTTCCCAATCAGTTCGTAGGTCGGTGGAAAAAGATAGGATTGGTTTTTTGTGCACAATCCCTGAGATTTGTTGTCTTTGTTTTATTTGTGTTTTTTGAATTTTTGAATACTTCAATTTATTGTTCCTATAAGATGCTTGGAAGACTTGGCAATGGCATTTCTCTTATATGAGTAATAGACGATAGGATGAGGAGGAGGATAGTAGAGGAGAACTTCACCTCTCCATGTCTTTTCTTATCCCTGAAACTTGAAGAATGGGACATGTAGCAATGGTACATCGATAATTGGAGAGGAGATGCCACATCAAAACACAAGCTGAGTTGCGTCTGTAAATGTTTCTTTGAACTATTGTGTTTTAGCTTGGAGTTTGTATTTTGTTATGTTTTATTTGGTTTGATCAAAGTTCCTACTGTTATGTTTTCTTCCTTTTTGTATACAAGCTGAGTTGCATCTGTAAGTTTATGTTTGAACTATTGTGTTTTTATCATGAAGTTAGTATTTATTATTTTTGTTTTGGATTGATCAAAGTTCGTACTATTATGTTTCCTTCTTTTGTTGCATATCATGATTAGATCTACAAAATGTATTTCATGAAAAGTTTATTAAGAAGAGAAGCTTTCAATATTAATATTGAATGATTGATATGTTCGTATGGTGATTAGGAAATTTGACTTGATCATGGTTGAGAAGATTTAAAAAACATAGATACCCAAACTAGATAAGTAATTTATGGGGAATCTTTTACCTTGATTCAATTGAAGTTTATCTATGCATTGAATTAGAGAGCTGTAGAGTTTTTCTCGTCTTTCTAATGTACAAAGAATTTTGTAAAATTTTTGATATTTGATTGAAAAGTTAAAGGTTGTTATGCTGCCTTGAACTATGTCAAACAGTCCAATCAGAGCTTAATAAATTTGTTAATTTCAGATTTGAATATTATCAACTTGGAGTTTTTGGAGATTCAATGGAGGATTTTCAAGATTGCTTTTTTAAGATAGATATAGATCTATTTAGAGGGGATTATATTTTGTTTAAAGTGCTCATTCTTTTTGGAGAAAGATTTGCCTTTCCAAAATTTATAAAAAGAGCCTGTGTTAAAAAGACTCTTTTGTGGATGAGTAGATTATCTAGTATTTGTTATTTTGAAAATTTGGCTAGTGTTGAGATTCAATTAGAAGTAATTGTTGAAAGATAACAAGCACAGTGTTTACTAGAAGGGATGAATTGTGCAAATAAAATTTAAGTCAACTCAAATTTGAGTACAAAGTAGCAATGGAAGATTTTTATTTTTTTAATCTTATCAGTTCTTATAACACTTGTTTTTTGAAAAATGTTATTAACCTTTGCAAATTTATTGTATGGAAATGCAAGTAAGATTAAAAACACAAGAATTTTCAAGTTGTTTGATTTAAAATCGAATTTACCTTCATCCACAAAAAAGGCTAAAAAGTATACTAAATATCACCAAAAAGACCTTATAAACACCAATTTAATAAAAATTTATAGCACCAATTTAATAAAATTTTACAACATTGGTTTAATAAAAATCAACAATATCGGTTAAATAAAAGCCTATAAATATTGATTTAATAAAAGCCTACATTATATCCAAAAGACCAATAAGAAGAATGAGGATAACGTCCCAACCATGGGACAATGAAACTGAATACAAAGCATGTTATAAAGATTTATAACCAAGCACAATTTAAACAAGTTCACAAATATATGCAATGTTTTTCTAAAGAACTAGTATATGACAATTTGCAGCTTAGCTTAAACATGGAATGTTGTGAAGAATGAGTAATGGTAAAAGTCACAAATTTATTTTCCTAGAGATGAAGATATTCAAGTGATATTCTTCTCAAATGTATGCAAATGAACATTAATCTCTAATACTATAATTGAATGTTTTTAAATACTCAATTTCAAGTTTTCCAATGGTCAAAACAATCCCTCTATTGGCTAAATCATTTCTATAAAAACTAATCAAACTAGTTTTTATTCACGAATTGAATTAATTGTACTATTCAATCCAAAGGATCATACATTTACGATGCAATATTAAGCTTATTGTCCAGCCTAATGGATTTGTCTGATTAGTTTATTTTTAAGTATACAATGGATCTTACTAATACAACGAGTATGTTGTACTCGTGCAAATAGTAAAAACTCTCTGTCTTAATTTTTGAGCTTATGAATTTATTGTATGATGCATGATAATGCACTACGATGAGGTTTACAACTAGATTACTTGTACTGATCATAATAGAGTGTATTCGTACAATTGGTGAATCGTCTCATATGACACAAATCTGCTTAACATGTGCCCAAGATCTAAACTAGACTTCTTGGGTAACATAATATCGTATTGGTACGAAGGTGATTTATGCTTATAGTCTAAGTCTTTAACTAACTAATATACTGTTAAATTGATCATACTTGCATGACAATATAATTGTAGATTATACCTGACATCGCTCAGTTCGATCCTATGATCCATCCTCCAAAAGAATGGATTGCATAAATACGAATGACAACATCGTACTGCATGAAGCTCAGTAATTGTAAATTTTGACAAACACATATTGGGAAACCAATAGTGTACTTGTATGATAGGGGTATCATACAAGTACGAATAATATAAATATGTATATAACTTAGGATCACCCTCGACCAACTCTTTGTTCGATTATATGAGATATTAGTCGTATTGCTCGTTGATGACATCATACAAGTATGATTAATACAACTAATGTATTTCTCTTAATTCAATCATTTTTCACTTTTTGCCTTGATTGTATAATAGTGAGTAATACTTCCTCTAAGCATTGCACTCTTTGAATGCATGTTATATGAACATAAACTTAAATGAGATGTATGTCTTAACTAAAAAACAATATAATAAAAATTTTTAAATCATTTAATATTCACACTTAAATCTAATCGAATTCTAGTACCTCAAAAAAATTGTTATATATCTTAATAAACTAATGCCAATAAAGATGAAAATATAAATTTTTTGCGAGTATTACTCAGGTTTATGTTTCTCTTGCTATTAGTTGCGATTTACACTTAAATACCTTAAGTTTTTTGAGTTAAATGATGAAGCTTTTCACAAGATTAAAATATTTGTTATTAAGATGCATGATATGAAAGTATTTAAGAAAAATATTGGTAATAATGATATAATAGTTTTGTTATCATCAAACAAGTGGTACATAAATTAAATGTTCAAAATTCTCTACTTTTTGATAATGACAAAACCATCCAACACATTTAGAAATAAAAAAATATTAAATCATATAAGAATACAGATGCTCTTCCTATATTCATACTTCTTCTGCCCTTAATGCATTCAATTTAAATAATTGTAAACCAAATATCGAGATTTACGAGTTTTTTCATTTCACTTTTCTTTTTCCATTATTGTCATGCATTAAAAGATAAAAAAAGATATAAAATGATCAAGAGAACAATTCTAGGCTCATTGTATTCAAAATTATTGAAACTCAAGGGAGGAGACAATGAGAAAAAACGTCGTTGCAGCACGAACCTGCGTTTGCATGGTAGTTAATTGCGAAATTTATAGAATTTTTATATTTTTTTGTCAAAATCATATGTTTTTTTACTTTGTAATAAAATAATATTTCCAAATCTTTATATAAATGAGTGAAAAGGATATATGAAATAATTCTGAATTTTAAAAATCAGAATTTTGTGAATTCAGAATCTCTTGAAAAAATTTTTTTTAGGAAATTCAATCTCCTTGTGGCAAAACTCTCCACATTTTTCTTCTTTAGTTCATTGTCATTTCTCATGCTTCCACTTTTGTCAATACGACTCGAATAAAGAAAGAAAGTCTGCTATCCAAGGTTCAGGGTGATAATATTTTGTAGGTAGATCATAAAATAAGCAAATTAAAGACCAAGCAAACTAATTGTTGATATAAATTGTTAAAAATTTAACAACTGAGGACAAAACTACAAAATGCATGTAAATATTAACACTTGTTGATATCAATGCAAAAACAAAACTACATGTGATTATACATGATAAAATTTATTTAAAAAACATAATGGATTCATATGTTTTCTCCCCTTATATCCATGCATAAAACAAAACTAAAAGAGAATCAAACTTAAAACATATACATATTAAAATAAGTTAAGATGCTTCTAAGGATTTGTCCTCTTTTTTAACTAAAACAGAGGAAGCATATGCACCAACATAATCAATTTAATATTTAGTTTTTGGAATCCAAATGTATTTGGGTCTGGTTAATCCATAATTATGCCAAACAATATTTCTAGATACATCGTGCTTAGTCTTTTTAATCCAAACAAAAGTTGGAAACCTAAAATTAACGTTAAGTCTTTCCTTGTAATCCTCAGATATATGTATCTTCTTTAAATAATGATTATAAGTAAGAGAAAGAGCATAAATAAAATTATCAACAACATACATTGACCTAATATTATAATAAGAAACATTCTTTTTGCATGTGGTGAGAAATAACATAATATGAATGCAACTTTTTAAATTGTTCGAAAAAATTTTCTCTTTTGTATATTGACAAATTGTTCTTGGAAGTTCATATCTAGTTTCATGCTCATGCAAATATCATGAATTCTTTTCATTTAAATCTTTACATGAGCTAAGATAATATTTATAT
This sequence comes from Vanilla planifolia, assembly GCA_023846275.1. Lineage (NCBI taxonomy): Eukaryota > Viridiplantae > Streptophyta > Magnoliopsida > Asparagales > Orchidaceae > Vanilla > Vanilla planifolia. Next base: position 22,713,169 of record CM043874.1, read on the forward strand.
TCTTTCTTCAATCTCTTATGCTTCAATGCAAATGATTTAAAGGCCTTAAGTAATTCAAGAAAATAATTCTTTAATTTTTTACAAGAGAGTTTGCATACTACATTATTTTCACTTTCAGATGAATCATCTTGATGTGCTATGAAACAGATGATTTCTTCATCAATTGTCTTTACTAAAGGTCTCTTCATGCTTTGTTGTAAGACAAATAAGTTTTTTTTTTCTTCCTCATTCTCTTCACTATTTGAAGAGGTAGATTCTTCTGAATTTGTTCTATGTGGCCACTATGGCATTCTTTTTTTCTTTTTATCTTTCTTGTAGTTCTTCATACATATCTTCTTTGCTAGCTTGGGACAATGGGGCCGATAATGTCTCGGTTCTTGGCACTCATGACAGTGTGCTTCAATTTTCTTTCCTTTGTCTTTATGGCTCATCTCCTTCTTCTTTGAACTACCTGTAGTCATCATTTTGAAAAATTTTGTTATATTTTTAAAAAGTTTTTTACCTCATTATTGCATGGAGAATCATCATTGGATGTAGGTGGTGTAACTTTCAAAGCAATATCCTTCTCCTTTTTGATTGTTTGGGTTGCATTTCTTTTCTCCTTGACATCTCTATCTTGTTAGTCATAAGATCTCTAAGCAATTTATCCAATGAGAGATGGTCTTGAAGACTATGATCGCGATCAAGGGGTCAAACTCTTTTGCCAATATCCTTAAAATTTTCATCATCTGTTCAACATTAAAGAAAACTTTAACAAAATTTGAATAAGCATTTATAATGTTAGTAAAACGAGTAAACATAACATTAATCGTCTCTCCTTGTATACAAAAAAGTTCTTAATCGTGCATAAGAAAGTTAAATTTAGATTCCTTGACTTAGATTGTCCCTTCATATGTAACCTTAAGCTTTACCCACACTTCATTGGTGGTCTTAAGATTCGTAACTCTATTGGATTTAGTGGTTGAGAGGCCATAATGAAGGATTTTTATTTCTTTTGCTTTGAGTTGAATTTTATGCTTTTCTTGTAGAGTAAGTTCACCCAAAGGTGTTTTAACCAAGACATTATCTACCTTTTAGTGAGAAAATCAAAACCATTCTCTACAATATTCCAAAATTTTAAATTAATTAGTTCAAGAAAAATATGCATTTGACATATTAATTGATTCAAGAGGTAAATGAATTGAAGAAGCATTTTTTAAGGATAGCATCATCGATTACCATATTGTGCAATGTCGTGTGGGTCTTATTTAAATTTTTTAGACACCATAAGCAATTACGTTGTAATACTAGTTGAAAAATAAAGAGTACAATATATATAAGAGGGGGTGAATTGTGCAAATCACAAATTTAAGTGAACTCAAATTCAAATAATAAGTAGTAATGCAAGGTTTTTCTTTTTCATAATCTTATTAGCTTTTATAGCACTTGCTTTGAGAAAGATGTTATTAGGCTTTGTAAACTTGTTGTGTTGAAATGTAAGATAAAAGACAGAAGAAATTTAATTCAAAATCGGATTTACATTCGCCCTTGGCTAAAAGGCTAAAAAATACAACAAACATTGGGTCAAAAGACCTTACAAACATCTGCTTATTAAAAGCATACAATATTAGCTTAGTAAAAACTTATAACATTGGCTTAATACAACTCTACAATATCGACTTAGTAAAAGCCTATAACACTAGCTTAATAAAAGTCTATAAATATTAATTTAATAAAAGTCTACAATATGGGCAAAAAGCTAATAAGAATAACAAAAATAAAGTCCTAATAATGGGAGAAGAAAATCAAATATAAAGCATATTATAAAGATTTTATAACCAAGCATAATTTAATCAAGAGGCATTATAATGATTTCAAAGCAATTTACAAATATATGCAATGTTGTCTAAAGAAGTATATGAAAACTTACAACTTAGCTTAAACAAGGAAGGCTGCAAAGAATGAGCAACGGTAAAAGCCATGGCCTTGTTCTTTTTTTCTTTTAGAGATAAAGATATTTAAGTGATGCTTTTCTCAAAAGTATGCAAAGGAATATTAACCTTTAACACTATAATTGGATGCCTTTAATAGCCATGTTCAAGCTCCAATTGCTCAAACAATCTCTCAAGTGGCTAAATCAATTTTCATAAAAAATAGTCAAACTATCTGTTACTTATAGATCTAAATTGCTTTTACTATTTGATCCAAAGGATTGTAGAAGTACAATATAATATTAAGCACATCATTCAACCTAATAAATTTGTTCGATTAGTTTATTCCTAAGCACATCATGGATCGTACTGATATAATGAGTACATAATATGAATAACAAAGGCTCTTTTTGCTTTAATATTTGAGTTTTTGGGAATTTGTTGTATGATGCATCATACGCTCTGATGAGTGTTATGAGTGGCTCACATATATTGATCATAATAGATTGTATTTGTACGATTAGTGAATCGTATATTCATACGATACAAATCTGTGGAACACGTGTCTATTTCTCAAATTGGGTCTTTTTGATAAAATGTTATCATACTGCTCTGAAGGTGATTTTTGCTTGTTTATAGCTTAACTACTTAACCAATATACTGTTAAGTTGATTCTACGTGTACCATAATTATGTCGTATGTATAAGACAATACAATTGTAGACTATACTTAACTTCGCTTAGTCTGATCTCATATTTGGTTCTTTAAAAGAATTGATCATTAAATACGAGAAACAATGTCGTATTGTACGAAGCTCAATAATTTTAAATTTTGACAAATGTTTCTTAGGAAATATAAAAATGTATATAACTCAAGGTCACTTTCAATCAATTTTTTGTTTGATCTTTTCAGATGCTAGTTGTATTGTATGATGGTGACATCGTATAAGTACGAGTAGTATAGCCAATGCATTTCTCTCTTAAGTAAATCACTTTTCACTTTCAATCTTGATTGTACAACAATGGGTGATGCAACTTATAAGCATTGCACTGTTTCAAGGTATATTTATATGAACAGAAACTTAGAGGACATCTCTCCAATCTAAGGTGCTGGCCGACTTCCTTGCCGATGGAGTGGTCAAAGGGATGTAGGCCTTAAAATTTAGGTAAATCAACACAGGTAGGCTTATAAATTTGGTTAATCGACTTGATTCTTATGCTTATTACCAATTCTAAACGACTTCACTCAAACACTATAATCTAAAGGGTTTGCACCACAACATGAAATATCGAAGACAATATGGAGTCAAAACGTCCAACAAACTAACTGCTATCTTTTGTAATACTAATGGAATTAAGTGCCATGCTAGATTGCATCGATGAACAATTGGGCCAACTAGTTATGACAACTAATGAATATGTGATCCAAATAAAAAAAACAACTTGATGAGCCTCACATATGCCACCATTTCATGTGTCCCTGTGATGATGACCATTAGATTTCATGAAGAGTCAAGAAGGGTATTGACATCACAACCCCATCTTTTGTTGGAAGCTGAAGCCTCCCAAAATTCTTAAATTAAAAGTTAAGATGGCTCATTAATTTGAATGGTTTAAGATGATGAATTATCTTAAGCTTAGGTTGGTAAGAGTGAAGTTAACTAGTCTCACTAAATTATATTCTCAGACCTAGACCTCAAAAAGACAACTTATGGTGAATTAGGAGGGCTTTCTCAAAAATATTGGAGGTGAGGTATGCTCTTATTATTTATCATCATAGGTTACTAAATACTGTCGTTGCATTATTTGTGCAACACATTATTGTTAGTGTGTCCCCAATATATCTAGTAACTATTCCTCAACTATTACTTGTTTTACTAGGTAGTTTGACTAGATTCACATTTCCAAAATCTATAAAGTGCTATAATTGTAAGGGTCAAGTCATGTAGTTGCATTATCTCTAAGGAAAGATAGTAATGTTGGGGAGAGAGTCATTGGAGAGCAATGAATGATAAGGATTGCAGGGACCACCATTTGCAAGTCGATGAGAGAGAATGTGTGAGGAAATTACAATTTTTTTAGACAGCCCTTGAATGCTAGATCGTTTGATCGTATCTTTGAGAGTAGTGATGTTATTGAACAACCTAGCTTAATAATTATATCCTTAACCCTATAAAGCATAGCTTAATTATGACACTATAATAAAAGGGGATGATTTAAATGGGTGTAGCTTGAACTTTTGGATAAGTTGAAGTAGGATATGAGAGTTTACTTTCAAGAATGATTAGGTAAAAGATAAAACTAAAATGTAGTATTAATGATTCATTTTTTACGGAGAAAAATAAAAATTTGTAGTAGAACTTCACATCAAAGAATAATAAGGAAAGAAAGATTGTTGTTCAAACATGACTTGGTTACCTTTGACCTTGATATATTTGTACCCCTTTGTGACCATATATTTAGTATTGAGTCACCTTACCATCAATAATTACAACTCTTAGTAACAGAGAAGCATATTTGAAGGAATTGATGATTCTCAATATCAAGTAGATATTAAATTCATTTTTTAGTGTTTATTAATCTAAGTTCTTTCCTTAGACATATTCATTTTTGAGCATGCATGTGGAACCATCAAAGCTTTGCTAAGCATTAGAGTTGAGTATATCCTTTTTGAGATCATATTTGCCTGACCCATGGACAACTTTATTGACATTAGTTTTTATGGCCATGACTTATTGCTTGATGATATAGTTGAATGATCATGCCTTGAGAGATTTATTCCATGATCATTGACTTACCTTGTAATATTTTATGTACTATCAAAAGAGGACATTTTTGCTAGCTATTATAATTGATTCACTATCATTCACTAGTTCAATGCATTATTGCCTTATGATGGGTGTGCCTTTAGGTTTATTTTTAGAGACTAGAATCTATTAGGGATTCAATAAAACTTATAGAGCATACCTTAACAAATAGAGCATCCAAAGTTATGAATTTTTGGGAATTTGGAGTCATGTTTATCATATTTTGAGTTTATCATAGGATTAAGTTTACTTGGGATTGCATATTTGTATGCATCTAATATCTCACTCTATTTGTTTTGTATGCTATCACAATAGCCTTTTAAAGCACACATTTGCACACATGATTAGAGTTACCTGAAAGCTTCGCAAAGCAAGTTGATATGGGTAATATAACATATAAGCAAGTTGTTGATACACATTGGAGATAACATGGTTTTTTTTGTGAGGGATAGTTATGATATGCATTAGGCCTCAAAGGTTTTGAAGTAGATCTACTAGAAAATTATAAATGAAGGGGCTACATGCTTTTAAAGTCTTACGAATAGTTCTTTCAAATGCATATGTTATAGATTTATCAAATTACATTGAGATCAATAATATTTTTATTAGTTTTGACTTGGATACAAGGGACCCATTATTATTCCTAGTAACAAACATTTGCCTTGAGAGTCACCTTGTCCTTGAGTGCCCACCAACCTTTAGTGGATAGAAAAAAATAAGCAAATTGATTGCATCCTAGATGATTAAATCATGGTGACCAATAACTGTAGCTATTAGAGTTATCTAGTGCCATGACAAGGTAGGCTTTGAATGTTACTTAGATCTTGTGGGAGGAGTTTCAAAGAATTGATGTCTATTGATTTGTGCACTACTAGGATGAACTTGACTCCTACTCAACATGGTTGACCTCTTCCTAAATCGTGGGAGTTCACAATAAGAGACTTTAATTTAGATAGTGTACCAAGATTAACCTAGTTCACAATAGGAGTAGAGTAATGGTACCTTCCATTTGGCTAGTTGATTAGGGCTAGTAGATCAATAATCCAACGACATAGACTTCCATAGCTACAACTTTCAATACTTCGGTTCCAACTTTTAGTTAAATACAATTAAATTTCTAGTTTAACATTTTGATTTACTTTCTGTGTGGCATCAGTTTTGCATCAATTTAGTGCTAGTTGATGGTGTTTGTCATTGCAATTTTTCAGTATGATTTTATGAGTGAGACTTGTTAGCACCGAAGCATTTCATATTGGTTTCGTAAGAATCTAGCATTCAAAAGGATTGTCTTTGGAGACTAATTCTGATCTTCTTGAGCCATTCTACTTGTCGTAAATGTTTTGTAGATTATTGTCTAGATTTAGATTCTTTTAATGTTTATTCCATTATTTTGTGTTTATCTAGTTTGATTAGATTAGCATTGATTCTAAATTTGTTTAGATGGGTCATTGATGTGAATGTTATGGTATCTCTACATAAGCTCACATGTATTTGGGTTTAGGATTAACTAGATGATTGTTTGATTTCATCAAGTTGCATGTGAGTTGATGTCGTATTTTTGCCATCTTCTACATTGAGAAATCTTGTGTTGAGGAGGTTGAAGGTCTTTCGGGAAGAGGGGAGATGAGTTTAAGAGAGATTTCCTTGCCACTTGTCATACAACATCTACGTGACCTTCTTTGTCTTCATATGTTGCTATTTCACAACCATTGCAATCCCATCTTCATCCATAATTCTTGAAAATTGTTTTATTCTCATAAGTCTTTTTTCATTGTTCTTTCGATTTTCTACATCATTGTTTTTGAATTTCTATAGATTTTCTTCATTTTGGACTTTTCAAGTTGCATCATCATAGACAATCACAATAGATTATCTTGTGATTGCAGTCATCCCCCAAATGACCTTGGATGAACAAATTTTATTCGAGTTGTTTACTTTGCTAGGTCTTTCTTAATATCGTTCCTTTCTTTTTATAGGTTAAGCTTTTGCTATCGTGGTTTTGACCTTTTCATGTTATCTATTGTACAATTGAGTGACTAAAAGAGGTAAGATTATTATTCTTATTATTTCATAGCAAAACCGTACCGAATGACACTAGATCTTTCTTTTCAACATGTGAATGCCTTGGCCTTGCATGTTTCTTAAATTTTATGATCTTGTTTTCTTTTGGTTTAAAAAAATTTGTATTTATAGTCTAACTATTTCATTGAATAAACTTTCTTTGAAGGATAAAAAATAGAATTAAAGAAGAAATAGAATGATATAAATATATTTTCAAAATCAGAAATAGAAATAAAAGAAATAATATGGAATATAGAAAGAAATATAAAATAAATATAGATAAATGAAAATAATGATATATGTCATCTACTTATTTGATTTAGAAGACTATACGACTTCGGGCGCCGATGATAACACATGGTATTTATTTTTCACATGACAATTCATAAGAAAAAATATAAAATTTAATGCACTGTTATGTTATCCAGCATCAAGTCGAGGACTGAGATAAGGAATATCAAGGAGATTCTATGAGTGTGGCTAAGACTTTGGATAAGGTTTTTTGCTACCAAGGTGGGGATTGTTTAAGATTTTTTGGAGGTAGAGTTTGTCTCTTGTACCTAGTTGTGGTTTTTTAATAAAGTTGAATTTTTCTTTATATTTTTCTACTTGTCTCTATGTTGTAGTTCACTTTAATTGTTATAGTTTTTTTAAAATTGTGAGAAGTAAGAACATTTCCCAACCTATTTTCCGTTGCATTTGCTCTATTGATCTAGCCCATCTTGGCCTTGTCAGTGACAGATTAGTTGCGCCTTTGCTGATGTGGAGTATGATACATATTAGAATTTTTAGGTTAGAGTGTAGATCCTACCCGAGGCTAAGGTTTTGAGAGTCAAATTGGTCATTGTGGGGAGAGAATTGAGAGATTGGAGGCTTTGATCTTTTATGATATAATTGAGAAGTGTAGGGATTGTTAAGGGAGATAATGTCAATGTGAGAGATGAAGTGCCTTAACCTTGGAATGGCGAGTTGCTTTTCTTACAATGTAAGCATGGTTTCTAATGAAGAAAGTGAAGTAAAAGGAGTTGATTGTAGTTTTTATTCTTGATTTTTAACAATTGGAGGATAGTCCATCTTGAGGAGGGAGGAGGATGATGGCAAAAGATGAGGGTGTGGAATCTTCAGTTGATAATTGGGATTTACCATAACTATTTTGTGACTTTAAAATGTGATAATATATTACAGATGATGGATAGTCTTAGGAAGGCAGGATGTTGACAAAGAGCAAAAGAAAGATTATCTTGATTGATGGTGGGAAGGATGATAATTACCATGGGACTCTAGGTATTAATGGCAGATTAATGCCTATTATGGTGAAGAGTAAACCCAAGGATGGAGGCTTGAGAAAGAACAACAATAAGGAAGGGTACTTCTAGTATTTCTTTTTAGTTAAATTCTATGCTATGTTTTTGTTGCAAACAACTAGTACATTTGAAGAGGCACTTTTGGGTGCTTGCATTAGGGATGAGAAAGTAGATGAGTAAACGGGATGTGATTGGGAAAAGGATTTGTTCTTGTTGCCAATGATGACTGATGTTTAGAAGACACATATTAAGTGATTGAACTTGTTAAGATTGTGTAGAGGTATGCTAGTTCGTTATGCAAACTGATGGGGAAGCCCATTCTGAAACTTTGATGGTAGTGATGTTGAATCATATGTTGATTTTGATGATACAATTCCATTAAGAAATATATTTATATTTATAATATTTATGCCATAAGCACAATTGAAAGGAGAATTTAAAACATGGATTGCATCAGGCTTTAAAATTACAAGAATTAAAATGTTAATAGTCTGATTGGAATATTTGTAAAAGCATGCATTGTGTCTTATATTTTTTTTATTTTGTTTTGGATTTTTTGAGTTTCTTTTGCATTGTTATATATAAAGATTTTAATTATTTTTTTTAAAAAGTATACTTAATCAGTCAAAATTATAAAACTTTAAATATTTATATTATGTCAACTTAAGTTTATCTAATAATCTTTGTTATTGTATCGATCCTAATAAGGTGACACATCCTTATTTACTTACATATTTATTTATAAATTCTAAAATATACAAAATAACTTTTTTTGTTAAAATATACTTCCATCTCTTTCCGTTCATCTATTATATATTATATTTTGATTGATATATTTTTCTCAACATCATATTCAATCTAATCAGTCTAGATTTGCTCTTGTTATAGTTTTTTTATTATATTGCTCCACTTTTTTTCCCATATACGTTTCTAAAAGTATCTTTTGAAATTAATTTTGTTGAACGGTGAATCAATTTATTTCAATTTGATATATTTTGTTAATATTTTGACTTTTATTTTATTGTTTATATAATTTTGAAGTTATCTTTCTAGATTTCTTAAATGGATTTGTAATATAAATATATCTTTTTGTTTAGATTTAGGGTAAAGATATAGTTTTTGATTTTTTTTTTTGAAATTCTAAAACTATTTTATTATGTTATTTTGAATACTAGTTTTCATGTAGTCAACTAGCTTATTCTCTATTTCAATAATTCTTTAGGCTAGCCATTACTTGTTTTTAGTTGCTTAAAATAATGTGTTAACCTTCTCTAATATATCTTTACCCTCTTAGATATCATCATGAAACTTAGAAACTATTTTTTATTATAAATACACCTTATATCTTTGTACCACTACTATTTATTTTTGCTTCTTTTATATCTCAATTTGATTATGAATGAAAATTTAAGGCTTTACTTATGACATCAATTTTATTTGAACATTCTCTCTCACAATTATGTTTTAGGTCTACAAGCTTTAATTGGTGTGTCTTTAAATTATAGCAATCAAACACAATTAAAATCTTGATACAATCTTACTCATTTTTGAGTTAACCTATACTTTTCTCTCCTCTTAATGATTTGATAACACAACTAACGAATAATTTTAAAATACAACACTTTTACTTCTTTTAATTCCTTTAAGAGTGTGTACTGCCACCCAAGTCTTAATTTTCTTTTCTTTATTTCTCATTAAATATCTCTAAGATGAAGTTTGGACTACACGCATATTTTTCAATCAATTCAGCACTTTAATATTATTTTTTAGTTTTGTTTTATTCAACTTAAGGTAAAGTGTTTTTACCATCTTCTATGTTTTATTCGTGCTAACTCTTTCATAGTAGGCTTGCTTTGTGCTTAAATTATATGGCTTTTGGAAGCTATATAATTAGTAGCAATAGTAAAAATGCTTGATAATTTTTTATTTGTTAATATTGTTATGCTAATTGCTTTTATTATTTTTGGGTAGTTCTGTTATTTTTCTATAAATAAGATAAATATTTCCATATATCTCATTAGCTCAAGATATTTTTAAATCAAGCATTTTGTTTTTTCTCTTAAATATTTCAAGAAATCTTCACATTAATTTAACAACTCATTATTTTCAAAACAAGTTTTAGATTGTTTTGTTTATAAAAGAAAAAGTTTATAATTTCTAAATTTTTTATAATCCTATTCACCTCTCCCTTAGGTGTGCATGTGGACCAATGGATGAAGTAGGAATAACATTGCCAAGTGGAAGTTAACTATTTGGGTACACCAACTTTAGGAACCTTTAAAGTAGCTTGTGTAAAGGACACACAAGCGGTGAAGGTGTATTGGACATGCCGTTCTTCTTTGTTGAAAGCATAATGACTCATAGGTTAGAGTCCCTTCTTTTAAAGGGGCATGCTAATGATTGATCAAGGATGAAATGATTCAAAGAGCATCTTAAAGAGAACCAAAACAAATAGAAAAGTAACTTATGGACAGTTTTTCAACTCGATTTTATTGGAGTTCGTCCAAACATTGAATTAAAGAATTGTTGAGTTTCTTCTCATGAAGGATCATCCAATTCTAATATCAAAGTGAAAAATTATGAGAGGAATACTGTGGCTATTTTGTAGCCCCTACTTATGTCAAACAGTTTGATATCACGTTCAGAGGGCCATATCAAGGTGTTGTATATCTTATGACAATTTTGATTTTGAATGTTATTGACTTGGAGTTTGTTGGTGATTGAAAACAAAGTTTTGGAGGTTTATTTTGGGGGTATATTTGGATCGAATTAGTGGTGATTAGATTATATTTAAAGATATTTTCCTTTTTAGGGAGAGAGTTTTTTCTTTTTAAAAACTGTAACCTAATCTAATCCAATAACGGAGATTTTAGGATTTAGTGAACTTTTGTGTAGATGGGTAAATCATCTCATATTGGTGCATTTGAGAAACCTAATTAGAGAAGTTTGATATTGCACGAGAAGCCAAGACTTGACAAGAAAGAGACCCTTATGAGTTCTTCGGTTGTGATTTTTGTATAGGAAGATCTGTTGGTTGACATTTTGAGATCCAGTTGAGGGCTTAGATTAGGAATTTGGGGGAGATTCCATGCATGTGACTAGGCCTTGGGAGTGGGGTGTTTGCAACAACGGAAAATGCCATTTTAGTCTTTGGAGACAAAGAGTTGTCTATCATATGTAGTTTGGGTTTTATATAATAACGATACAATTTTGTTTATATCTTGGATGATTTTTTATGTTGTGGATTGTTGTGTTTGCTCAAGTATTTGTTCTTGTGAGAAGGACCACTTCCCAATTTGTTTTTTGTTCTGTTAACTTTGTCTATCTGGCCCACCTCAACAACCATTGCTAGTTTTGGGTTGGTTGCTTCTTTGCAGGTAATTGGGTGGGATATGGAACATATGGAGAATATCTTTTTAGATATTTTACTTTATGTTTTTTAAGACCAGAATTAGTTCATTGCATAACCAAGCCCACAAAGAAAGTTTAATGTAATATTTATGCAAAAAAGTGTGCTTATAATGAGAAACTTTGATCCTCATGCCATTGGAAAGGTAGTTCCTTGTGATTATACCTTACAAATGCTATTGATCATTCTAAAAACAGGCAGGAAGAAATTATTGCTTTTTGTTGGTCTATCAAAGGATCCATTCCAATCCTACTTTCCAACATGTCTTTTTGCGTTGTGGATTGTTCTGCTTGCCCAAGTTTTCTTTGTTGTGAGAAGGAGCGCTTCTCAGTTTGTTTTCTGTTTTGTTGACTTTGTCTATCTGGGCCACCTCAATCATTGCTGGTGTTGGGTTGATTTCTTCTTTGCAGGTAATTGGATGAGATATGGAACGTATGGAGCATATTTTTAATCATGTGGGCAATATGCTTTGGCCTGTATTGGTCTAGGTTAATATGATCAGTGAGTCAAGACATGTATTGATATTATAAACCTTGAAATTTCAATTTTTAACTTAATCATGGTCAAATAAAACTCATGCAACATATATACGCATGTCTATGATGCAAGCGTTTTATTTAGCAAGTTTGCATGCTTTCACGAGATTAATTTCTCTTAATTATTTGGTGTGGGGACCTTTTTTTTCTTTACAATAAACATATACATTTAGATATTAGATCACTTCATTAGTTAGATAAAAGAAATAAGAATGCTTTTCGATGGAGTATTTATATCTTGATTCAACATGGTCAATTGAGTCTATAATTATTTGATCACAGCATCATGAAGGCATTTTGGTGTTTAGTTATATTAAAACACTATGTACTAATCTGAATTCTGTTGTTGCCTGTGTACTTCAAAGCCGTATAATCTTATAAGCTTAGTCTTACTTTGGAATGAGCTTCACAGATTTTTCTCTCAACCTCATTCTCAACAAGTGTTGGGTTTTCCATATTACATCAAGTCCCTGAGGGTCATGTTGGTGCATATTGGAGAGGTGGTGCTTTGTTGAAAGATATCACTGATCCAGGTCTTCAAATATTAGAGTTATCTGATTATTTAATTTTTATTTTGTTGCCATGATTAATTTTTTGACTTGTATGTTTTTAATAGGCTTTCACTTGAAATTGCCAGTGATTACTCAATTTGAGCCTATTCAAGTGACACTTCAAACTGATCAGGTAGTTTTTTCTGGTTTGCTTTTTTCAAAGAAATAGGAATTCAAGGAAGTTATGATTTCTTTAGAAATGTGTTTTTTAACGTCTAACCTTCTTATGTTACCTCATTCAATCTTCTCCATGTGACCTGTAGAATGAATCTAGTCGGTTAGTTGTATTCCTGCTTGCATTGAAAATATTTGCTACTCTTTATTTTGATTTAACAGGTGAGAGATATTCCTTGTGGTACAAAAGGTGGAGTGATGATCAGCTTTGATAAGATAGAGGTGTACTTTTATGATTATATTTTTTTTATTCATTCATTTATTGAGTTTTTTGTAGTTTGTCAAATGACTTTTTTTTTTTACTTGACCAGCCTTTTGAATTAAATATTCTGTTCAGGTTGTAAATCGCCTCCACAAGCAATATGTATATGACACACTTCTTAGTTTCGGTGTTGACTATGATAAAACATGGATATATGACAAGATTCACCATGAGATCAATCAATTCTGTAGTTCTCATACTCTGCAACAAGTTTATATTGACATGTTTGATCAAGTAAGTTGACTTCTTTCATATGGATAGAGAACTTGTATATTACCTTATTAAAATAGGAGAACTTCTCATGATGATTTTATCTGTTAGATTGATGATAAAATGAAAGAAGCTCTTCAAAGGGACTGTACAATTTATGCCCCGGGTGTTGAAATTATCAGTGTTCGGGTCACAAAACCCAATATTCCAGAAAAAATTAAACGCAATTTTGAGCTTATGGAGGAGGAACGCACCAAGGTACTTCTTTCTTTAAATGCATGAAATTGATGGGACAACATTGATGATATGGGTAGCAAGTGATTAAATATAATTATGGGATGGTTGCTTAAGCAAAATTGTTATGTAATGTAGTGCCATTTAAAGGTACTAAGCATTTAGTTTGTTGATATTTTTAAATTACATTATTAAAATTATAATTTTGTCAGTTAAAAAAAAAAAAGAAACCGAGTTGTCCCTCAAATTTGAGTGACATTTGGATGACAATCTTCTTGATGTTGAAAATAACAATGAAAGACTTTAGACAACATGGAGCCAAATAATAAAAAATATAACATGTCTCACATAACATTGTAATGTAAGACAATAGTGTGATGAAAATGTCAATGTTATCTAAATATTATTAAATCAAATATTCTTAATGTGTGATTGTTATTATTTTGTACTTTTGTTTATGTAACAACCCATTTAATTTTGCTATAAAAAAAAGATCTAGATAGCATCACTAAATTGATGATGCTATTTATATTTGTATGAATTTTGTTTTTACTCTCATCCATAGACTTGATAGATTACTATGTATATTTATGAATGTTTGTTCTTACTGTCATACTCAAAGATGTCAAAGAATTAATATATCCAAAGCTAGTGGGTTATAGATTTGTTGTATACACTCAATGAGGGATGGGCAAGGGAAACTTTGAGTTCAAACAAGCATTTGATTTAGCATATGCAAACTAAAAAAAATTTGAAGTCTACCATCAATAGTAGAAGTCTTAAGTAATTTAAAGTGAATGACTTTTTTTTGTTAAATTAATTAATTACATATAAAATTTTATCATAAACTTGTCAATTTATTTGATTTTTATGCAGCTACACCACATGCCTAAACAAAATTGGGTAGCATAATATTTATTCAATTAGTTACATATCATATATAAAATAATTGCATAAATAAGGTGATCATATCTTTATGCAAATCTTAAACAAGGTTTTCTAGTGTTGATTGAGCTCACCAAATAGTCATCTACTATAATTTGATCCTAAAATCTTTTAGCTTTGTAATACACTTGTAACTAGACTGGTACTGTTGATGTGTTATGTGATTTCATTGAACGAAGCAAGGCTGTAGTCACTATTTTATGCTTGAAATATAAGGTAGACATTGTGCCAAATATAGTTGAAGTCATTGATTAACTAAAAGATCTCCACAAATATATTTAGAAATTCAAAACCTAATAAAAGAGCTAAAAAGTCAAACATAAAGAATTGTTGTTCTTGAAGATTATATTTAAAATGCATATTATTTGAGCACCCCATTATCTTGAGTTTTATATTAATGTCAAAAAGGTTGGGCTTCCATCATTCAATGTCCTTTACATAAGTAGGTCGATAAAGTCCTTATAGTACCAGCTTAGAGGAGCTTACACATTTCACTCAAAACTACAATAGACTCATATGATTTCTACAAAATGTAATACTTGGAAGGGGCTATAATGCACTCTGAATCCAAAAGAATTTCACATAGCATAAGGCCATGAAAAAGTCCACAATGCACATCGGTCTCAAAAGAGTTCTAAAGCAATCCGGATTCAAAAGAGTTCTAAAAGAAATCCGACAAAGGGCCATCACCAAATCCAAAAAGGATTGTACACAAGTACTATGATTTAAACCCAAATGAGTTAAGTCAACAATGAAATAATGAAAACAATTATTGTAAAATAAAATTGGAACTTATAAATTCTTAAAGAGTTATAATAGTATCTCACTAGAATGAGGTAGTGAGTCCAATGGTGAGCACATTTAATTGTGAGCATTTTCAAAAGGTTTAGTTAGTCTAGATTCAAACCCTTAAAAACATGTCTTGTGGGCCTCTTCAATAAAAATTATGAAACTGGTAGGCAACACGTTGACTTTTAATCTGTCAGGTTTCAATGCAAATGGAGTTTTCAAGTAGGTTTATGATTAAAAAAACAGAGAAACTCTTGAATGTGGTTTCTGAAAAAGTGTTGTGTTCAAGTCAAGAGAACTACCCCAAGCTTGGAGTGATTCATTGGGAAATCTTGATGTGAAAATTATTGGCAACTATTTGCCAATTTTGAAGTCATTTGAATGCAGTTTGTACATTCAAAGCGCCCCCAAATAAGACTTCAATTGCATTCAATTTTTAGACAAATTTGAACATAAAAAATTTGAAAAATAGAGATAAAGGATTGTCCAAAAGAGGATTTAAATGGAAGATTCCACAAAGGATTTCTTCAAACCAAGGTTGAAAACAATGCAAGAAACATTCCAAATTAATCATCATACCCATTAAAATAGTTTACCAAGTATTTTAAAAGCATTTGGAACATGTACAGCCAGAAAAAAAATCATGGGATTGTTGCCAAGTAGGCCCAAGCTGTTTGAACAAATTGCCTCAAATGTTTTTGGCATATTGCCTATTAGCAGAGTGTCAGCAGATTGCCAAAATTTGCTGAAACATCTAATGATTCTATAGAATGCAAAAGTGGTCCAAACAACTTGGTATCAAATCATGACATATCCCTAGGTATCACATGGATACAAATACATTCGAATGATGTAAAAAACACAATATGGCTAAAGGTAACCAATGTAACAAAAGCACTAATATGGCAATAATAGAAGTATCTACTTCGCATCACCAAAGCATGATAATGACCATAAGTGGTACAAATCTATGACCTACCACAATAAAAGCTTATGATGAAAATCGATAACGTATGATTGAAGTTGAGGTGAAGGTTGAAAATGTAATGTATGAAATATGTTAATAGATCATGTGAACCATACTAGGACTACTGAAAACAAATTGTAATTTGTTCTTGTGACAATGCATGTGAGTAGTAGATAACTTAGAATTATTAATATCATCAAATAAAGGATACTCTTAAAAAATAAAACTCATGAAATTAAGATGATTTTGCAAAGTTCTCTTCTTTTTTATCTTTATAAGCAAAACTTAAGCAGCATGATCACTCTGTTAATTCATACCCCCAAGGTTTTAATTCCCTGTGTTCGTAGGATTTTGGTGAAAGGTATGTAATTGACGGTTTAATGGCAAGAAGGGACCCTAAATAATAAAATTTAACTTATACCAGGATTGAAAAAAATTTCACACATTAAGTGGCGATACATCGGCAAACAAGTGATAAGCACATTGTAAATTAACAATGTTATTATATGTTGGTATAGAAATTAAATTCGAGGGAATTTAATGGAAGCTCACCTTAGTTGAAAATTTTAAAGGATGAGTTGACAAAGTAAGGAAAAGGAGAGAGTTAGGTCATCATGGGTCGAAAAAAGTTAAGAGAGAAGAAGATAGAATACAAGTAAATTTTATTTAATTGTTGACATGGTTCAATTGTTTTCTTAAAACATGAGAGTTATTGTTGTTTCTTTTAATGTAGCTTAACTTTTTGGGATGTGCGTGCATGTGGATGGAGTTATCACCATTTCATTAATCGTAATCTAACAACTTGAGATGTTAGTGCATGAGTTGGGGAGTTTTGGGGAGTTATTGTCATTATTCATGAACTTCAAAGGTCACCTTGATGACGATTTATCTATCTAGGTTAAAGCTTGTAGTAGCATGAGGAAGAATCTTTACGGAGCTGACCTGGAATGACTTGAATTCAAGCACATTGGCTTCAAAGGTTTGGCTTTGAGGGTCTATCTTTGGACAACTAGGTCTCGAGCTCTTGTCTTAGAGTGCTTTGTCAAAGATGTTTGTTATGTGACTGCTTTCTAGATTGATGTATTTGGTCTCTGAAATTTTCATATTATTATTTATGTTATATAATGGAGGGTTGCTATAACTTTTGCAAGAAAGTTAAATGTCACTTTGATGACGATTTATCTATCTAGGTTAAAGTGTATAGTAGCAAGAAGAAGAATCTTTATAGAGTCGACTTGGAATGACTTGAATTCTAGCATTTTGACTCTGAAGGTTAGGCCTTGATGGTCTATCTTTGGACAATTAGGTCTCAAGGTCTTGGCTTAGAGTGCTTCGTTAAAGATGTTTATTATGTGACTGCTTTCAGGATTGATGCATTAAGTCTTTGAACTCTTCATATTATTATTTATATTGTAATGGAGGGTTGTTATAAACTTTTGCAAAAAAGTTAACCAGTGAAGATACCATGCAATTTTAAATTTGCAATGAGGTAATAACTTATTTGATAAACTTTTTGTCTTATTTTTTTCGCTCTTTTAATCATGTTAACAAGGGTTTATATTCTTCTTGACTTGTTATTCATCTGGAGCAAAGGGTTTAAACATGGGCTTACTTGACACCATGCTAATTGTTTTAGATAAATTTCCAATGAGGGGAAGCGAACCTCTTATATGCAGGAGGACATTGAGATTGAAGATGCTTCTCAGAGGACATTGGTGTTGATTAATGTTCTGGGTTCTCTAATAGCTAGTTGCCATAGGAAATGTGATTATTAAGTTAGTGAACCTCCTTATTTCTTTTGTTGTTTCTCTAATTATTATAAATGGAGGTAATTCCTCTGAGTTTGCAACTACAGAAGCTCTGAAAATCTCATTAGAGATGAAAACGGGAAAGGCAAGGTTGTGGATGCTTCTCTAAAAGTTGGATTAAAGTATCTCGTTGGTCTACATACCTACATTGCATCAAAGTTACATTTATTTCCAATTTGGAATTAGTCAAGCTAGTTTGTTTAACATGGTGATAAAGAAGTTTGGAATTAATGAATGGAGCACCACTAACATGGGTTCTAATGGTAATTTTAAGAAGAAAAAGAAGAAATATTTTAGGATTTGATTTTCTTTAGATAATTTTGTAAAGGTTTGTTGGCATTGTATGTAGATTAACCATCTCAAGATGACTTGGGAACTTCTTCCCAAACTAAAGTAACATAGGGCTAAGGAGAACCAATTGAAGAGGAAGGTTAATTTTTTGTTAGTGATGATACTTCCTTTACTTTGGAGGGGTTTAAGATTGCCTATCCTTATCTTTCTTTATTGAAGTATTAGGATAGAGGAGAATGTTGTTGTTCTAAGGGCGGAATCTTTTACATCAAACTTTTACATTAAGTACAAGTTGGTGGAGGTTATCTTTATGATGTGATATTCAACCAACTTGGTATCAACATATCAAATTTTATCTTCATAACTTCTTATTTTCATAGGCATCAAGCACTTAGAAATGATGATTTGGGAGGTGTGATTCACTATACTTACATGAATTAGTTGGTTATGGAGTTCAGTCTTGAGGTTAACCTTTTTTAGTGCACTTGTAGAGATCACATGTGTGGCATGTCCTTGACCTATGACTTGTCTATATTTTGTGTTTATATGGGTATTGGAGATGTTTTTTCTTTTTCAGTCCTCAACTTCTTCTTGGGATATAAAAAAGCATTTTAGGACGCCTATATGTACATCTTCATTCTCGTATTGTCTTCTCATTAATTAAGAAGACATCTTCTCTCTCTTTCTCTTTATATTCAAGTTCATGTTGACTTTCTTTATGAAATTTTAAGATAAATTTACATTAATACTTTTTATATCTAAATTGCTTGCATTTATAACAATGCTTAACTGTATTTGGGGGTAATTTGTAGTAGCATCACAAGTAACCTAAGTATGAGATGAAAATAAAGATAAAAAAGACCAAGCCTAATGATAGCTTTGGATAACTTGGGAGTTGATATGTAAGGCTTAAATCTTATTAATTGGTATAAGCTTTCTAGGGCTTTTCATTAATTGATTTAGGTTTATTGTCTTTTCTAAAAATTGAGAGTCATGTAACTCTACCTTTCTAATTATTAATTTTAGTTTTAAGATAAATCTATTGATTAATTATTAATTTGTATTAAAACAATTTGTGTTGATTATTAAATTCTCAAAAGTATTGAGATAACAATAATAGAATTTTTGTCTTAAAATTTAAAGTTATCCTTGAAACCTTTTATTATAGTATATAAGATATTATTTAAGGTTAAATATTTTTTCATCTTCTATAAGTGGAGTTTTTTTTACCCATACTTCATTTTTATACTAATGTGTTGAATGTATCTTTGCATGGCCCATTAGTTTCATCTTTGTAAAGTTGGTGGTCATCAAATTTACACCCATAAAAAAATTCTTCAATCTAGGATAACTAATATAAAAATTTGTTAAGATCACAAACACTATCACATGTTGATATGCCTATTATTTTGCCATGCTTATGGATTTTAGGAGTTTGAAGTTTCTTATCTAATCTACTTTTTTTAAATATGTGATGATCATTTTTAATGACTTATTTAAGAGATGTGGGGTTAGAATTTTATTTTTGTTGACTGTTTGTTTCCTAATTGTTTAGCTTGATCATTCAAAGTTTTGTCTTATTCAGTCTATCTGATAAAAGTTTCACTAAATAATACAATATTTTCATCTTATTCCTTGAGATTTTTAAGTTTTCCACTTCTATTTTGGTGGAATAGTAAAATAATCAAGATTTCAAAGTGATATCAATATAAAAAAATATTGTAAAGCAATAATTTAATAATAATTAATTTTTTAAAGATAAGAATAAACTAGATTAACTAAAATAATGCTAAAAAAATAAATATGAGAAATTAATTATGCAAAAATAATGCATGCTTTTATTAATAAAAGTTCAGGTGTAGAAAATTATTAAAAATCTCAAATTATCTAAGTAATAATTAAGCAATCTTCTTTAAAAATAAATTTGGTATCCTTAATATTTAATTTGTATTCTAGTAAAGCTTAAATTGTCAATTTGATCGCTTTGTTGTTTTAAAAGGGATAAGTTAGGCTGAGTTAAGTTTTATGTTGGAGACTTGATATGAAAAGTTAATTGAATTTGCAACTTATTCTTTGAATTGTAACTAAATATGCTCTTAAAGCTAGTTTTCACATAGATAAAAAAATGACCATACAAGTAATCACTTACAAGGTTTCCATGCTTCACTTTCTTCTATTGTTTTAATTTGTAGCTCTTCAACATTGGTTTCAAACTTTTAGATGATTGACCCCTTTTGATGAGTTGGAATCTTCTGAGTGATAGGCTTGCTTTTTGTATTTGGACTCGGATTGTTGTGGTGGATGGAACACAAGAAAACTTTTGCTATGTACCCATTAAATTGGAGATGCATGTCGTTAGGAAAGCCAAGGGCATCTGATGTAATGATAGAGAGATACCTTGGAAGGAGGGCGGTAGGCGAGTCTAAAGAGAGATGGAGGATGGCTAATGATAGGTAGTCTGTGTAGTTGCTATAGTACCAGAAAAGTGATTGTTATAGTACTTGGTTGTAGTTGTTAAGAAATAATTTAAGAGAAGTGGGAGGAAAGGAAGAGTATATTATGGGTGATTATCAAGTATGAAAAGCGTGTTAAGAAAGATGGAAAGAGGAGGGGTAATAATCTCCAAATGAGCTTGCAACAAGAGAATCCAAGTTTACAAATTGAAAAAGTGTTTTTGGTATTATTCATTTTGCTAATACGTATTGTTGGGTGTTGGATGTGCGTTGGCTGGGCACTAGTGATGCACTAGTTGAGTAGGGCTGCATGTAGGTAAGGTGTATACTTGTTTTGTTAACAGCAAGGTGATTGCTATAATACTAGGTTGTAGTTGCAAAGAAATAACTTAAGGAAAGTAAGAGAAAAAGAAGAGTATGTTATGGGTGATTATCAAAGATGAAAAAAAGGTTAAGAAAGATAGAGGGAGGAGCGGTAACACTCATCAAATGAGCTTAAAATACTCATTAAAGAGTTACATAAGAGAAAACAAAACTACCAAGCTTCTTCTAAACTCAAAGCACTAAACAAAAGCACAAAGGTATAAACCAAACTGTCAAATTTTCTGTTTTTGTTCTGCATTAGTTTTGTTGAATTCTTAGTCTATGTTTGATTTGTTTGATAACAATACAATCATTTTTTAGTATTTTAATGCTTTTCTTTTAAGTGTTTTTAGAGCATGTATCTTAAGGTTATTTAGTCAACAATTTGAAGAGCATTCGTCTTGAATTCATTGTGTTTAATTAGAAAGGTATTTGTGAGAATATAATAAGTATCATATATGAAGCTTGAGTAGTTTGACAAAGCATTTATGGAGTCTTATTTGATTTTAGCTTATGAAACTTATGGCGATACACTTGAGGCACAAGGAACAAAAGGGTAAGGTCTTGAGAGTGCGTGAACTTTAAATGTAGAAGTTTTTCAAAATATCTCTTCACACATTTTATCATAATTAGGTTAGTCAAAGACATCTATGTGCATGATGTTTTCATACTCCTATGATTTCCTTTTTGAAAGGAAAAAATGTTAATTGCATTCACACATTATGATCATTCTTAGAAAGCATCACCTTAACATATTATAAGAATGAATATAACATACAATATGTGATGCCTTCATAAATGGTATGTGAACTCATGTACAGCACATAAGTCTCATGTATAGCACGTAAGTCTCATGCACAATACGTGGTATAGATTGTATATTTGCATTAACCGAAGGTACCAAAGTCAAAGACTTGTATACGAAATGTTAATATTAATGTACATATATCTAATTTAACAACTTAGGACACAAGCAATTGAACAATATGCAGAGAAATGAATTTGGAACCTAAGCTTTGCATTTACATTAATATTAGCACGTGGTACTTGTAGTTCGAATAACATGGTATGTAGACGAACATATAGTGCACTGAGAGGAAAAGCTGAACTTGGGGATTTTGTAGGACACATTAATCTTAACATACAATATGTTTAAGTTTAATTGGGTTAATTAATTGTAGCAGAGAGGCTGAATCTGAAGATTGTGTATGGTGCATGTATTTCTTATGTATAGTAGATCTAGTACATTTGAAACTTAATATACAATATGTTTTTTGCACGTATGATACGTTTAGTACATTTTGTCTATAACAACTAGTTTGATCAGAATTTATAATCATTTGATACAACCATTAGAGAATTATTAGCCAAACATCGAGAAAAGGACTAATAATCAATTGCAAATTATTTAGGAATATTTATAATTGAAGATCATCTCAAAGATTTGATCTATTTGGTTGAAGAAGAAAAGTGATAACGTCCTCAACTATTTAAGGAACTCTTTAAGCTAAGTTGAACATCTTTCCAAAACTTTTTGCATATCGATTTAGTATGGTTCTTAAAAGTTCCATTTTTAAAGGATTAAGAAAACACCTACTTCAACACTTAACGAAATGGAACAAGAACACCACAACAAATAAATAAAAAATACACTAAAGATTTTTAGGTTGTTTGATTTAACTCGTGCATTCAACTATATAGGATCAACATGATCAGGTTTTCACTAAGACATTCCCTTTTGTCTCAACTGGTGCGGGTAAACCAAATATATAGAGTAATGCTCAGAGGAGACATTAAAAGTAATATAATAACTTTTGCTCATGAAAATTAGATACACCTCTTAAGCAATTGCTCATACAATCTTCTATATCTTGAAACTTTTTAAAATAAATATAACACCAAACTAAATGAATTTGTGATATTATCAGTATAATATGAATGATGAGAAATGCTCAAGAGAGAGATGTAAGATGCTCTAGCCTGAATGAAGAAGGTACCTTTTTTTAACTTAAGATTTTGCAATATGTAACATTTGCTACTTCTCTTTTAAAGTAATCTTTATTTATATTAATGTTAGTCCCAAAGCTGGTTATGAATCTTCCAATAACTAATTGAGCTTTTCAAAGATAATTAAAACAACAGTTAAATTTTTGAGATTTTGTTCATATTAGTACGTTGTTTGTATCATATTAGGACGATAAGCAGAATACTTAGATTGCCTTAATGATGCGACGATACAATAAGTGTAAAATGGCTTTGAATGACTTATTGTACAAGTACAAGAAGTGTCTTTACACTATATGATGTTGATTTTTAGTATAGTGCTTAAGTTTAGAATATATCATACTAGACGATCATAATGATTTTAATTATTTTCATAAAGAGCCGAGTTATCGATAAATTGTTGTACAATGTGATCATATAATGAAGAACCATTATACGAACATGTAATAATTAGCTTAACAAGATTTAAAAGGATAGTTGTACACATATGCTAAATCTATTGTAATAGTATGACTTCATATCAGACTGTTCTAAATATTATGCATACAAGTGTGATATATAGATCGTTGTCGTATGATAATGTAGACAATTCAAAATATAGTTTTAGATGATGATTGTACTCATACAATGCATATATTACATTCGTATGATACAGTAAATGCATTTCTTATTCAAGTAATTTAAGTTTTTTGTGACAAGAAATTGATCACACAAATATGATTCTTTACTTTGTAATATACGACGTAATCGTTACGAGTATATTAATTAGAGTTTGATGATCATATAAGGACCATTATGTGTACGACTAAGTTACAGTATCATGATGTGGTCATGTTGGTATCACCAGAACTAAGTTTATATATGATAGACTCTAAGAAGAAATAGATTGTATTCTTGTACAAAGGAAGCTTCGTACTCAAGTGATATTGGCATAAACTCAACTTTTAGAGAACAGACAATATAAAATGTCGATACCTTGTGCGATCAAGTTTGCGCTCAAATTTTAAGTCCAAACGGCAGTTGCATCTGTATGATGAAATCGCACCTATACTATGCAATGACACAATTCAACTTTAGTTATAATTGTAAGTCTAAATACATATCATATAAGTAAGATATTAACCATCATATTGTATGATCATTGGATAGTAAAGAACATGATTTGTTTTAAATTTAATTTCATTATCATAAGACTTGAATTGATTCAAACAGTTTGAGATGATATTACCAATAACTTAATACAATTATAGAAAATTTTAATAGCTAGAAAACTTGATTTTACAAGATAATTCATATATGAATTGAAATAATTTGTCACTTCACAAAGGATAAAAGTTTCACATTTTAACTTAAGTAATATAAGTAATGTCCAACTCCATATGGATTAGCCATGTCACAGTTTTTTTTTCACAGCTCAATGACTTGTAAGTTGAGTTATTCTTGAATAAGATCTTCTAGGTTCATCTAATTTTCAAATGCATTATTCATGTTTTATTTAGCATTCATTACTTTCATAATATAAATCTATACGTATACAAAACCTCCAATATCTATTAGTAATTAAAAAATTTGGTTTGTGATTATTAATCTCAAGGTTATGACAATCTTTTCTTTAATAATTATAAAACCAAAGTTAGACAATTGATATTATAATAGGGAACTAACATCAACTAGCTTAATATTGAAATGAATCTATCAGAAATGAAGATTCTTTCAATTTATTCTAATATTCTATTTCAATACTCAATGTAAAACAAGACAATAATGTGCATTGCGGCATATAAATATGAGGAAATGCATGTAGTTACAACATTTTCAATCAATTGGATTTAGGCATTCAATATTATAACAAATGAGATGCAGAGCACATTCTCAATGAATTTAGTTTTTAATATAATGGTATAACAATATAGCAATTTGAATTCCAGTGCTCTCCCCTTAAATATTTGAATTCCAGCACTAGTTTCTCCTCATTTTTGTAATCATTTAGAAGTATTTAAGAACACCTAACAATAATCTCAAGCTAATAAAGGTCTTAGATGATAAAGATCTTGGTAAATATATCAGCTAGTTGATCACAAGAAACAAAAATCAAATAAATGTCTTACTTTTCGACATGCTCTATAATGAAATGATATTTATTATTAATATGTTTAGTACGTGAATGATGAACAAGATTCTTAGGTAAACAAATTGCACTAGAATTATCAAAATATATTGAAATACTTATAAAATATAAACCATAATCTTTTAACTATTATTTAATCCAATGAACTTAGCTTCTATGGTAGATAATGCAACATAGTTTTGCTTGTGGCTAGTCCAGGAAATAAGAGACCTACTAAGCAATTGACACATTCTAGATATGCTTTTTCTATCAATTTTACTCCTAACTAAATCAGCATCTATAATATACACTCAAATTAATTCCTAGTTCATATTTGGGACATTATAATCCTAGTGATTTGGTACCAATGAGATATTTAAAAATACTTTTTATTGCTTGAAGATGAGATTTCCTTAGGGTTTGCTTGGATCTTGGCACACAAACTAACACTAAACATTATATTCGATCTTCTAGTAGTAAGATGTAGCATTGAATAATCATTCATCTATACATTTTTATGTCAACAACCTTTCGACTTGCTTTCATATTTTTAAATTCGAATCTTTTAAAAAGCTCTACTAAGTACTTGGTTTGTTAGATGAATATTCTTTCATTAGTTTGCTTAATTTAGAGCCTTAAAAAGAAAGTCAAATTCACCCATTATATTTATTTCAAGCTCTTTTTTCAGTAGTTTAGCATATCTCTTATAAATCTCTATGTTACTTAAAATATTACATTATCTACATTAATTTGACATATTAATTGATTTTCATCATAATTCAAAATAAATAGAGTATTATCTACTTTTTTCTAACAAAATCATTTGATTTAAGAAATTATATAATTTTTCATACCATGCACTTGGGGTTTGCTTAAGTCCATACAGAACTTTCTTTAGCTTGTAAACACGATCAAATTTATTATAAATTTCAAATATTGGGAGTTATTTTATATAAATTTTCTCACTAATGTAATCATTTTAGAAGTATGTTCTTGACATCCATTTGATATAATTGAAACTTTTGTGGCATATATATGCAAGTAGAATTCTTATTTTCTTGAGACATGCTACAGGAGCAATGATCTTTTCCACATCAGTTCTCTTTATTTGATTATAATTTTTTTGCTATCAATATTGTGTTATTTCTAATTACATCTCCATTTTTATCTAATTGTTTTTATAAACATCCGTGTAATACCAATGATAGGTTAATTATCATGTATATATATTTGGTTTGACATTTTGTTTCTCTCAAATTGTTGTTATCCTTCATTCATTACAGCTATCAATAAGACTTCACTAAAGCATATCATCAACTGAAATAGGCTCAAAATATGAAACAAATGTTGTATGATTGATAGAGCTAATTTTAACTCTCACTTATTTCTCTTATTACTAAAACTTTGGAATGATCTTTAGCGAACTTCTACTTTTTAACACTCATTCTCCTTATTATTTTTTCTTTTTTTCTTGGTTTTGTTTATGGGTTCATGCTCAAGGCTTAACTACTCTAATTTATTTAATTGGTCAAGTGAGAGTTAGCTATTTAAAATTTACGAGGTGTTTCAATAAACTTCATATCAATTCTCTTCTACAATTAAGGTTTTTTTGTTATGAATTTTATAAGCTTTGTTATTGATAGAGTATCTTTGAAAGATATATTCATCATATTTTAGATTAAACTTATCTAAGTTATTCTTCCTAATATTTAAAATAAATTATTTGCACCCAAACACATGAAAATATGAAATCTTTGTGTTTCCATTATACAGAACTTCATGAGATGAAACGTTAAGCATTGTTTTAAAGATCTATTCAACATATAGCTTGCTATATTGATAGTTTTAGCCCAAAAATATTTAGGCATATTATACTTATTCAACATGCTCCTAGCCACATTTAACATTGAGTATTCTTTCTCTCGACTATCCCATTTTGCTATAAGGTCCTAGGTGAAGAGAAAGTATGAGAAATGCCATGGAAGTTATAGAATTCAATTCAAATAATTCATTTTTAAATGCTCCGTCATGATCGCTTCTAATTGATGCAAGAGACATGTCATGTTCCTTTTCTAACCTAGTGACTAAATGCACAATTTCTCAAAAGTCTTGTTCTTTTTACTCAAAAACAATATTCATAGGAACTTAGAATAGTCATCTACTGCAACAAACCTATATCTCTTCCCTTTTAACTTTGTGGATAGTAGTTTTAGTATCTCCTTGGTTTAGATAAAGATTTTTGTTTATTTTCCTAATTTACAAGGTTTACAAACATGATCATTACTCTAATTAATACTAGGTAGACCTCTGATTGAGTCATAATCATTTTTTTGAGTGAAGATTTACTTAGATGACAATCTCCTTTGTCATAAATCTGAATTTTATTATGAGATGTGAGATATTCTTAGTTACTAGATTCAATCATATGCAAATTCAAAACATAAGTGTTATTCTTTCTATGTGCAACAATGAGGAGAATATTATTTCTATTAATAATGCATTTAGTAGAATCAATTATAATGAAAAAATTTGAATCACAATTGACTTATGCTTAAAAGGTTGTACCTTAAATCTTGAATTAAGAGGACCTTTCTTATTGAGATGTGAGAGTTTTCAATAGTTCCTTTTCCAATCACTTTATTTTTGGAATTGCCATTAAGGGCTACCTCTCCTTCATCATGCTCTCTCAAGTTGATGAATGATCTCTCATTATGTGTCTTGAGATCCATTATTAAGATACCACACATTTTCCTTAGTCTTTGAAGAAAGGCAAATTGACCTACAAAAGAAAATCAAACGTTAACTTTGGGGACCCATATATTTTTGGGTCCACATGTTTTAATATTAATATAATTTAAATGATCCTTTTTAGTCCACACAAAACTAGGAAATATGGAATTTACTTTTTTCTAAATTCTATATTGAGATCTATATGACTAAACCTTATGTAATAATTATATTTAATTCCTTTGGAATATGAAATAGTATATGGGTTATCATTATGTGATTTATGTAAGGATGTACTATAATGTGAATGTATGCTTTTCGATTTATTTAATTCTTTGGTTAACATTATGTTTTTAATTGTTATGTTTGTTATTTCATCCTTAATAGGTTTTTCTTTTTTAATGTAGTTAGTGTTCTTTTTATTTGAATGTGCACAAAGTCCTATATAATCTTTGTACTCTTTTATTAATTTGATATATTTTAAAACTAATTTTTTATGCTTGATACATTCTTGAATGTATTGTTTTTCATCATCAACATTTGAAGATGAAATCGTAGAGCATATCTAATCATCTATTGAAGATCATAATTGCATTCTTTTGTCATAATACAAATCAAGCTCTCATTCTTTTCTTCCTCATCGGATGTAGAGTTGTCCAAATCACTTCAGGATATCTCCATTGCCTTCTTTTGTCTATCTGATTCTTAAACTTTTCTATTTTTATCTTGTATAAAGGACAATTAGGCTAAATTTATCTCAACATTTTACATTCTTGACACAGTCTCTTCTCATGCCTTGGCTCAACTTTCTTCTTGCATTATGCTTGTTATATAATATTGATAAGCTTTTAAAAATAAAAGCTACATCGCTAGAGATTGATGAGCCTAAATTTGACATAGAATTAGCAATAGAAGCAAGAAGTTTCTCCTTTTTCTTTTCCTTTTTTGCTTGAAGTTTTTCATTCTTTCTCCTTGCAAGCTCCATTTTATTCGTAAGGAGCTGATCAAGTAATTAATCTAGTGACAATATTGAGAAATATTTTGCTGCTTTTAAAGCTGTCATTAGTGCGTCGTATTGTTGTGAGAGTACGTGCAGAATTTTATGCACTTGTTTAAACATAGTAAACTCTCTTTTAAGATTTGGTAAGTCGTTGATAATATTCGTGAAGCGAGTAAACATATATTTGACAGTTCAATGAAGATTTATTCTATAGCTTATACTTATGTATCATCATATTAATTTTAGTCACTTTCATTTGAGATATACCTTCATAGCTAAATAAACTTAGATCAAATTTCATGAGTTATTTTAAACTCATGATATGGTTATATTCAAATGTAGATAAACCATGATACAAAATATTCTTGGCTCAAGAGTGTATATAATGCTTTTTCTTAGGAGTGAGATTATTAAGTTGTTTTTTCACTTTTTCACCATTCACTAATTTAGTTGAAAAAACAAAAGGATTTTCAAAATTCCAAATTTTTAGTTCAAATGATTTCAAAATAATCACATTCGGTTTCTTTTGTAAAAATAATATTCACCTTTGAATAAAGGTAATCGATGGGAGGACATTCACTCACATGTAATGACATTGAGCTTAATAAAAGAATAAGTCATGGGGATCTTGTTGTAAAAATCTTTTTGATAAAATTTAACTCTGATATCAATTATTAGTTTTGATGATGATCAAATAACATAAGAGGGGATGGGGGTGAGGGAGGTGAATTGTGATATTAATAAAAAGAAATAAATCAAATTATAGCAAAAGCTTAAAGTTCCCTTTCAAATGATTAAGAAAATAGTTGTTGCAACACTTAACTAAAAGAAATAGAAACATAACAAATAAATAGAGAATGCATACCTAACTAGTATTTAAATCCACCCCTGATCAATCTGATCTGGCTTTCACTAAGCTACTTTCTTTCATCTCAATTGGTAAGGGTGGTTGGTAAATCAAAGATGAAGGATGGTGCTTATAGGAGATACCAAAAGCAAAATAACAATTTCGACTAATAAAAATTAGATACAACTATTGAACAATAGCTTATATAATATCCTATATCTTTAAACTTTTTATAGTAAATGTGACACTAAACTAAATTTGTATATGATATTATCAATGTGATCCAAATGATGAAGATATATTATAGAAATTAAGCAGATGCTCCAATCAGAATGATGGTTCATGTTTTTTTAAACTTAAGATTTTGCAATCTATAACATTTGTTACTTCTCTTTGAAATCAATCCCCATTTATAGTAATATTAGTCTTAAAGCTGGTTATGGACCTTTCAACGACTAATCAAGTTTTCTAGCGATGATTAAAGTAGTCATTTATGTTTTTGGGATTTCGTTTGTATTAGTATGTTGTTATACTCATTATCCCCCTAAAAGTTGCAATGATAGGATAAACACAAAATGACTGAATAACTTGTCATAAAAGTACAAGATGCATTTCTATTGTACTTCATTGATTTTTAGTGTAGTTCCTTGAGTTTTGAACATATCATACCAGACAGTTACGAGGATCATATAGGTACAATGTAGTTCAATTTTATAGTTTAAATAGATCATACAAGTGTAATAGTGGATCGGCCAAGTATGATAATTATTTTTATTGGAGCCAAGCTCTTGAGAAAATTTTATATGATGTGATCGTATAAGAATGAACTATTGTACAATTATATTGTAATTAGTTTAACACGACTTAAAAGGATAATCATATACTTGTAATAAACCTATTGTAGTAGTAAGACTATTTTGTACCAAACTTTATTCCAAATGTTATGTGTAACTGTTATACATAGATCGTTGTCATATAATAATATAGACAAATCAAAGTAGTCTTATTAGATAATGATCGTACTCACACAATATGAATATCATATTTGTATGACATAATGAATGTATTACTTGCATAAGTAATTTAAGTTGTCTGTGATAAGAAATGAATCATGATACAATACTTTACTTCGTACTGTATGATGTTGTAATGAGTACAATGATCAGAGCTTGTTGATCGTATAAGGATTATTGTGTATGACCAAACTATAATATTATGATAAGATCATACTGGCACGATATATTAATCGTACATATTTGATCATAATTAAGTTTATATATGATTGACTTTGAGAGGCATATATTGCGTACTCGTACGAAAGAAATTTCATACTAGTATGATGTTGGTTTAAACTCAACTTGTATAAAACGAACTACACACATACAATGTTGAGATCTTGTACGATTTTGTACTATAATCGTAAGTTTAGATGACAGTCGCATATGTACGATGAAATCATTGTATCTATATGATGCCATGATACAATTCTACTTTAGTTATAACAATAAGCATGAATGCATACTATACTAGTACAATATTAGTCATTGCATTGTACGATTATTAGATAATGAAGGATATGTTTTGTTTTAAACTTCATTTTATTATTTTGATATTTGAATTGACTTTAGAATATTTTGAAATGATATTATCAATGATCTAATGTAATTTTAGAAAACTTTAATAGCCAAAAAACATAATTTGCATGCAAGATGATGCATGCATGAATTAAAATGATTCTTAAGTACTTTTCGAAGGATAAATATTTTACATTCTAACCCGAGTAATGCAGGTAATGTTTCGCGTCATGTGGATTAGCCATGTCATAGAGATATTCTTTTCATGGTTGTATGAATTGGAAGTTGAGTCATCTTTGAGTAAAATCTTTTAGATTTGTCTAATTTTCAAATATTTTACTTTTACTCTATTCTTTTTTTTTGAGAAGGAACTTTTACTCTATTCAATATTCACTATTTTCATAATCTAAATCTACACATACAAAACCTCAAATATCCATTAATAATGAAAATGCTTGGTTTTGTGGTCCTAATATAGTATAAAACTTAATAAAAACAAGACAATTTGTAAGAACAATTTCATATAAAACATAATAATTATAATACTCAGGTATAAGGTTACTTACGAATTGTTTATTACCTTTGTCACTAGTAGAGTTTGCTATAATTCTTTGTTTTGTACTAGTTTTTTGTGCAGTATAGAAAACTTGATATTAAAGAAATTATTTTGTTGTATATATGGTAGTAAATTTAGCACAAATCACACAACTCATGTTTATATATAATTCAAATGTTTTTATATATAAATATTCAAATAATAATTGGGACTAACTTTAAGTAAATATATATTAATAATTGGTATCTTATATCTAATTTTTAAAAAAATTGAATTTGTTTTATTGATTTAATACTTAAAATTATTGAACTTAATTTGTTAATTAATTTAATTAAGTATGAAACAAAAATTATTTTTATATGCACATGTAAAAAAATAGATATGCATAACTTTGTCCAACAAGATTATTAGTTTCTTAAAACTAAGTCATGAATTATCTTATTTTCTTAGCTTTTTTTCCCCTCGTTAGTAAGGGAAATGTCATTTTGTTTTTAACTAGGGTGTAAATTTTTTTTAAGTCACTTTTTCTAGAAATCCTTGAGGCAAGCATTTTTCAATTCAAGCTTATGATTTCTGTAAGGATCTATCTTTTAGAGGACCAAATGTTATGTTAGGTCATGTAGGACTGAGAAATTTGTAATTTTTTTAATGTTATGATGATAAAAATTATTTTAATCATTCTTCTCATGATGTGTAAGACTATAATTAATCATTAAATATTCTCTTATTTTTAACAAAGAACTCTCATACGCAACCTTTTCTCACTATCTAACGTTTAGCTAAATTTTCTATGCTTGACTCATTAATTTTAACTTGGTAAAATTTATCTTCTAATAACCATCTATACTATGAAAATTAAAGAAATTATTTTAATTTAATCAATGAAGAATTTTATAAGGGTAATATACATTGTCAAATGTGGATGCCTCAATTGTTTCATTGGTCATTTCTATGATTTCTAAGAAAGGATGATATGGGTCCTCTACTCTAACCTGTCATCCTTCTG
This sequence comes from Vanilla planifolia, assembly GCA_023846275.1. Lineage (NCBI taxonomy): Eukaryota > Viridiplantae > Streptophyta > Magnoliopsida > Asparagales > Orchidaceae > Vanilla > Vanilla planifolia. Next base: position 22,746,063 of record CM043874.1, read on the forward strand.
ATTTCAGCAGATGTGATCTTGATCTAACCTAGTTTAGTAGCATGATTTTGTGACATTTTTGTTCATTTTGCTCCTAAATTACTTTGAAGTACTTCTTTTAGTAGTTTTTTTTAGCAAGATGAACAAGAATAGTAATCCAAAAACAAAACAAAGTTCCATGCATAATTTTTAAATATAAAATACAATTAAAATATAACTATTAATTTTTCTTAGATGATAATTCTGGTTATGAGAAGAAATTAATGAATTTTATTCTCCAAAATCTTTGGTTTTTAAAATTAAATAAAAATATAAATTATTTCTAGATTAGCAATAGATAAGGAACAATAAGATACTTGAACATATATCAAATAGTTATCTAAAATTTAATTCAAGCACCAAAATAAATGACATTTTAGGTAAGGTAAAATTAACCTAGAACACCCAAGCTATGATAATTTGATTGTGGGTTGAAAGCTAGGTTTGTAATTAATCACATTTGATGTGTTTAATTTTAGATAATTCTATTACAATAAGGAAATAAAAAATTTTTAAAACTAAGTTTTTTTTTTTCTATTCTAGTGATTTTGTGGGAACTTGAGAAATCTTCTGAGATCCTCAGTGATCCTCAGTATTTTTTTAGGAACTTCGGTAATCTTTGGGATTCTAAAAAGTTCTTTTACAATCATAAGAAATCTTTAGGAATTTTTATAAGGTTTGTCAAGGTTCAACAACTATTTAGGTTTCTTTAGTAATTTTGAGAGAGCTTGAAAAATCTCGAGGGAATTGCCAGGTTTATGCAACCTTTATAGAAACTGTTTATTATGACTAACACAAAGAACAGTGCAAAGCATTCTCTTGCTATAATTAAAGGAAATCCAACGGCTAGGGTTGTGAAATTAGTCAAGAACTGAAACTATAACACAAACCGTTGTTCAATGCCTATATATTTATAAAGTTCTATGAAACTCTGACATGGTGAATAATTCATAAGTCCTGCAAATAATTTTGTTGATTCCAATAGGCTTTAATTGCTATAGAGGCACAAAAAGTGAAAGAGAAGGAAGCTGAGACCCAGAAGAAGATAGCTGTATCTGAAGCGGAGAAGAATGCCCTAGTTAGCAAGATCATTATGGATCAGAAGTTAACGGAAATGAACAGTGCAAAGCAGCAAGAAGCAATCGAAAATGAAATGTACATAGCACGAGCAAAGAGTCAAGCAGATGCCAGTTTCTACAAGTCTGCTGCTTATTAATTTGTCTACCTGAGCTAAATCCTTTTATTTGGTTATATTAATCCACTTGTCTTTGCTAGGGTAATGAAGGAAGCCGAAGCTAACAAACTGAAGCTTACACCTGAGTTTCTTGAGCTCAAGTTTATTGAAGCTATTGCAAACAATTCGAAGATTTTCTTCGGCGAGAAAGTACGAATCATTCGTTCCCTTTCTTCTCTTATCTTCTCTTCTCTTTACGTGCATGATATGTTCATCTTGAAGTTGGCTTTAATTTATATGCAGGTGCCTAATATGGTCTTTGATCAGAGACTCCTTGGTAGTTTTCTTCATGATCGATAGGAAAAAGGAAGCAGATAGATGCAGAAGTGGAATTCTTTATGGTAACTGCAAGTAATAAGTTCAAAGTTAGGGATGGAGCCGTAATAAATTTGAATAATTTCCTACAAACTTTGCAAAATGTTTGCTAATATGACTGGAGTATCGTATGTACTGTTACCATTCAAATAACTAATGATAAGAAACCAAATATAGAAATATTATTATTAAAATTGAAATAAAAGTTTTCTAATAAAAAAACTATTTATTGAAAGTTATGGCTTGTTTGTCCATTGTGGGTTTTGTGAATAAAAATGAGGATAAACTATGGAGTATCTTAATTGACCATTCATGCTTACCCCAAGCACACGCATATTGGTTCTACTGTTTGATTAAATAAAGATTAGAAAGAGTCACTAAACAATAACTTTTCTGACGTTAACCCAGCAATTCATGATATATTCAATATTTTGTAAGATAAGGTGGATACTGTTCCTTATTTTGAGTTGATTTAACTTTGATATAAGAGTGTTGAAATGACGATTTGAATAGCGTTTTTTTGACAATAGTTGATTACTTTTGTCTTCCATGAGATGTTAGCAATCATTTTCTAGGTCCTTGACATTTCTTAAACTAGGAAAAATTAGTGATACAAATTTAAGGTTAACTGTAGCTTGATAGTTATATAATTATAATTTTTAAGTTTGTGGTAATTGATTGTTAGTCGTTAATCTTTCTATCTATATGTTTGATCTTTTTTACAATCAGTGACATTGTATTAGATTAAGTCAATCAATATTTGTTTTGTTGTAGATTTGAGAGAGGGATAGAGAGAATTGAAAGAATCATAGAGGGTTTTTTAGCTAGCAAATTATGACTTCTATTTTCCTAAAAGTTGAATACTTATGAAATAAAGTATGGAAGTGATCTCTAGATAGTTGATGCTCATTGGAAAGTCAAATTGATTGCTTGAATATACAAAAGGATTTTAGATCAAAACATGTTGCTAGAAAAATAGAAGTGATCCAAACACATTGTCAAACAAAGGGTTCTAGATTTGAAAATTCATAAAAAACATGCAAGCAAAAACTTCAAATAAATATTAATTTTTGTGCAACTTTATGTCAACAAAAAGCCAAGATAATGAGGTAATCTCGTTGAATATGCTGATCAAATCATCTAACGAAATGTAATTTTTGTTCCTGAGCTTGTTTACTAATTAAACAAGACCATAATTATACCATTAGAAATTCACATGTAAAAAAATTTAATGTTTGCTAGTTTCTTAAAACTTTTCAAGACTTCAAGAGATTAAAGACATGTCAAAAAAAATTATGACTTAAAAAATTTAGAAAAGTTGACCACATATAATAAAAGAACTTTAAATTGCAAATTTTCATGAGATTTAGCCAATGTTTATCATATCAATTGTCAATATCATCCAAATCTATCTTTCATATTATTCATGAAAAATTCAAACTAGATGAGGAAGAAAACAAAAAGAACTTAGTCAGAAATGACTTGGCCAACTTCTTCAATTTCAAGACACGATATTTCACTAAAAGATCTTTATTTTCATAAAGAATCACAATTACCACAAAGAATTCAACAAGGGTTCAAGGAGTGAGTCACAATTAATGACAACTAAGCAACATAATAAAGTAGATGTACATTTTATCAACCTCATCTATAACACAAATGCATCACATATTTTTTGGGGTAAGTTGCATAATAATGAGCCATGCTAAGAATGAAAGTATAAAGACAATCACACAAATGAGGGGAGGGGAAGGGTGAATTATGTTTATGTAAATTTAAGACCTTAAAAATTGAAAACTATTTGTTTAAAATTGAAATCTCTTTCTACTAATATTGTTATTTTGAAATTAATGTTAATGTTGATTCCTAAATAAGATTTTGTAGATCTTTTATTTTAGAAATCTCTTGACTAGTTTTTGAAGGTAACTTGCATAAGGTTTGCATAATGGAAAGACAATGATATTGGACCCAATCAACAGTCCTTTACCTACCCATGAATACAAATGATTAGTTTAAAAAAATCAATAAACACCTTTCACAAAAAGCTTATAAGCAAAACTCTCACAAGGAAGATCCATAAAGATTACATCTACTCAAAAGATTATACAATCACACGGCCAAAAGACCTTACATAAATAACTCAAAAGAGTCAAAAAAGGGATGTCTAAAAGAGAAGAGTAAGATGGCTTAAATAAACCTTATTAGATATTAAAAAATTAGAGTGCAAAAGTAAATTATAAGCTACAGTATATATCTAAGATATTATTCTTGAGGCAAACTTTAATATATTTGAAATGTTATCAATATGATGCACAGAGATTTCTACAACTTAGGAAGAGGATATAACAATTATTACTATCTACAACAAAACGTTAACTCTCCAACTTTGAGATATAGAAATCTTGCAACTCAATCGAAGGAAATTAAAGAAGCAAATCTTCTAAATGTAGGCTTAAATCTAATAAAACTTCTAACTGCTCAATGTAGGGCAAGGTAAGAAAGGATCCTATTTATAGGTAATGAACTTATGAGGGGCTAGGTACAAGTTTCTTGCACTTCAAATGGCTAGAGAAGACGTAAATTTGATGCTTCAAAAAATTAGGGAACATGTTTCTAAAATCATGGGAGAGTATGGAATGGTCAAATTAAAATATTGGACAATCCATTCAAGTCATTCCATAGATATTCTAAGAAATACGACATCTTTGTTGGATGGTCTTAGATGGCATTATTAGACATCAATCATAGAAATTAGACAATATGGTCCTTGTTTGAAAAAGACATTGCTTTAACTAAAGAAATGTTGGGCAGGGCCAACATATTAATTGTTCCCTTATTTGATAGACATCAAAAGCATATTGGATGATCTAATAATTATCTGATGGAGCATTGATTTTAAAACCAAAAAATGAATGTATGCATCATATCATGGGTCAAATGGTCCTATGGCTATCGCCCAACTTGTTGGATAGTTTGATACTATCTGATAAGGATCCTTTGGGAAATTTAAGAAATTGTCAATTTTGAATTAGTTTGGGTGCATTGGATATTGCTAGATTTTAATGATTCAAATAAATTGAGTAATTAAATAAGGATATTAGTTATGTTTAATCATAATTTAAAGAGTAAGAAAATTAGAATAGACGTGGCAAGCTTGAGTAATTGGCTTGGCATAAAGGGTCTTTAGGTCAAATGCAAATACTATAATCTTTAGTATAGCATGAGTCTTGATTTGAATTTTCAAGGTATGCACGAAGACTTAAGCTAAATGTAATGATCCTTACTACCTTAAAAATTAAAAAAAATCAATTTTAACGAATACTATTCATAAATAAGGAGGTGAGTTAATAAGCATGTCCAACTCCAACATTATCAAATGACAAGCCCAACTAAGCTCAAAATAAGTCAAAATTCAATACTTCAAGATAATAACCTAAATGACACTTCAACATATAAATGTTAGATAATAACAAGAATGATTTTGTTGGCATAAAAAAAACCTTTACAAGTTCTATGAGTTTAATTATTTCTCTTCAATCCACATTGGACCTCGAGATCAACTTGCCAAAGAAGGAAGACAATTTGAGTGGTTTGTGAACTACCTCATGTTATATATTATAAGAAACCACAAAATTACCTATCAACAAAACATCAAAAGTATTTTGATGGGTAAAAATTGTTTGAGATAGTTCAAGAAGATCTTGAAATGATATAAAAAAAATTAAAAAATAATTGACCTAAAATGAGCTATAACCTTGTTATACATGTACTAAGTTATGTTAAGGCACAATATCGAAAATGCAAAATACAAGTGGACATGAAAAACTTGATAACAACGTACCTATCCATTAGTTGGAGTGGTTGGACCTCTATGTTACTAATTGATTTAGATTTTTATTATCTATCCAAAGGGCTCTTATGAAAAAATTTACTTTTATTTAGATTATTTTTAACACATCCATGTGCTACACATTCATTAATTACAAAGGAAAATTTTCACTTTTTATATTCTTCTAATTTCTCTTTGATCTTATTTCTAAGTAGGCTATAGTTAATCATTTATCCAATCAACATTCCTTGGATCCATCTATGACAACAAGATGTGGAGTAGCCTGGCAAACAAGAAAGGGAAATGGGTGAATTGTGTTTTCTGACATTTTGTTAAGATGAATAGGAGAGAAAAATAATAAAAAAAATAAAAGTACCCAAATAATGTTTGGTTGATTTACTTAACAAGGTATACCTTTTCCCAATCAAATGGTAAGACTTTTTTATTTACATCCCTTACAAAAAATGAAGTCATATTCTTGAGATGAAGTCCACACAAGTAAACAAATCAGGTCACTACAAACCTAAAATTCTCAAGACAATATAAATCTTAGAAGAGTCCATCATTGCCCAAGAAAAAGCTTACTAACCTTATTTTGAATCAAGAAGAGTCCTTCACTAGGTACTCAAAAGAGGAACACGACTTTTTAAAGATTTTTATATTCATATAATTTTTTAATATAAAACATGTTTCTTATCTACTTCTTAAAAACTTTCATCCATATCTTTAAATATTTTGAAACCATCTAACATGTGTTATCTACCATAAGTCACTTACTATAAGCTACTTACCACTATTTTGACTTCATACCTCTAGTTATCTACTTACTCTAAAGGTCTTATTTTATATTAAAAAAAAGTGGAGTTGATATATTTTATGATTATTTAATTTATTTCTCCTTAATTAAAAGACTAGTTCCTTTAGGCTATGACTAGCTCTATTTGTCATGGTTCATATTATGAACTTATGATAAACATTTTTTTTATGTAGTTTAAACCTAAATTATACTTTCTTTTTATGCACTTTATAATCTTTATGCTCATGTTTAATTGCTCTTTTTTATCCTATATTAAAAGAAAATAACCCTTAGTAAATAAAGCATGCATGTGACACATGACCCTATAAATCTACTAAGAAATTAGGTAAAAAAGACCTAACCCCTCATGTCCTTGGGTTGAGTACTAGTAGCCTAATCATTGAAGTGAATAGAGTGGCAATCATGGGATAAATCTTATAGGAAAACTCGATGCACTCAATCTCATGTATGACCTACACAAGGACAATAACATTAGTAACGATGAACATCAATAATGCAAAAAAACACTGAGTTAACTTACACCTCCCTCTCAATCCATTTCTTCCTCTTGGAGACCATTCCCTTGTTGAACATAATCATTAATTTCCAATGGTTAATTCAAAGACCCAAAGCCTAGAAATGAGTATAAAAAATCTTCTTAATAGATACTATGAAAGCCCATGTAGTAAGACAATAGATAAAGATGTAATAAAAATATGAAAGGTGAGTAATCAAGATAGAGAGATAGAGAGTGATATGTGGAGAGAGGAAGAGAGAATAAGTAAGTTAGAAAAAAGAAAGAGAAAGAGAGAGATAAAGAGATAAAAGGAGAGAAAAAAATAACGAAAATAAAGATAATGTGTGTGTGTGTGTGAGAGAGAGAGAGAGAGAAAAGAAAGCAACAAGAAGAGAAGGGGAAAGTGAAGAGAGAAAAAAAAGAAAAGAGATTAAGAGAAAAAAAAGAAGAGTGTGATAAAGATAAGAAAAAATAGAGAAAAAGAGAAATAAAAAATAGACACATAATGAGAGTAAAAGCTAAAGAGATAAAATGAGAAAACAAAGATAAACAAAGATAAAAAGAGATAGAGATTGAAGAGAGAGAGAGAGAGAGAGAGAGAGAGAGAGAGAGAGAGAGAAAGAGAGAGAGAGAGAGAATGAGAGTAATAGAGATGGGAGAGCAAGGAGAAAGAATAAGTGGAACAAGAGATAAAAAAGAGAAAGGAGAAGAAATTTTAAAAGAAAGAAAGAGAGAGAAAAGAGACAAAGATAAGGGAGATAAAACAATAAAAAAAGATAAATAAAAAAAGATAAAGAGCAAGAAAGAGATAATGAGATAGACATATGATATATAGAGAAATCAAAAGAGACAAAAGAAAAGAGAAACGAAAGAACAAGAAAGAGAGAGGGAAAGTGAAAAAGTGACATAAAAAGAGAGAAACATGAGAAATAAAAAGAGGTAGAGAATAAGACATCAGGAGATATAAGAGAGAAATAATGAAGAGAATTAAAAGAGAGAAGAGAAAAAAGAAAATGAAGAGTGAAAGAAGAGAATGAGAGAAAGAGAGAGAAAAGAGATAATGAGAGAGAAGATAGAGATAAAAGGAGATAGTGATAAAAGGAGAAAAAAACAAAGGGATATATTACAAGAGATAAAGAGATAGGGATAAGAGTAAAAAAACTAAAAAAGAGATAGAAAAAGTGAGACAAAAAGATAAAGTGAAAGAGAGAGAAGAGATAAATGAAAGAGAATAAGGGAGATGGAGAGAGAATAAAGAGGATTGAGAGGATAGAGAAGAGTTGAAATGAGTGGCTTAAGCATATATTAAAGCCTATTATGTGGGGTCATACATGTCGTTTGATACAATAATATTTTAAAACGTAATTGGGAGGGGCATACTATGTACCCACCTAAAAGCAAATAAAGTAACACCTCTAACAATCCAATTTGTCTTGGATTTGGCTTCTCTTAGGCTTATGTAATATTAATATCTCTAAAGCAATTGATATCCCTCCAAACATGTTGAAATGGATCATCACAATCAGTAGGAGAGGCCTCCACCACCTTGAGGGAGAAGATAACCTAATAAAAATTAGACTCAATCCAATCCCCAACAAGAGTGAACTTGTAAGCCATATAATAAATGGTAGCAAGAATAGCCTATTACTTTATTGACAATATAGAAGTAGAGAAATAAGTCCATCCCTCCATTAGAAGAGGCAACCCATAGTCTTCCTTAATGATAAAATAAATACCAACTTTACCATTACACTAAATAACTACATCATAGTTGACTTGAACATAGTTTAGGGGTTAAGGGATCTAATGAGAAATGGATGACATAGGCTCCAATAGTCCTATTTAGTGTCAGGTGTCTTAGCCATGGAAAGGTGACTTTCAAGTAAGTTGAATAATAAACCTACAAATAGTTATGATCAAAGAGATATGTTACGCATGAAACTAGTTATTATGATTGTTACAGATAAGGTACATAATAGATGATATAATAGAAATTTATCGAGAGTTAGGGAATAAACACTCTCAGATCTGACAATTTGATTGATAACTTCATAAGCCATGCTTTAAGTTCTCAACATATGAGCAGCACCATGGACAATTTGATGAGAGACTCATTCCTGAGCAATAAGCTTTACTTAAGTAGGTACTACATAGCTACCTACATGCCATATAAATGCCTAAACTCTCAACTAAACCATAATCTTCTAAGCTTAGGCCCCTAAAGCCTAACTCACTCCCTTTCATCAATATAATATCAAGATAACTCCAAGGTGCAAGTGATAATGCTCTCAAAAGAGCAACAAACTAGAACTTCTCCCATCCATGAGGGTGCTATGAAAGATAGAACAATATGCTCCATAAGTAGCGGCCAAAAAAAGAGACATCTATTCATCACTTATTATTAGAGTTTAGAGAGTTTATTGTATGCTTTAGAAAAGAAGTATCCATAATGATCATTATAGTCTACTAAAAAAGAGTTATTAGGCCCAAACATTTATCCTAAATAAGGAAACAAGTCTCACCATCATCAATGTACCACATAGTATTAGTACATGTGAAGTACTTAACCAAGAAGCCTGTAAACAATAAAATCACCTATGTGAGATTCAAATGAGGTAAGATGCTTGCCATACCTAGCATGGAGAAATCAAACACAAAGTGAGTCTCTCTAACAAAGCAAAACACGAGCATTACATGCAACTAGGGAGATCTATCATGGAATCAAGTAATGGAGACCCAAACCACCCCAAGCTCTTGGGCTTAGTGATAATTGTTACACTTAATTTTTAGCCAATTGTTTTAAACTGTTGGGTGAAACTAAAACCCATATATCTAACAATGTAACTACAAATGAATCACATATTTTAGAATACTAATATAATCAAATAGCTCACAAATATCCATAATCATAATTTAGAATATAAAACCATAAATATTTAATACTTAATAACATCATAATTCAAGTCCAATAAAAAATAAATATAAACATGCAAATACCAAAGTTCAAAAATAATAATCTATTACAATCAAATGCTCGTCAATAGGTATAACTAATAATCATGAATGACATATTAAGTCAACCACTACTAAACATAAAATACAAGAAGAATTTCATCTAATCAGTGTACTAACTTGGATGATTTCAAGTCTAGCTCTTATATGACTCCTAACTCCTAGAACCAACAAAAATATAAAGAGTAATCGAAGGAGCTCAAAGTGGAAACCTTGAGCCATATGGCAAAACTAATAAAGTGTAAATATGTAAGATAAATTTATATAAATAACATTAAATATAAAATCTAACTAGATGTATCTCTATCTACCAAGCTAAGTTAGTGCATGAAATTACGATGTTACTAATTGGATGTATAGTGTTCCAACATCAATCATGTATTCTCTCCAACCCAAGAGAGTCATGACAGGTGTAGCACTCTTGTGATATCATGTGACCTGGCACATCATACTGGAAATATTGGTCACATGGGCCAACTCGAAAGGGCTCTAGGAGTTCTTAATAATCACATGTCTTCCTACTACATATAAAGACACATCATCTATTCTACAAGGTTTAAACGTATAACTCTTGTCTTGTGACTAAATATATAAATAACATAGCCAATCATGAAATCTTTTATCATGTGATCATGCATGCCTTATACAGGCTCAACTAACCATGTTAAACAAGTACCCCCATGCCAGGGGAGCAAAAATATATGACTTAACTCTTATAAGTGTTTAAGATCTATGGTCAATTGCATCCAATTCTTATCTAAATAAATATCATTTTCATAACATAATAGCATAATGCCAACCCTTATTTATCAATATCTAAATATTATTATGGTTTCTTTAAACCCAAATAAGTATGTAAGGATTTTTTTTATCTTTATTCAACTATGTAGAGTTTCTGAGATTTCTTTAGCCTTAAATTCACTATTTAAGATTTTTTATTCCTCGTCTGAGACAACCTAAGGTTTCTCTTAAATCTAAAATCAACTATCAAGGTTTATCATCAATTACTTGGGTACCTTAAGATTTCTTCTAAATCGTAAATGAATTATCTAAGTACTTTAATCCATCATTCTTATAATTATTCTGTGCCCTAATCTTTTATGGGATTCTTTCATACATTTCTATGCTATCCTTCTAATTTTTATTTGAATCTATATTTTTTTACTTTGAGCTTTGGTGCAATATCCAATCTATTTCTTCAACAACTAATTCTGGAATCACACAAATTCTATTAGAGATTTTCTTGCCTCACTAAAAACTTGAGTAATTGTTAGTCCTCTATTGAGCTACACACATTCTATAGATCATCATCTAAGTTGTCATCTCAATTCTTAAGATCCTAATAAGGGTTACTCATAGTTTTACCTATTAAACTAAATCAAGCCAAGAGTTTAGCAACATTACAAACATAATCAACTACATGTCCAATCCTAACATATCTTTAAAGCTTAAATAAAGCCCTACAACCTTCTTCCAAGGTGTTTATTAAGAGCTTTATCATCTAAAGGCATTATCCAATCATGCATAAAGGCTTATCAAGTGATATTAATCCCAGTCTAATCCAAGGACAATCTATTAAGGATTTATTTAATAAAAACAAAATCCTAAGCTTAATTTAAAGCTAAGAATACCTTACATATGTCTATTTGAAGTCTTAACTAACATTTTTTTCCATTTTCTTATACTAATCGAACCTTACATACAAGGTAACATTTCTTAGGTTTGTCTGCAATCTATTTAAATCCTCATCCATGGATCAATCATGAGACTATATCTATGAATCTATCCTTAACTTTAAGCATTTCTAGCTAAAACTCAATTCTCTTTGTTGATTAATTATGTCCTTAGGGAACTTAGCCCTCTTCTAAGGCCAAAACTCAAGCTCCTCTAAGTTTTTTATTAAGAAATTAAGTATCATACTCACCTTAGAACCCATTTAAGTTCACTTAAGGGAGTAAACATGTGCCTCACATGACTTGAAAAAGCCAAGTCTCAAGCATCCCAAGGATAATCGAGGTAAAGAGATACTTGGATATAATAATCCTTATGTTTGGCTAAGTTTTAGTAAAATCCTCAATCTTTAAGCTAAGTATAAATCAAATTATTTTGTAAAGCATGCCAAATTACTTTAAAATAAAATATTCTAAAATATGCAAATAAATATAGAATTGGATAAAAAAAATACCAATATATTATACCAACCTTGTGTTTAATGAGTCAAGTCATAAATATTTATCATTTTTTCTAATAGGTTTGTTTAGTATACATTATATATAGTTGTGAAGAACAAGCCATAAACTTTTGAAGATGGTGAATTAATGGTTTTTAAAATATCTTGTAGTGTTCAAGAAGCTTCAATGATTAAAGACATGCACATTGATTTGAAATTTTTTTTTTTATGAAAAAAAATATTAGCTTGTTGATTATTAATTATAACACACATCTCTTCATTAGTATAATTTTTAAATCCTACTTAAGTATCCACATTATTCAATCATTTTCTTGATTTAAGAAATATTTAGTATTTCATTTTTTCATCATTTAATCCTTTCCTTGGTTAACTCTTATTATGCATCTTTGCTAAATTTAATGTCAGGTTTATTATTAAATTTTAGTTAAATTAGAAAATTAAAATATAACAAAAATAATTCTATTAAATGTTCATACTTAAAAAAGAAAAAATATATCTTAAGCCACAACCTCAAGCATATGCAAAGCACTCCGACTGATCAAGCCTGCGAGGGCCTGGGAAGCCTCGGGTCAAGAGACTAACTTGAACAAAGTCAGGTTCGACCCAAACTTTGTCAAGGTATAGTTTTGAATAGTGTAAGGTAAAGGAAGCACACTCTTATAAAGTGTGCAATGAGTCAGGTAAGACCCAAAGTGTTAACCTGTAATCATGTATATGAGTGGCATAGGAGATAAAATCTTAAGTGCATTATGAGGGAGCTAGATTCATGCTTCAGCTTGTATTATATGTGCATAGCAAGCCTTATAAAGAGCAAAACTATGAACATTTAATGTACATCTGTTTCATTCAACTAGTCTACAAATTATAATTATTATGTGAGCCATTTATTCACATAATTTCATAATTGAACAATCCTAATCTTAACCACATTTTATCCCTGCTTAAAAGAATTGATTCAAGGCTCGAATAAGATGCCCACAATCTTGTTCAATTTTATCAAATGACTAGCATTCTTTTCACCTTATTCCCAAATGTCTCCATTTTGAATCCAACACCTGAGATCATTTCCACCTTTATTTTTGATGATTTGAACGATTCAAATCTCATCTAACATGAACAAATGGCATAGATCTAATTTGTCCTAATCCAACCATTAATAACTCAACTTTTTTTTACAATGATCCTATCCTAATTGTCTCTAGCCATTATTTGTATAATTTAGAAGATTTTTAAGTTGTTTGGTAGTAGCTTATGAAAGTATTTTTTCTTGACTTTCTAATGACTATGCTAAAAAAGTTTTTATAAATATATAACCTTTATGAATAAAATGTCTAATAAATATGAACAAGATTTTTTGATCTCAAAGAAGTACTGTGGTATCCCACTGATGTGAAACCTCTAGTAACATACTATGACTCTAAGCTTAACACTTAAAAGATTTTATTTTCTTACTTCTCTTTATAATTATGAGCTCATTGTGCCTTGCTCTATTCATACCATAGGAAGTTGTATATTAAATCAGGAACTTTATTGTTATATTTCTTTCTTTTGAGTTAGGTAGCCTGACATTTGTAAAAGCCAAGTTTAATTTGATCTTATTAAAAATATTGAGTTAGAGTTGACATTACAAAAGCTTAAGTTATAGTTGAACTCATAAAAGCTAATAAATTAGAGATGAGTTGCTAGAAAAAATAAAAAGGAGGTTGAATGTGAACCGTAGCAAAAAAAATCTCAAGTTATAATTATCTTAGTAGTGATGCTTTTCTCGACGATGGTTGTAGGTAGATTTAGGTTCTAGTTTAAACTAAACTATAAAAAATTTTGATATATTTTTCTAATCTTTATTTTTATTTTTTAATCATACAAATTAAATTATATATATATATCTATATATAAATTTGAATATCAAGGTTTCAACAAAAAAAATATTTTATAAATAATTTTTTAAAATAAATATGATCTAAAAATTAATAAAAATATTTTAAAACTCATAATTTATTTTTCTCTTGAAGGATTCATATATCTTATTTCTTCAATTGGTATCAAAGTAGATTATGCATACTAAGTCTGCAAAATCACTATGATGATCTTTTATTTGTGTGTAAATTAATTATGTTATTAATTATAATTATTTAATAATTTTGTTACTATATTAATATTAATCGTGATCTTGTTATTTGATTTTATTATGAAACTAGTTGATTTTGGTAATGTGCTTTTTTTATTTAATTTTTTAAGGATGACTTCACCCATAGTTGATATTTGTGAAATTTTAGGTAAAACATTTTCATCATGTCATCATCTATTTTTTAAAGATAAAAATTTTCTTGTTCGAAAAAAATACTTTTAAAAAATTTATTAAAAAAATTGATAATGATTTGTAAGATTTTTTATTCATCCTTTTGTAATTCCCTAAGATAGAAGTAATAAATCAAGAATATTAGTTTAATTAAATGCTAAATAAATTAATTACTTATTTTTGTATTGTCTCAAAAAATTGGTGTGAGTGTATGATTATAACTTGTTTTGAGATCATGCAAGAATTAGAAAGGTTGTATAGTGAGAATAAATTTCAAGATATTCATGATGATAAGAAGATAGATCATAAGAAGAAAATAGAGAAGAAGAAACTCAATTTAGAGATGAATCATAAAAGTAAACTTACATCAAGTACTTTTAATTCTAATCATGAGTGTACGTTTAAATATTGTGATAAAATATAAAATTGTTTTAGTGAATTAGTTCTTAAGCATAAAAAATTAATTAATATGTATGATGACCTTAAGAAAATTTATACCAGACATGAATTTAGAATAGTTGAATTACATGAATAATGTGATACGCTTAAAAAGAAAAATATTTCCTTAACTAATCAAGTTTATGCCTGTATTTTCTTAACTAATCAATTCTAATCACTTAACAAATCATCATATAATAAAATTTAACCGAATTTAATTTCCTTATAGTATAGAATATCAATTCTAACCACTTAACAAATAAACATGTGATGAAACTTTAAGCTAGATATTCACCAATCAATGTAATGAAACATGCTAATAAATTACACTAACATTCTCAATTTTCTTAAAAAGAATAGAGATCCTTAAAGATCTTAGTTCCAACATGCTATCACTGTTGAAACCATGTTATCATGTCTCATTTAAAGAGTTATACTAACTATGAATCATCCCTTTCATGGCTAGAAGATTATATGACATTCTCTATGCTAAGAGAAAATCGAAATAGTAGTGGAATGTCAACCAATGTTCGAGCGAGCTTTGGAGTGGGAAGCAAGTTGAACAGCCTTATTTTGCATACATATTTCATGTAACCAACAAAGAATTTAAATTCAATATACTTTTAACCACATTTTTATTTAGTAATGTTAGAATTAAGAAAGAATATATCGTAATATATTATATTAGTAGCACTATCTTTTAATTTACTTATACATTAATAAAGAATTTCTACCTTTACAAAGCATGTGATCATGATATTCTATCTAACATTCTTGAGTAAGATTTTACTGAAGAATATGCATAGGTTTTTAATAATATTTTATAAAGAGATAAATAAAAAGAGTTCATTACATGCTTGCAAAAGTTTCTTTAAGTCTTGGGTAAAACAAGTTCATCTTCATATAGTGAATTTTATGGAAAGGAGATTAGCTAGATAATTTCATATTAATTTTCAAGGTCAACACATGCAAATTTAGCAGCATAATCACTTTTATCTTTCCTTAGATTTTAATTATATTTAATATATAATATCAAGGATCATCCTACCTTGTTATATGAGTAGATCACTTCTCCTTGGATAGGTTTTGCTTCCTTTAAATCTTGAGGTCCTCCTTCCACTTCTTGATCATGGGTAGGACTTCTTCCTCCCTTAGTTTCACTCAATTGGCCTCCCTCCATGTTCTTATGGCTAGTTTTTCCAAAACCTAACAAAACCACTTCTTAAAGCTTAATTTGGCTCATTTAAGCATCCATAAATAAAGATATTTTCTTAACAACTAGTAAGCTTTTTATCTTAAGCACGTAGCTCACCCAAATCAATAGTAAACTATTTCAAGTTGCTAATTTGGCCAACCATATCAATTTCCTATAATTTAGGTGTCTATAGGAAGATATAGCCAAGGGATATACTTGATGTTATTGGATTATTTTTAGCCTTATCCTAGTAATTTATGCAAACAATATGTTAATTTCCTTTAAATCCTTTATCCTATATCCAACTCCATTTCTAGATCTTAGGAATTTCATACATGTCTTTATGTTGCATATCCATGGTTGGATAAGGATAATGAGGATGGAAATTTTATCTTCAAGGATATTTAACTTAATCTTATTAAGAATTTATATAATTCAACATCATCTTATCACCAAGGCATGCATAATAAAACTCTCCTCTCCTTATTCCAATTTCAAGATTCAAAATTCAAAACAAAATACAAATTTTCTCAACATTCAAAATTCAAACACATTTTAATGTAAATTTCAAATTTCAAGAGTAGAAAGAGAACATATACCTTAATTAACATAGATACAAATAAACTAGCCAAAATGATGGGTGCAACATCCTCCTCAAATTAATTTGGATTTCAACTTCAAAATCTAGAGCAACTCTAGCCATTTGTGAGGTATTCTAACCTCAACCTCCCAAGTGGCCTCACATTCTTCCTAATTGCTCCAATGGACCATAGCCATGGGAGGACTCTTGCTCCTCAGCTACCAAATACTAAACTCCATAATGCTTATTGATTGCTCTTAGTATGATGCATTTGGCTATAATTGAAGATCCTTAGGCTTCTTCTAAAGAATATAAGATGGATTATAATCATATTTCTTCATATTAGACACATGAAAAATAACATATATCCCTATTAAAGCCTTCAACAACTAAGTTTATAAGCCATCATTCCAATCTTTTCTACAATACGATATGATTTGATGTACTTATGTTGCAATTTAGAAGTCTTTTCAATCCTCTAATGGGACCTACTATAAGGAAGACTTGGATGTCAAAACTCCAAAACCAATAAGTCTATGCTTATTGTCAAAGTATTTCTTTTGATAGTCTTGGACTATTCGCTACCTCTCACAAAATCTTCATACCTTGTTTGTATTCTTCTTAATTATCTAAGGTTTGAATGCCTATCTGATCTTGCCCATATCTCAACATAAATGAAATCTATAGTTTCAACTTAAAGGAGCTTCATATGACACCATGTTAATGGTTGATTGATAAATATTATTATACACAAACTCTATTAGTGAGAATTGTTTAAACTAGTCTAAGGAATACGACTATACACTAAGTTTCAAGAGGTCTTCCAAGATCTAAATAGTCCTTTTATATTGGTCATTAGTCTGAGGATGATATACTATGTCGAATCTTAGAGTAGTGCTTAAGGCTTAATGCATATGGTTCAAAAAATTGGAAATAAATTTCATGTCCTTATTCAAAATAATCACCCTATGCACTCCATGCAAACGTATTATCTACTAAACATATAGCTCTACCAACTTACCAGTTGAATTTGTCTTCCTCACAACTAAGAAGTGAGCCAATTTGGTAAATCAATCTATTATCACCCAAATCACATCATAGACTTATCTAGCCTCGACGAGCCTAAGATAAAATCCATATTGACATTAGCCCATTTCCACTTTGGTGTAGTTATATCCTAAAGTAGACCACCAAGCTTCTAGTGTTCTACTATAACTCTTTGATTGATTAAGTAATTTTTAATATAATAATCTATATTTTTCTTTAACCCTCTCCACCAAAAATATGTCTTGAGGTTTCTATATATCTTGGTTTCCTATGGATTCATAACTAGCTTGCTATCTTAAGCTTCTTTCAATATACTTTCCTTAAACTCTTGATGTTGAGAGATAAATCATCTGTCATGATAAAATACTATCCTTGAAACCAAATCTAGAGATTCACCAAACTTTAATTAGGTGATCACATCCTGAAGCTCTAAATCTTTTTATTATAATGACCTCATCTCATGCAACCAATAGTGGATATTAAGTGAGCTAAGCCAAGCTACCAAAGATTTTAATATTAATTTTTCCTTTTTTTGGCTAAAATAAAACACATTCTCTCTCTGTGATGTACTCATAAACGTGGATTCAATGATTGAGCCTTTACTCAAAGTATCAACTACTAAATTGGCTTATCAATTATAATATTTTATGTCCAAATTATAGTCTTTAATGAGTTTTAATTAATGTCACTATCTTAGGTTTCCATTTGAGTAAGGATATATTTAATAACATAATACAAAACTTCTCCACTACTACTATAATGGTAGTGTCTCTCTTGGTCACAAAGGAGTTAATGCAACTGTCTAGCTAGAGCCTTGTGACAACTAGAAAGTGGAATGATGTTTAATGATCTTCCATTGTGGCTCATTACTTCTTGGCCCTTTGCACCACTAATGTTTAAGTCAAGCTAGCACGTTATGATAATTCACAATGAGACAAAGAAGATGCCTATGCTCCTTGCCATCCAATACAAGTTATGAGTCTTTATGAGACTTAACTTTAAAGAATAAATATATCTTATTCAAGTGTCTTAAGTGACTACCAAAATAAATTTTCTCAATTTAGATTATGCCCTTAGTGCATGATCAAATTTGGTGTGCACCCTAGTAAAAGGAGACCCTCAAGTAGTCCTGTGCAAACTCCAAACCATAATGCTCTTAGACTTGTGGTTATCAAGACAAAGATCTTCAAATTAATTGTACTTCTTAGTAGACTTTGGATTCGAAGATTGAAATTAAATCAAGACAAGGTAGTGATCAGAAGCCATTTTAGTAAGGTGAGTGACATAACCTGGAAGGGCCCATAAGCCCTTTATGTTGATGAACATCCCATCTAGATTTTCATAGATCTAGGCGTGTCCATCTTTGTTGTTGCACCAATTATAAGGGTTCTTTGGTGAAGCCCAAGTCACAATAAACAAGTCATATGACAACTTATTAAAAATTGAAAACAGTACCTTTTTTTCTCCCCTTAAGCTGTGACAACATTGAAATCACCAGTGATCATAGTAGATAAACTCCTCTCATACATATCCTAAATAGAACTGCCAAGTATCTTGATGGGCAATATGATCTGTGGCTACATAAACCTCATAGAACTGCCAAAATATGCCATCTTATGTTCTACAAAAAAAACACTCATTTTATTCATCAAATAATCGAGACTTAGAAACAATTTCTCTTGAGAAAACTGATCCCACCAGACTAACCAGATGCAAGTTTGATAACAAAATTCTATTAAAACTTAGAAGATGATTGACATTTTATCTAAAGTAAGTCTCAACTTGAGTTTCAAGAAAGATAACAAGAAACACACCATGGTACCTAACATTCTTAAAAAGATAGTTATGTGAAGAGGAGGATCTAATTCCTTTGATATTCCATAAGAGAGAAGCAACCATTTTGGAAGATTAGTTGGAGATATTAAATGAACTTCATGATGGCGACTTCTTATTTGTTGTTTCATTAGAAGGTCTAGCAAGGGCCCAAGTTATTTTTATTCCATGATAATGTCATTAGCTCTATTTAGCACTAGTTGTTATATCATTCCACACCTTGACATCAATAGAGTAGTGTCAAGCCCTTAGCTTTAGTAGATCCAAGGAAAATTTTAGAAATGTGGTCATTGTTTTTTGATCGATTGTCAGGGAAGTTAAAGAACTACTACTTAGTGTTAGATTGAGCAACTACCAACCACTTGTAAGGTTATAAATCACTAAAAAAGAGATTTTGAAAAACTATCATCATACTTGTATGTATTTCTTTCCTTGTACATTGCTTCCATCATGAATCTAGCAAAGGGAAAGTGATTTTCCAACCCTAATCTTGCCTATTTCATGCATCTTTGTTGATAAGAAAAGCTCAAGAGAGAAAATAAGGATCAATTTTTCCCTTACAATGCTTCTTGGATTGCTTAGGAAGCTTTAAAGAAGTTGAAGCATAATGGAGTTATGTGAGAATAAATCAAGGAGTTTAGTTCCTTGATGTTGGATTCTAGAATATGTTTAAGACATGCTTTTCAAATTCTTGCCTTGGCTATAACCTTGGTCCCAATTGAAGCTCCATTGACAAAATATGACATTATTATCGACACTTTTGTGGACTTAAGATTTTCCAAAGATTTGAATGCCCCTTCAAAATCTGAAGAGAAAGGCAAAGAAAAGAGAGGGGAATTGAGGAAGGTTGTAAGAAAGGATAATTGGGCTGAGAAGAATGAGAAAGGTAAGTAGAAGCAAGAACTATCTTCCTTTTAAAAAAATCAATAAATTATCAAGGTAGTTTTTTGTAGAATAGACCTCACCATGCTAGAGATTAACCCAAGTGTGAGCAGCTTAATTCCCTTAAGGTTATGAAAACCAGTGAAGAATTTGATAAAGAAGTTGTTGCACTTGTCAATCATTTGTAATTACTCAATCTTTTGGTAACTGATACAACTAACATTTAAACACAATTAGTGATGTAATTTTTATTCATTCTTTGTTGATGCATGTTTCGATGAAGATTAATGGTAAAAAGATTGTAGCAATGGTGGACACTAGTGCTACACACACCTTTGTGGTTATAATGCATGTCCAAACTTTTGGGTTGCAAGTGAGCAAATGTTATAGTTTTCTAAAAGTAATTAATGCAAAGTCTCAAGTTATGGTTGAAATGGCTTATGGAGTATCATTAACTTTGGAAGTTGGACAAGAAAAATCAATTTGTTGGTTGTTCCTCTAAATGATTTTGATTTGATCATTCGAGTATACTTTTGTAAGAAGTATAAAATAGTTATAATGCCTTACCTTAAGAGGATTATGGTGATCTAAGAGATAACTCCTTACTTCGTTCCTTAATTTCATCCATATAGAAAGAAGATACTTGAAAGGAAAAGCAGAATATATTGTATTTCAATAATGCAACTAGAAAAGGGGTTAAAAATTGGTGAAGATACATTCCTTATTACACTTTGAGATCATGGAAGATTAGGTTAGCAAGGTACCTGACGTTAGTTTTAGAAATTTTAAAGAAAATTGTAGATGTCATGCCCTTAATGTTTCCTAAAAGTCCAACTCTAAAAAAGGTGATTGACCGCAAAATTGAGTTATTATCTAGTATTGTTCATCCTATACATCCATTATATTAGATGTCTTCATTGGAGTTGACAAAATTGTACAAACTAAAAGTAAGATGGTTCTTTGTAGATATGTGTAGATTATCATGTATTTGATAGGGTGATAGAGAAAAACAAAATACCCAGTTCCTCTAGTGAAGGATTTACTAGATCAATTATGCAAAGAAATAAGATTAATCAAGTTAGACTTGTAGTTAGGATATTGACAAGTTAAACTTGTAATTAAAGATGAAACTAATACCACTTATGTGACTTGATATAACTCTTTTGAGTTCTAAGTCATGCTTTTTGTCTTGCTAAATTATTGATCAGAAGATAACTTTCGAACTCACTGACTCCAAAATAGATGAAAAACATCAAGGGAGGAGATAAAATGATCAAAATAGATAAAAATTATTAAAAATTGATGACATCACAAAGTGATAAGACCTCGCACTAGGCCACAAGTAAAGAGATGTTGCATACATGTCAGAGCACGTGCTGGTCATATGCTTGCACTCCAGTTAGCCATCTATCACATACATGTTCCCCACGCATATGATAAGTACACCTTTGATGTCATTATTGTTAATGCACATGAGGTAGGCTATCTGTGAAGGGGAATAGTACTTGTACGTGAGGATGAACCCCTAATGTGACTGTATAATTATGTAGTTCGAGGTGCACACATAGATAGGTGTGGATTTTGTAAAATTTTTTAGAACTTAAAATTTCTAGTTAAAATCATAAGTTTGATTTTTTTATAATTAAAAATTATATCTCAACCACTATATATAGAGGTGGAAAGGATATATAAAGCAATTCAAAAGAATTTAGAAGTTAGGTGTCTAGAAGAATTTAAAGTGAATTTAAAAAATTTAGAGTTCTTAGAATTAGAACTTTGTGAAATTCAAGAACCCTTCGAAGAAAATCTTCTTGAGAAATTTAATCTCTTTGTGACTAGCATTATTTTCTCTTTTTTCATTCTTTTTTTACACTTAAACATTTCTCATGCTTCCACTTTGGCCATTGCTACTTTGGAAAGATGGTCTATTGATGATGGCTCAAGGTGAGAAATTCTCAAAGATAGATCATATTATTTTTTGGCATCATAATGCTTCAATTTGATACAAATGATAGGTTCAAAGAAGAAGATAGTAGAAGAGTAAATCACAAAAAGGAATCAAAAGATTAAAGAGATTTTAGTCAAGATGACTGTGGTGACTATTTCACCATTACGCCTAGAAGCACATGTAACTCTATTAACTAAATAAATATAAATATTAAAAGAGTGATGCTAAAATCCTAATCTCTTTCTAAGATGGATTTAAAAGAAAAATTATCAAAATAAATTATTTTTAATTAGAGAAATTCTACATTAAATAATACTCTAAAAATAATTAAAGATTAAGATAAGGATACTATCAATCTTACTTTTTTAATGCACGAGCATCATTATCATCCATTCAAGATAAATTTTATATTTTATTCACTAACTTATAATAATATAGTATATGTAGAGAAATTAAATGCCTAATTAAGGCAACTAAAGATATATTTCTTTTAATATGACTATTCATCATCAGACAAAGTGACGTATTCTCAATTGAAAATGATGAATCATGTGTTAACTTAGTAGAATTCTTAAATAAGAAATGACAGTTACAAAAAGTGATTTAGAGCCAATTTAAGCAATTAATTTAAAAAAACTTTTATCCCATAGGTTATGTGAAGAAAAGATGAAGAATGTGAAATAGTCTATAACATCGATAAGGACAAATGGTCATACCATAACATTTCAATGTGAGAATTACAATAAAAAACTAAAAAAATACTTCAAACTCCTCAGTTTAATGAAATTGTATCTTTTATAATGACTTCTAATGAGATATTGCATGAAACAAAACAAAGAGAACAACTCTTCACTATCAAAATACAAGCAAAGAAAGAGCTTATCAGTGCTATTGTTGACACTGGAAGCAAAAATAACCTACTTATGAAAAGACTAAAGTTAGCAACTATACAACATCCAAGACCCTACTCTTTGGGATTGATTCATAAACTCCAAGGTGAGAGTTAAAAAGAAATACAAAGTGAAGTTTACTATCACCAAAGATTATATTAAAGATATTATCTATAAAATAACACCTCTAAAAAAATGTCTACTAAATAATTTTGAAGAATCCTATTTATGGGATCGAGATGTTGTATACTATTAATGATTATAATGGTATGGATTCATAAAGGATGGACAACACTTCTTTTTGATAAAAGAAAAAAAGTGTTAACCAAAAACGTTATTAGTGTTGACCAAATGAAGAGGCTAGTGAATCATTATCAAAAATTTGTATTGCTAAAAAAATTAAAAGAACCATTTCATGAGACTGTTGAAAGTCTCAACCTCCCAAAGAAGATAACAAAACACAATCTATCAAATAATCAATGCAGTAAAGAAGATTTGATGGAATTCAGATCTCAAAAAGAAAGAATTCATGATAAGGAGATCACTTTCAAATTCATTAAATCCAAAACAAATAAAAAATAATCAAGGGAGGAGACAAAATAATAAAAAATGATAAAAAAATATTCACACAGCATGAAGCGACTGACGACGCATTAGGCCACACATAGAGAGACGATGCAGGGGCGTTGGAATGCACACTATAGCACATTGACCCAGCCTTCTTGCATATGTTTAGGTGGAAAGCACGTGCACTAGTTGACTGCCTATCATGCACATTTATGTCTAGTAGGTGCATTTACCTCACCACCAAGGTCAATGCAAGTGAGGTAGGCTATCCATACATTAGAACAATGCCTGTGCACATGGATAGCACCTTAGCATGACCAGTTGAGTAGCATAATGTGAATATGTAGACATGCATGATTAGGTGTAGAGTTTGTGAAATTTTTTGGAATTTTAAATTCGTATCCAAAATACTATATATAAGAGTGAGAAGGATATTTGAAGCAATTCAAAATAATTTAGAGTGAATTCAAAAGTTAGGAATTCAGAATAATTCAAAATGAATTTAGAAGAATTTAAAGAGTTATGAGAATCAAAACTTCATGAAATTCAAGAACCTCTTAAAAAGAATTTTCTTGGAGAATTCAATTTCTTTGTGTTTAACACTCTCTTCTCTTTCTTTATTCCTAGCCATTTCTCATACTTTTATTTTCATTATTATTTCTCTGAAAAGAAGGTTTGCAATGAGGGTTCAGTGAGAGAACTCCTTGTAAATAGTTCAATTATGTAATTTAATGAACAATACTCTTTATGAGTATCTTGATGAGAATATTATAGTCTACTTGGATGATATCGTGACCAATTGCAACTTTGTTAAAAAGCATGTGATGCATTTGCGAATAGTCATATTTTAGTTGAGGGAATTTTTGCTCTTTATGAAGAAGGAAAAAACTTGAATTTTCTAAGAGGATCATGTGCCTCGGACACTTGGTTAGTAATCGCAAAGTGAGAATGGATCCAAGGAAGGTGCAAGCTATTGTGGAATGACAAGCTCCAACAAAAGGCCTTGAGTTGAGGTCTTTTCTCTATTTAGCAAATTATTATCATAGATTTTATGCTAAATACTCAAAGCAGGCAATCATATTAATGGATCTCTTAAGGGAGAGTAAGAAATGGAATTGGTTTGATACTTATCGAGATGCATTTGACAAACTCAAGGTTGTTATTTCTAGTGAAACAATGCTATAGCTACCTAACTTTGCATTACCATTTTAAGTGCACATGAATGCATTAGACAAGATTATTAGTGGGTTTTTTTGTACAAGAAGACCAGCTCATTTCATTTGAAAGCAAGAAGTTGAATGTTGTAAAGCAAAAGTATCCAACTCAAGAAAAGAAAATTATTGTTATTGTGCATTGGCTTCAAATTTGGAGAGTATACTTGTTAGAAATGAATTTTGTTATGCAGATTAATAATGTTATCAATGCATTCTTCAAAATATAAAAAACAAATGTCAACAAAGTAAGTTTATTAAAAATATTTCATAACTAATTATGAGTTTGTCTGGGAGCACAAGCCTAGTAAGCATAATCAGGTTGTCGATACGCTGAGTTAAAAGTGGTATTTACTATCATCTATGTTGTGACTCAAGTGGAAACTGGCATGATGGATAGAATTTAGACTACTATAACTAATGACGAGGCTTATAGTAAGTTGTTGGAGTAGGTTTGAGAGGCAATTGTGAGATGGTATTGGATTGAGGATGGACTTTTGATGTCCAAAGGTGGTAGAATATGTCCCTTATGGGAATGGTTTGCAAAGAGAGCTATCTAAAGAATCATATGATCTACAATATGTTTGATATCTTGACAAGGAGAGGATCTTAGCTGTCTTATCTTGTTCTTACTATTGGCTTATAATGAAAGTTGATATTACATTGAATTCTTCTAGTGGGAGGTGGTTTGTCATGTCCTTACTTAGCTTCAACAAATATAGGAGAAATTCCAAAAATATAATCGTTGTTCTTTAAGCTATGGTTAAAAAAGTTAAAAAGCTAATACTTAGTATTAGATTCAGCATCTAACTACCACTTTTAAGATATAAATCATTATAAAAAGGGTTTTGAGAAACCACTAATATATTTATATTTATTTTTTTATATTGTACTTTATTTATTTTGTGAAATCTAACAAAAATAAAGTGATTTCCCAACTTTAAACCTTGCATGTTTCGTATATTTTTATGTTTTGCTAAGACAAGACTAGGCGCCGGAGTTCCTAGTCACCACACAAAAAGTCGTTGATTGTATTTTCTGAATTTGTAACAAGAGCGCCTTTTAACAAATATGATGAGAACAAGATTCGACACCACATGGTGTGAAGGGTGGTTGACTTTTTACAGCTTTTGCTGAGCTGATCGGCAACAGGAAGAGTCTCCGCAGCAAGAAAAGCAGCAACTTTAGGGAGCTGTGGCTCACGGCTGGGTGAGCTGGGTGGAACATCAGCTACGGGAAGAGCCTTAACTGCAGGAAATGCATCAGCAGTAAGGATGTGCTTCTCATGGTTGGCATCTCCTTCATCGACTGCAGTAGAAAATGGTTTGCTGAAACCAGAATTTGAAGGGACGGGATGATTCGATGAGCATGGAGCAGCTGCCTGAGCCTGTACCACAACCTGCACCATTTCCTCACTTTTGCTGTGTGTTGGCTTTGCAGCAACCTGCTCAAGGACTATTGGGCAGGAACTCGGCCATTCCGCTGTCGACGAGGACAGGGCACAATCATCCATGGCCCTAAGCTAGCGGGGTCCTCCAAAGAGACGGTATCCAGTGCTTAACTGTATAGGCTACTTGCTTCACTATTGAGCTGCTTTGGAGGCGATTGCTCCTCCAAGATAGGCTACTTTATGGATTGACTTAGGTTCCCCACACTTACTTTCTCATAAAACCCTAGGGGTGGCCCATTTTCCTACAATTGAAGCAAATAGTCGGAAAGCCTTCATTTTCAAATCGTTGGAAAACAATATCTCTTGGCCCCTCCAACCAAATACTTGAAATGATGGGGGAAGACAGATCCAAAATCGTCACAAATCCAAGTAAATATTGATCTGGTCATGTTGGTAGTCGAAGCCTGTTTCATACCGAAGTGCACATGGTAGAAGAAAGATTGGGATCAAAGTTAGGTGTTCATAAATCCAGGCCTAAGACTTATCCTCTAACTATGCAAAGCTCTCCATACTATGCTTCATCTCCATCATGATTGTTCTTGAAGTGAAGGATGAAACACTTCAAGTTAATATGTTTAACTTCACAATCCTTTGTAGTGACTCCAACACTATTGAGGCAACCATGCCACCAAGACAAAGAAAAATCTTTTGCCATAAACTCTTGCTACCATGTTAGATTTGTGGTATTCAGTATATCTTGCACATGTGTCCGGCAAAACCTTCGCAATTGAGCCATTAAAATATGTCTTTGGAACCAAATGAGTGACATCCAAGTGATCATATTAGGCATGAAATGCATAAGTGTCAAAGCTAGGTGCAAAACTACCTCCAAAAGATTGAGAGCCTTCTCCTGATCTTTCACCAAGAGCATCTTTAAAACTTTTATCTTGTAGTTTAAATTATTTCTACTTTGGATATTTGGAGTTACCTTCCAAAGAATGTATGATGTACACTCAAGATTAAAATAATACAAATTTAATTATATTTTGTAATTGAATTACTTTGTTTTAGTTTCTTTGCCTAAAAAATTATTACTCAAATTCTTTCTTTAATGTACAACATATACCCTCAAGGTCGATATTAAATGATAACTATCTTTGATTTATTGTAAAACAATATTATACATTTACTATTGATAGAATAATAAAAATAATAATTATAATAAATGCATATATAAAATTAAAAACAACATATTTTAGAGCACAATTATGGATTAAAATTCTTAATATCAAACATGTGAACAAAAAATCTATGAATTATTCAAATTTATAATGGATGAATAACTAAATAATCTTTTCAAGGTTTTCTTCCACAGAACAAATGTTGGCTTTTTAATTATCACTAGTGATATGTCTTATTGAGTAGAAAATGTTGCCAATATATCCTCACTTGCTACAACTTTTTCTTGAATTAGGGTCTTAATTATTAAAAAGCCATCCATCCAACACTTCATTTGCCTTCTTTCATAAAAATGAGAACTTTAAAATTTGGAAAAAGTTCTCCAGTGAGGATGGAATTGAAGAACTTGTCTTTGATCTCAATTCTTCTATTTCCTATATCTTTTCTTAATGTCATCACCAAACTTCTTTTTGAGCCCCTAATTTGTTTCCCCTTGCTTGCCTCCTAGATTTTCTTGATATTTTTCTCGTTCTTCTCAAAGTGAGAAAAGAAATGCAAATCAGCATGGCACATTACCTTGAGAAATTATTGCAATGTTTAAAAGCTTACCTTTTCTAGCATTTGTGAGAATCAAGAAGAGTTGTACAAATCGTTTTCAATTTTTGATCCCTAATGCTCCATTTTTTTTTTCACTTCCTGATAAAAGTACAGTATACCTGAAAATTGTCCATGAATATTTCCTCTCCATTATAACTCCCATGATTACTACTCCTTTTTCAGTAGATATTTTGGCTTTGGTCATGACGGTTTTCATTCCTTTTATCACTTGATTAGCACTCACGAGTTGATGATCCTCCATTTTCATTCAAATGCTCATTTGGAAGACATCAACAATGGCCTAAAATGCATTAACAGATGAATTCTCAAGAAAAGAAAAGGCATAAGTTTATATTTTTTAGAAAGCAGAATGACGTACGTACAGTTCCACACTCATTAAGGACTTTGAAAAATAAGATCCAATCGTACTCACAATAAACTGAGCAAGAATGGCTTATTCTTCCTGCCATTTGATCCAAATAAACTTCAAATTTTTAGACCAAGCACGAGGTAGAGGATCTTAGCAACTAAGTCTTCCTTTTCTCCTTGTTCTCCTCCACCTGCCTTGGTTTCTCCATTCTAGCTCAAGAGGTGGAAGGGAGCCCGGAAAAATGTCAGTATTTTTATTCACATTATTATTATTATTCTCCCTTATTTCCTGTACAGGTAATTGAAACTATTCCTCAACTAGAAATTGAGATTTCAACTATTGATAAATTATCGACAGATGCAAAAGAAATATTTACAAGACCTGAAGGATGCCTTGAATGTCTGAACTAATTTGGATTCTACCATATTATCTCCATGAGCAGTGGTTGGATCTTTAGAGAAAGAACTGGTTAGAGTATAAGACATAATATGATTTTTTTTACAAAGGATCTCTTCAGATAGCTAAGCTGTTACATCTTCTTGTTGATACCTAAAAGCCTTCGTATCAATTTCTCAAAAGTTAAACTGATTCCGTAGAAAGAGTAAAAGGACCTGATTCTTCACTTATTTCCTTGGCTTTTCCACTCTCCTCCACGAAAAAGGACTCAAGACCATCATTTGTCACGAGGACCACTAGAGTTTCCCTTGGATTGATGACTTTCCTCCTTTTGATCTCCACAGGTTATGTTTTGGTTATTAAGGGTCTCCATCTCTTCTTTTTCTAACCCACCTTTTATTCGAGAAGTCTTATATTCTCCATCACCTCCTTCAATGCAGTCAAGTCAGCAACTATATCTTCTCCAACTTGAACTTGCCTTTTGAAATTTCCACTCTCCCATCAAGCACTTATTGTCCTGCCTAAAAATCTTATGTCTAAACTGGGGAGTTCATTTGGGTCCTGGGGGATCCTATCCCTAAACCTTTGCTGAAGCTTATGTTGTCTGACTTCACCTTCGATCCCCCTTGAGGATCGTATGGGTGCTTTTGTACTGGGGCTTTTCTGATATAATAATATTATATCCTTCTCAAAAAAAAAAAAAAAAAACTGGGGAAGAGTTCATTGGTCCTTAATGTTTAGAGGAATATTTTTCTTTCAGGGATAAGATGGGCCTTTCTTAGATACTTTACTGGTGCATCGAATGGACCTTTTGATTTTCGCCTTGTTCACACTACAAAAATATATTATTTTCCTTTAATATAAATGGAGGGCAGCATGACAAAACATTTCTTGCCATCCTTTTCATTGATATAGATAAAATCTAG
The DNA here is from genome assembly GCA_023846275.1 of Vanilla planifolia. Taxonomy (NCBI): domain Eukaryota; kingdom Viridiplantae; phylum Streptophyta; class Magnoliopsida; order Asparagales; family Orchidaceae; genus Vanilla; species Vanilla planifolia. Next base: position 22,775,723 of record CM043874.1, read on the forward strand.
ATAAACATTGTTTACCACCATCTTAATCATATACAAAGATATTGCCAAAAACCACTTAAAGTTAAGTCTCTTAAATACCATGACAAAGAAACAATATTTTATAATAGCATCCCTTTCTTTGATGTAGAAATTATTTAGATAAACATTGTTTATCATCATCTTGTTGATATGCAAAATATTGTCAAAGACCACATTAAGTTGTGTTACATCTCTCTTTTGGCTAGTGAAAATATATTATTTTCATTTGATTTTATCAAATAAATGCATATAATTTCAAGTGATTAAGTTAGATTATTGCTTATTTTGCTTTGATAAGAATCATATAATGCAATGGTAAAAAATCATATGATATGATGAAAAAGAAACATGTTTGAAAGCTTGGTTGTGAATGTTATACAATATGATATTAGTTAATTGTATAATAAGATTGAGAGAAGCAACCAAGATTCAAGTGTGAATAGGTTATTCAAACAAAATTTGATCATGCAAGTATAACTAGGTGATCATATTAGTAAGATATTGTGAATGTTAAAGGTTGGACGTGTCCCAATAGGTTAAGGAAGAAGTTTTTGTATTATATAATATGACCATAGCGCATCGTACAATTTGATCTATATGAGAAAGAGAAAAATATAAATAGGCATAAAACTTGGCTACTAATTATACAGGCCAATTGCACCAGTGTATAAGGGTGTTAAAGTAGAAAATAAAAGTGAAGCTATAATCGTAAAGCACAAAGTCATGGATCATATACATACAATAATAAGAGAAGAAAAACTAAGTGTAGTAAGCCAAAAGTTGGGTGAGCTAACATATTGTTTAGCACAAAATAGCTATAATACTAGTACGATAAGGAGAAATTGAATAAGTTGAGTTTTGCATTTGAGTTGTTTTTAATCACAATCATTTGAATTGAGTTGCCCTAGATCTAAGGGTTGGAAAAGTATTAAATAGAGAAGGTTACATTAGGATTAAGGGAAGTTTGACCATGTGACTATCATGGTATAATCATAGTCATAAGCTCTGATGAGAGGGATTAGAGATTTATGTTTATTTATATATATGATATTATATTTAATTATTCTAACAAATCTTACTAACCTAGAAGATTAAACTGAGAAATGGAGGAGACTTTATTGTGAGCAAGAAGAAAAAGAAAAAAAATAGAAAGTTAAAGGAAAAAAAATAACTCTTTAGGGAAGTCTACTACACGGTTAAGATAAGATGAATCTCAAGATCGTACAACTAAATCTAAATATTTTTAGAATTGACTATCTTGCTATATAATGTTGTGTTTAATATAGCATCATGTTATGTGATCTTCTTCCCTTTCATAAATCTTGATAATGACATAATAATGTTAGTTTAACTAAGATTATGGTTAATGTTTAAGTTCATGATTTGATTTCCTAATTAATGAATCCTCACGATTATACCAATGTATGTTATATGTTTTTCTATTATATATGAGATTGAAATTAGGGTTTTCAAGATTATTATTGATTTTGATGAAGACCTAAAATTGTTTCAAACATCATAAAAATTATGTTAGTGAGAATTATGCTTTCTTATTATAATTATGTTGATATGATTAAAATGTTTATAAAAACTTATTAAATATGCTTGATGTTTTGGTTATTGTAACTTAGCATGTGTTTGATGGTTGAAATTCATGTTTAAATAAAACAATTTGTTATGTTGAAAACAAGTATGTTTATTGAGTTGAAATCTTAGTTTAGTCATGATTTGTTCTAAATTCTATTTAGTTTATTATTGCAAATGAGAATTTAGACTTATGAACATGATATCATGGTTAGAAAAATGAAAACTAATTTAATTATGCTATCTAACCTCGACTAAGTAATGGAAATTATGATAGAAAATTGAAATTAGGAAAAATCTAAGTGATCTTGTAGCCAAGCAATGTCATGCTTTAGTTTTGGTTGTGAAGCTAGAACATGGATTAGTTAAGCCATGGAGAGGCATGGTTTTGGACCTTCGAATGACCTAAATGGAGGATCTTTGTAGTTAAGCCATGCATAAGATAAATGCTTAGTTTTTTGTGGAGGATCTTTGTAGGTCTCGATTGGATATCTTAAAAGAGGACTAAGTTGCTTGAGAATTTGTTTAAACTTGCAAGAATTGAGTGAGTTTTGATTAAGTGATCTTTATATGAGGTTAATGTATAAGTTGATAGCCATTATATGATTTGAGATAAATTCTTATATATGAATTTTATGTCTTAAATAATCTTAAGAGATTAATTAGGAGTGATGTAGATTTTGTAAAACTTGTGATCAAAGGTTAACAAGGAATTGAATTAATGTAAACCAAGTAAAATAATGTTAGATAGACTTAGGTCTTGATTTATATGGAAAAGAATCCTAGATATTAATCTAGAATTGGATAATGTATGATAAAACTTAATGAGTCTTATGCATGCTTGGAATAAGGCCATGAGATGAAAAAGTCCTCAAGTAAAACTACGGATGAGAAGTAAAGGGCTTAGTCTATGCCTCAGAAAAATATGTTAAGCTCGACTAAAGGAAAATTTGATATTTTTATGATGGATAAACCCTAGGCAAGGCCTGGTTGATTTGGGCATGTTATACATTTTATTTGGCTAACCAATATATGTTATTGTCTCTCACTTTTGCAGATTAAAATACTTGTAAATTTAAGTTATTAACTTTGGTTGTCACTAGTTGTGCCTTTGCTAAGAATGATACAGTGTGATAGTTGAAGGTTGTATGATACGATAAAGGAAGAAATCTAAAATAAAGCTGTGTTGTAAATATTATATAATATGATATTGGTTAATCATATAATACAATTGAAGATAATTGGGAATATCATTGATCTGTAACGAAGTTTACATACAATACCAATTTTTAAACTCGTATTGACATGGCTCACAATGAATCCTTATATAGAAAGAAGTGCTCATCTCTTCTGTGTTGGCTTGACAGTAGAGAGAAACAACTAATCATAGTTGATTTTGTTAATGAAATCACTCAAAAAATCAAAATAATAAAAGAAATGATTTATATTGCTTAGGAGTGATAAAAGAATTATTTTGATGAAAAACATAAAGATGACAAATTCTAAGAATGAGAAGATTTGGTAGAGCAAGCAAATTAAAACTCAAATACAATGGACATTTTAAAATACTAGAAAAACTTGTAATTATTACCTATTAGGTTGCATTGCCTCATAAAATGTCAAGTATGCATAATGTTTTCATGTATCCTCACTAAGAAGATATGTACTTAATCTATCCTAAATCATTTAGTAAGATCTAGAGGTAATTGAGATCAACCTAACATTTCTTACTAAGAGTAAACAGTTAGAACCCTACTAGAGAAAAAGAAAAAAAATAAGGAATAAAAGCTTTACTATGATAAAGGTTCTTTGTAAGAATAAAACGAAAAAAGAAGCCACTTGGGACATAAAAGAAGATATAATGTAGTTATACTCAAATTCTTTTAAAATTTTGGTAAATAATTCAAAATGATATTGTCTAGTAAGAGCATAAAAATGTGTTAAAATGTTAATGACTGGATTTTGTATTTGAGCATATTACTATGAATGCCTTAAAATAAAAAATCTATCAAAATATAGTTTAAAATTTTTAGAATTGAATTAAACATTCTTTGAATTTATAAAGGAAATATTAAAAATAGTATTATTTAGTTAATAAGAGGAAAAATCTCCCTCTTTTGCTCAAGAACTCAGTTGTTGCATTTAAAAATTTTGGGAGAGAGAACAAAAGGAGGAGTGGAGAGGAAGAAGGAAGAAAACTTGCACTATCCTCAAAGAAGAAAAATAAAGAGATAAAAAGGAGAAAGCTTGTAAAGAAAGAAAATCTTTTGACCTTTTATTCTACAAAAAGTATTAAAAGGTAAAGACAAATGGAGCTTTCTTCTTAAAGCATGTGTTACACAATTTGGATGTCAAAGTAACGTTGTGTGTGAATTTAAAGTTGAGTTAGTGTGGTCGAAGGTTGCTATTGTTTTCAACTATGAGGATCAAACAAGACAAATTTTCAAGTTATACTGATATGTCTCTAATAGTTGGAGCTAGAAAAGGCTTTTGGTAGTAGTGTGAAAAAAAAATTTGCTAAGCATCATATTAGTACAACTTACTCATTGGACTTGTATTATGCAATATGTAATGCTTAATTGAGAAACCCTCTAGTCTGATCACTTGTTTAATTTAATATATGGGAGGATCGTATTAACTTGACAACTTAATTAACCTAATATGATCTAATTATGGAAAGATTATATTGGATTGTATATTTTGATTCCCTATATAATAAGACATATGTTACAAATCATACAAGTATGAAAAATGAATCAAAGTAGTATGATTAGTTATTAGAGAAGTTTCATTTAAAGTGTATCTCATTACACTAATATTATTTTAGATCAAAAAAGTATGATTAGTGTATGGGTTAATTAACAAAAATTACTTATTCAATCCCTTAGATGATGAAATACTAATATTAGATCATACTAATATAAACTAAGATTGAGCATGTATAATCAATTCCTAAACTATTTAATAGAGATTGATTGTACGATATAATGTCCAACCGACATGAATCATGGATCATACATTATGATATGGGTGATCAAACTATATTATTTGATGACAAAATATGTATAAGAAATAGATCGTATAAGTATGTGATAGGAATTAGAGTAATATGATTAGTTAATGGACAAGCTTAATTTAGATCATTTATCACCTCCCTGGTATAACTCAATGACTATCATGGATAGTACTTGTATGACATAGAGATCATGCATGTATAATCAACATAATATAATAGCGTAACTTTAGTAAAGCCTTGACCATGCATTATAATAGGGGCAATCATACTATATAATGTGAAGCAAAAGTATGAAAAAGAGTAGTTTGTTATTGTATATTTTAGTAGAGCTTTTGAAAATATTTTCTTCATAAAAATTAATTTCTAGTTAATAAGAGTTAATGTGATTTCTTCACAAATAAGAACTAATAAAAGAAAAGGTCAAGTTATAAAAGAGACTTCATAGAGTTATTAGGTAAGCAAATTCATTAAATGTGATGTAAGTAGATTGTCAAAAGAATCCTTGCTATTAGTGTGGAATGCATGATGATTTAAGCTTTTACAAGTGTGACACAATAATATATATATATATATATATATTACTATAAATTAGAACATATAATAAGATAAAAAATAAAATAAAATAAAAAGAAATAAAAAGATTATTATAACCAAAGAGAGAGAATGACCCTATCTAATAACCTAATAGTTATGATATATTAGATATACATCACTTCTAGTGTTGTGGCATTCTAATATGAGATTGTGACATGTCAGAGTGCCTCACCTAGTGATATTAAGATGAGATACTTCATTTTTAGTTTTATAGGGCTTTAGTATGTTCGATTGTATTGGTCCTCACCAACATAGGATGTCGACAATAGTAGGTGAGATTAATGATAATGAGATGAGATGATTCACTTCTCTTAAGCACTTAGATATGGGGCTCCAGTTTTCTCTAACACCTCATTTTTTATTGGCATAGGATGTTGGTATAAGGAGGTGAGACTAGTGATGATGGGATAAGATTTTTTTTAATTTTAAGTGTCACAAACACTTAAAGATGGGACTCTAACATGCTTAAGTGTCTCATTTCATGCCAACATAAGATGTTAGCATTAGAGGGTCATACTAGTGATGATGTGATCCTTCATTTTTGGGTAATATAGGCACTCAAAGATGGGGTTCTAATGTATCCAGACATCTTGTTCTCTACTAACATAAAATAATGGTATTAGAGAGTAAGACTAGTGATGATGAGATGAGATACTTCATTTTTAGGTATCATAAGTGCCCAGAGGTTGGATCCTAACATGTATAATCTCTTAGGCTATGATGATAAAAAATGATATGGGATCCCCTTAGAAATTATAATAAAAGATTTAGGGCTCAATCATAAATAAATATATAAAAAATAAAAATAAAAATAAAAATAGAGTTGAATATGAAAAGAAAGAAAAATATGATAAAAATACTATGTAATGACTATGAGATGAATATATATAACTATATATCCACTATTATAATACTTCTCTTTATAACTTATTATATATTCTTTTATTTATTACTCAACTATTCTACTTTCTTTTTATATTGTCTTACTACATATAGATAGAATTTCCTTATTATACTACAAGATAAGATGCTAATACTCACATAGTTGACGATTTATAGATGATAGTACAAGATCCTTGGTGAGAGCTTATTATAGTTTGTGATTGTAAGTGATATTATATGTATGTGAGGATATTTGTACCTTATTATCAGAGTTCTATTTTAAGTATTAGTTTTTATAATTTCATATAGTATGATAGTTGTTTGCTATACATTGTAATTTCTTATGATGTTTTGAGATTATCATGATCTTTTCATCACCCTTATTTTTATTAGCATGTATCTTCATTTCTACACTACAAACTTTGATTAAACTTATAAAGTTATAATATTAATGTAATCATTGGGTAGTGTGAATTTATGTTGAATAGAATATGTATTAGAACCCAAGGATGGATTATGAAGATGAGCTTTCGAGTAAGAACACTAAAATAACATGCATATAAGTATAAGTAGTTGATGTTACCTAAATATTAGAAAGCTAAACTATGGAATTGAATGAAATAGGAATAAAGAGCAAGAAAGGAGATAATAAGACATGAAATCCATATCACATTATGAAAGGACAAGATGATTTGCAAGAAGATAAGAGGAGTGTATTTGTTAAAGAAGGGGATTGAAGAAAAGGCAAGAAAAAATTTGTAGGATCAAATCTAATAAATTAGGGACATGAGTTAGTGGTAAAACTTTTGCTCTAGTAAATAGAATGAAGGTACCCAATGTTTCCTTTATGTAAGGTGACAATAAAATAAATGACTTAATAGAAAAAACATTGGGGATCTCCTATTTCTTATGAATTTAACCTTCATTAAAGGTGATCCTTAGAGGGATGTACCATTGAACTTTTGTAAAGATATTTTATTCATTTCCATTTTGGAAAATGGTAATACTAATCAATTAATAAACACGAGGATAATGGCTACATGTTCTTTAAGGGTATGTCATGCCACAAATATGGTATTAGATATGGGACATTCCAACATCATTCAATAGTGAACTTAAATACTTGCAATGTGTGATTCATTCAAAGAATTCAATGAATTAAAATGTTTAGGGATTATCTTGTTATTGTTTTGAATAAGAAAAAGAATGATAAAAGCCATTAGTACTTTTTAAAAGTGAAAAAGGGACTTTGTTAATGTATTTATGAATAATTTATAGAATCTACTTGATTGTAACTATCGATATGGTTGTACAATAAAAATGGATTTTATTAGTTTGAAGCAATAACCATCTACGATTATAGCTATCCTTTTAATTACTATTCATTTCTATAAATAATGACTAAAGACATGAAAGGGATTCAAGACTAGATTATGTACAAAAAAGGAAGCTAAAGAGAACATAATCAAGAAAAAATAGATGTATATTACTAAATATTTTGAATTAATTATAATCATGTGATGATAGGCATTGATAAATAAGATATTATTGAACTTCATTATTTTTCTTAGAGAAAAATAGGTTGTGCTAGTAGACTAATGGTTGCTTTATCTCGTAAGATTACCAAAATTCTTATTGTTAAGATTGATGCGAGAAGCATGAAAATGAAAACATGTTAAGAGGATTTCATAAAATATTTACATACCTAGGTAGTAGAATTAACATTGGAAAAGTGAGAGTGCAAATAAACAAAGTTTTGAAGTGTCATATGTTCTTAGGAGAGGAAACTTCTAAGTTAGGAGTTTTTTTAACATAAGTAATGTTGTAGCCAAAGTGTGTGTTCCTATGAATTATGAGATTAAAACAATCTCTAAGGAGTATGATAAGAAAAGTAAAATTAATATTTAAAATTTTTAAGAATTATCTAGAATGAAAATAGCTATAGTACTTAGATATTTCTTGGGTCTCTTAATGATTTCTTTCTGCTAAGCTCGTGTGGACCATAAGTTAAAAATAATTGAAAATTTTTAGTTCTCATGTTGGTATCAACTCAGTCATGTAACAATTGCTTTAAAGAGATTAATCAAGTAAAGGGATGTGAATGTTAAAGATGTATTAAGGATGTGATTAAGAAAAAGATGAGAAAATGTAGGTTTTGGTTGTCCCAAGTTCTATTCTTAAGGGCACATGATTAATGTAGCAAGACTTTATGTGGATGCACACAAAATCTCTAAAATTGTGGACTGGCCTAGACTTACTTTAACTTTAGAGAGTCTAATTGCTCTTGGTCTAGTTAGATATTAGGATAATTTGTGTAGAGATTTTCCTATATTACATCCTTACTCACTAGACCAATCTAGAAAGTAGTACAATTTGAATGAAATTAAAAATATGAAAATAATTTTGTGATATTGAAAAAGAAACTAATCATTATTATAATTTTGGTGCTACTAAGGAAACCTAATTGATACCAGGTTTACATTAATACTTTCCTTAAAGGATTAGGATGCATTTTGATGTAATATAGCAAGGTAATTGCTTACACTTCTAGGCAATTAGAACCTCATGAAAAGAATTATCCTATTCATGTTTTAGAATTAGTTTTAATAGTCTTTGCTTTAAAAATTTAGAAGCATTATTTTTATTGGTGAAATATGAGATTTTCACATGTCACTAAAGTTGAAAGTTTTTTTTCAACAAAAAAAATTAAATTTAAAGCAAAGAAGGTGGCTAAAATTTATTAAAGATAATGATTTAATGAGAAATTATTGTACAAGCCAAAATAACATGATTGTTGTTTCTTTAAGTAGAAAATGTTACCTTATGTTCTATAAGTGAGTAGCTATAATATAAACAATATCCTTTTGAGATCAATATAAATATTGCAATTGGAAGGGGTTGTGTCCTTAAATATTGGATTGTTGCACCAACTTTCGATATGGCCTAATTAGTTATCTTTTATGAAAGAATACCAACAGTAAGATAAGGATTATCAGTGGCTAATTTAGAAGATTAACGATGGATGGAAGTCTAATTTTGCTCTTAATAAGCACGTGTGCTGAGATTTAAGAGAAAATTACATATTCTTGCCCAACAATAGTTGAGATAATTATTACTACTTAAGACTTATAATTCTATGTATTCCATTCATCAAAGGAAGAATAAAATATATTAAGAATCAAAACAACATTATTGATGGCTTAGTATGAAAAGAGAAATGATAGAATAAGTTAAGAAATGTCTATTGTGCCAAAAAGTCAAGATAGAGTAATAAAAACCTCATATTTTGTTGCAACCCTTGTCTATTCTTGAATGAAAGTGAGAATGAATAACTGTAGATTTTATTGATTAGATAACCCAAAACTCCTACAAGGCATGTTTTCACTTAATTAATTATTGATAGGCTGAGAAAGTTTACACACCTCCATTCTATTAAGACTTCCTATTCAAGAGAAAACTTAGCTCAGTTATATGTGCAACAGATTATGAGATTATATGGTATTCTAAAGATAGTGATCTCTAATAGAGATATTAAATTTATCTCCTAATTTGGAAGAATGTTCATAAAACTTTTAAGACTCAATTGAGATTTTGTACATCTTTTTAACCTTAAACTAATTAAGAAACCAAGAACAAAATTAAAACACTTAAGGATTCGATGTGACTCTACATGTTGGATTTTAGAGATAACTGAGAATATCACCTACTTTTCATAGAATTTACATATAATAATAGTTTTCATACTAGTATTGGCTTGGCTCCTCATGAAGCCTTATATGGAAGGAAGTGCTCATCTCCTTTATGTTGGTTTGATGGTAAAAAGAAATAATTAATTGAAGTTGATTTTGTTGTTGATGGCACTTAGAAAATCAAAATAATGAAAGATAAGATTTAGATTTCTCAGGAATGAGAAAAGAAATATTTGGAATAAATGCATAAAAATATTAAATTCTAGGTTGGAGAACATGTATTTCTTAAAATAAATCTCCTAAAAGGGGTGATCAGATTTGGTAGACTAAGAAAATTGGAACCTAAATATATTACTTATTAGGTAGCATTGCCTCATCATATATTGAGTATGCATAACATTTTTCATGTATCTTTATTAAAAAGATATGTACCTGATCCATCTCATATCATTTAGTATGATTCATAAGTAATTAAGATCCAACCTAACATGACTTATCAGAAAAAAGTACTTATAGTCCTAACAAAGTAAGAGAAGAGATTAAAGAATAAAAGCATTCCCATAATAAAAGTGCTTCGGTATAATCAAACTAAAAGAGAAGCCACTTAAGAGATAAAAGAAGATATAATGTAGTTATACCCAAAATTATTTTAAATTTTGATACAAAATGTTTATAAGGTGGGGAGATTATGAAAACCCACCTAATTACCTTCTATATTCTCTCAAAGCATATTATCTATAATAGATGAAAGTGTAGCAAATTTAAGATTTGAAAAGAAGTTGTTTAGTAAGTGAATAAAAAAACATACTAGAATGTTAATGATTGGATTTCATATATGAGCATAATACTATGAATATCTCATTGTAAAGAATCTACTGACATGTGGTTTGTAATTTTCAAAGATAAATGAAATTTTTTATTAATTTATAAATAAAAAATTAAAAAATATATATTATTTTATTCTTCTTATTTAATAAGAGGATAAGCCTTTCTCCTATGCCTGAGAACTTAGTTTCTACATTTGAAATCTATAGGAGAGAGAGTTGAAAGAGAGAGAGAGAAGAATTGGAGAGGATGAAGGAAAGAAAAAACTATGTTATCCTTGAGGAAAAAAGAGAGATTAGATAAGAAGGAGAAAGTTTATAAAGAAAGGAGTTTTCAACCTCGTATTATTGGATTTGGATGTCAACAAAGTGATGTGTATGAATTTAAAGTTGAGTTGTAGTCGAAGGCTACTATAATTTTCCATTATAATGATCATATAAGATGATCGCTTAGATTGTATTAGTATGATTTTAGCAATTAGAGATGGCAAAGGCTTTCAGCATTAGTATGATAATGGAACGTGCTCAGCATTATATTACTATGACCAACTAATTAAACTTGTAAGATGAAAAATGTAATGCTTAATTTAGAAACCATCTAGTTTGGTCACTTGTCTAATTAAATATTTAAGAGAATCATATTAGTACAATAAGTTAATTGGACTAGTGTGATCTAATTATGAGAAGGTTGTGTTAGAACATTTGTCTAATTCTTGTATGATAAGATATATGCTATAGATTGTACAAGTATGAAAGGTGAATTAGACTAGTACGATCAATTATTGGACAAGTTTAATATAAAGTATATGTCATCATATTAGTGTGACTTTGGATCAGTCAAGTACAATTAGTTTAGGAGATAATTAAAAGAGATCATTTATCTGATCTCTTAGATAATGAAGTACCTATCTTAGACTGTACTACTACCAAATTGAGATTAAATATATACTACTTGTTATTATACCATTTAACAGGGATCAAATATATGATTTGATGTTTTTCCCAACATAAAACAAGGTTCATATAGTATGATATAAAAAATCATATTGTATTATGTGAGGGTAAAATATAAATAAAGCATGGATCATGTAAGTATAAAATAGAAATCAAATTGATATGATTAGTTAATGAACAAGCTTAGAATAGATCATCTATCTAATTCTTAGTATGACCCAATGACCACCATGGATCATACTTTTACGATAGGGAAATTAGACATGTATGATCAATGTAATGAAGTGGTCCAAACTTGATAAATCTCTAACTATATAGTATGATAGGGCAAGTATATTGTATAATATGAAGACAAAAATATGAAAAAAAAAGTAGTTTATTACTATATGTTTTAGGAGAGTCTTTAAAAATACTTTCTTAATAAAAATAATTTCTAATTGATAAGAATTAATATGAATTATGCAAAAATAAGAAGAGATGATTAAGGAAAGAGATAAGTGATGGAAGAGATTTCATAAAGTTGTTAGGTAGATAAATCAATTAAGTGTGATATAAGTAGGATGTTAAAATAATCCCTATTATAATTATAGAATTTCTGATAATGTGAACATTTATATGAATGAAAAATATTTTTTACATATATTTTGATTTCATTAGAGTTTATTATGTTTGATGATATACTTACATAAATACATACACACACAGACACACACACACACACACACACACACACACACACACACACACACACACACACACACACACACACACACACACACACATATATATATATATATATATGAGTTAGATGATGTTAAAAATTAGAATATATGATAAGAGAAAAGAAAATAAAATGAAGAATGACTATTACATATAAAGAAAGAGAATGAACCTATCTTATAAAGATATGATAACTATAATATATGTGATATACATCACTCCTAGTATCTTGATACTCTCTTATGTACTATGACATATTAGAGTGTCTTGACTAGTGATGATAAGATGAGATACTTTACTTCTTAGTGTTATAGGCCCTCAAAGATAGGGAGGCTCTACATGTTTAATCATCTTATTCCATACTAGCAAATGATGTTGAAATTAGGGGATAAGACTAGTAATGATGTGATAAGATACTTCAATTTTGGATATAATAGCCACTTAAAAATGAGGTTTTGATAAGTCCAAGTATCTTATTCCCTATCAACATTAGATATTGACATTAAAGGACAACATTAATAATGATGATATGATACACTTTACTTTTAGATGTCATAGGTACTTAGAGATTAGATTTTAATATGTTTGAGTTCTCATTCCCTATTAGCATAGGATGTTGGCATTAGGGAATGAGACTAGCAACGATAAAATGAGATATTTCATTTTTAGGTGTGATAAACACTCAGAGATGAGGCTTTAATATGTATGAGGGCTTCGTTCCTCAACAATAGAAGACATTGATATTAAGAGGTCAGTTAATGATTATAAGATGAGATACTTCACTTCTAAGTGTCGTAGGTCATCAAAGATGAGACCTCAACATTTTAGAGGGTCATTGTTGTGACAATGAGATATGGTATGAGATTCTTAAAAACTAAGATAAATATCATAAAAGAGTCCAAATCTAAAGAATAATAAATTTGAAAAAAATAAAGAAATAAAAAATAAAATATAATTAAATATAAAAAAAAGAAAAGTAAGACTAAATAACTATATGATGACTATGAATTATATATATATGACTATATATGTGTTATTATAATACTTCTCTTTATAGATTATTATATATTCTTTTATTCATTATTTCACTTTATTGGTCAATTATTTCTCTTTATAATGATTTACTATATATTACTAAAGGTTTACTTATTGAACATATTATACTTATTTCTCATTATTACAAGACAGAATGCTAACATTCATAGAATTAAACATTCTCAAATAATAATAGATGAACCTAAGTGAGAGCTTGTTATATTTTATGAGTATAAATGATATTTTATGTTTTTGAGGACATTTATAGCATTTTATTAAAATTTTATTTTTAATATTAGTTTTTAGAGTTTCATACAGCATGGTTGTTATCTTTTGTATACTATTATTTTTTGTTATAATTTTTTAAGATTATTATGATTTTTATATTACCTTTCCTCATTTTTATTAGCTTATGTCCTCATTTTTATACCATAGACTTTGATTAACCTATTAAATTTATATTGTAAATATAATTCATTAAGTAATATAGATTTATGTTAAATAGAATGTAATAGCTTTCATGAGTCTTCATCTATGCATCATATCTTACACAATATGTTAGTTTAAAATACTTGATTTTGTTATCACCAAACTTCACAAAATATAAGATCATTAATATTAAATCAACATATTCTTTCAAGGAACACATAGATGTCACGTTCTTGTTGGCACCCTAACTATTTTTTTTGGTAGAGATATATAATGTTGAAAATTAAACATAAAACTTCTCGATACTTAATTGTAATAATTATAACATAAATTGTCATATCAATATATGTTGTACACCAATGTCACTCTGTTAGATAATTATAACTATTGTTTAACGATTATACTTTTTGAAAATTTTATGTCAAACTACATCAACTAATCTTGCCACTTGTTAATAAAAAGGACCACAAGTTCTTTGATAAACAAACAAGGGGTTTTCTTTAAAGAATCAAGTTAACTCTACTTTTGTGTCAATTTTCTTTACCTATCTTCTTCTTGACAAAAGCTCTTTATTGACTTCCATATTCTTTTTTATTAAGCCCAACTTGTAGGTTGATCAATCATTTTTGTCCTTTATGGTCATTCTTTGTCCTCATCAAAGTAAGTTTCTATTAAATTTTTTTGATCTATAAATTGCATCAACAAAATGCATAAACTAAACTCTCAATTTCATGAACTAATAAAAATGCAAAACTTAAATTCTTGGATTTGTGTTGTTCAAACTTTTGATTGAAATGGATGGACATCTAATCATTCTTGTGAATAGTGTTCAAGGAATGCAACTTAGGCACCATTGGTTTGTCAAGTTGGTTAGTCATCCATGTCTAGAATCATTCTTTCATGTTATCCTTTCTATAAAATCATGCCCAAATTATGTTTGTCATATACAAAAAATCATTAAGGCTTTATAAATAAAACAAGTTAAATTGTACATAAGCACATAAAATTATTTCTTGTACATCGATGGATACATATATCTTAATAAGTAATCATACAAATATAGAAATGGTAATTTTTACTTCACTATTTTTTTCGCCTTCTCTAAAGGCAATATATGTAATCAACTTTATCTTTATTTTAGAAAGAAATAATGATGGTAATTAAAATCTCATTTAATTTAAAAGGTCCCTTTAATATTAATCATTATTAAATTTAAAAAATTAATTTATTATAAAATCATTTCAAATCCTCAAAATAAATCTTATATTTTTTTGTAGTCTGTCAAACTTCGCCAAAATAAAAAATGTCTTATTTTTAACAAATTAGTGCTTTTCATTCTAGAGTTTATAGAACATAAAATTAACTCTAAATCAAACTTTTTTCTTTTAAATTCCAAAAATTAAGTTGCAAATTTCAAACAAATTAATACTTTCATTGTAAAATCAATTTGCAAAGAAAGGATTTTATAATAAACAAAAAGATTTCCAACTCCAAGTTCAAGCATTTTGTAGTTCTTTGAATATATGACAAAGTTTATATCACTATAAGTTTCTTTGGATACAAGAGTGATTTACACTTTTCTTCCATAAATTTCAATGAAATTCACTTATATCAGTTATTGATTTCAAAGTGTAACTGATCTCCATTGGATTCTTCAAAAGCCTTCCATCATGATTGATCTCAGTTAGCTCCCATGTCTTAGTCATTTTGGTAAGGTTCAAGTTTCCTCAAAGCAAGGCCTTGCTACACTTTTTGATAAATCAACAATTTGTTACCCCTTAATGCTCACAAATTTTTTTATTTTGGTGAATGCATGTTTCTTTTTTTCATTTGCTTTTTCCTCAATAACTTTGTTATCTCAAGCCAACATAAATTTCTATTTTTTCCTCCCATTATAACAAATATCAATAAGAGATTATCAATATTTAATTCTTATAAATCGTCAAAATCAATCCTTCTTAGTACAATATTTTGAAGACTTGATTTTAAATATATTAGACGGGAATCATTTTTCACTTATTGAAAGATGATTTTATTTTCAAGATCTGTATCTCATATGTATCAATATCATTGTCCATTTTTTTTTTCAATTAACTCATTTTTATTTTAAAAAAAATATTAAAAAAAACAAATTTTTATTCAATACATATATTATTTTTTTTTTGCAAAAATTGAGTTGAGAAATAAAGAAATTTAGACAAGCAACTCTATTCTTCCCTTGATGTGATAAAAAAATTAAAAATAATCGCTATCTAAAAATATATATAACTATTGAGAAAGCCAATAGTTGAGTAGAAGATGAAAAATAATGAATGATAAAAATCAACAAAACTTGAAAACAAAATGTTATAAAAACAAATTATCATGATAACTAATAACAACCAATAAGTGAACAAAAGAATCTTTTTGGTATTAGATAAGACATTTGTCTATTATTAGAGAGATAATTTAATCTTACAATGTCAAGTATAAGAATGAAAATAACAAAATAGAAACACCAATGATGAAATATTTGTATTAAATTTTGTGAGAGGTTTTTAAGTTAATTAAGTTTAAAGTTTATCTTAAATTTTAGTTTTTATATGACTTACATTTTTAAATTGAATCTAAAAAAATATAGAAAAGTATAGGTTTATAATTTTCTAATATAATATAAATAATTCTTTTTAAAATTTTTAACCCAACTAAAGTCTAAGATTCTCGTTGTACATAGAGTTTTGATTTTTTATTTTTAATTAAAAATACAAAAGAATATGTGTTACATCAATGTTTGTAAAGCTTACAATACAATTCGCACACACCTTATCATTGGATTGGCATGATAAATATATCTTGATCTCTCAACGATGACTTAACAGCGTCTCTCGGTTTTTAATTTTGTGCTTTTTTTACTTTTATTCATTTTAAAAACTATCATTTATATTTTAGTGTTATTTATATTTCACTTTTTAAATCCTATTTTTGGAGACATTCTACTCAAATCATTAATATCATTATAATATCAGTTTTTATTAATCCATACTAATGTATTGCTCTTTAATTGATAATTATTAATATATTATTTTTATTATATTAATAATAAAAAAATCAATATTTTTTAAAATAATATTTTTAAGATGCAATCTTAAATATAATAGTTTGTCATGATCTTTTACTTATATAAAAACATATTTGTTATTAACTCTATATCTTATAAATATTAAAAATAATTCATTTTTCTAATTAAATTATTTTTATTTTTTTAAAATGTAAAGAAAAACTAATATATATATATATATATATATATATATATATATATATAAATTTAGATAAATACTTATTCACATAATGTGGTTAAAAATTAAATATAATCATTTCATAAATATATATAATTATAAAGAAAAGTGATTTAAAAATTAACAAAATTTGATAATGAAAGATTTTAAAAACAAATGACCATGATAACTAATAACAATTTATAAAAAAAATGACCATATCTTTTGATATTAGAAGATAGATATTTTAATCTCACAATATATTTTTTTGATGTTAATAAAAATATGCTTTAGTCTCACAATATCAAGTACAAGACAAAAAATAAGTTTCATGTTCTAAATTTTGGAAAGAGCTTTTAGTTAATTAAATGTAAAATTTATCTTAAATTTTAGTCTAATAATGTAAATAGTATATGGTATATTTTGAAAACAAATTTGAAAAATATAAAAAATAATTAACTTTTTAAGGTATAAATATAATTTTTTTTATAAATATTATATATATATTTTAATTTTAACCCACTAATAGGCTAAGATTCTCATAAAATGGGTTATCAAACTTTTTTATTTTTAAATTAAAATATCAAATATTCTCTTCAAAAGCTATGCTCACTGACAAATTTCGTTCACTCAATCGAATTTTTTCATTAATATTCTAATTTTCTTTACGCTTGTGCAGGATAGTTTCTCCCTCTGATGATTTTGCCTTTTTGCAACTTCGGCACTGTGCGAAAGAAATGGACATAAAAGAGAAAGCGAAAGCGCAGAGAAACTAGAGTGGACGCCTAAGATTTGAGTGAATTTGGGGAGAGGGAGTCTGGATTCCCGAGCAAATGGGGATTACGAGTCTATCATACTGTGTATGATGACGACGGTCTTCTGCTTCCACTCCTTTTTTTGACTTAATCCAGTACGTTCGCATCAAACCGCACGAACCCAAAAGCAGAGGGAAAGAAAAAACGTTCCCCACCATCTTCCATCCGCCTGTTGCCCTCTCCGAGACTTCCCTCCTTTCTTCTTCCTCCTAAACTTTTACCTTCTCTTTCCCCCCTCGCTGCAATTTAGAAAAAGAGAGATTTGGGCATCGTGGTATTTCTGAACCAAAGAATGCCCCAGTTTCAGCAGCGGGCTTCCTGGAGTGTAGAGGGCGGTGGTCAAGTTCTGGATCTGGAAACCGCCGTTAAAGATGGCATCTTGGGCTCTGCGGCAGCGGGAGGTGGTACACTTGATGGCGCTACTTCCGAGAAACTGGATCTGAAGAAGATGATAGAGGAGCTGGAGCCTACGGGCATCGATGACGTGCCCGCCGTCTTCATCTGTCCCATTTCCCTCGATCCCATGTTAGATCCAGTGACCCTCTGCACTGGCCAAACCTATGAGCGCGCCAACATCCAGAAATGGCTTTCGATGGGCCACCGGACTTGCCCCACCACCATGCAGGAGATCTGGGACGACGCCGTTACCCCCAATCGCACTCTCCACCACCTCATCCACACTTGGTTCACGCAGCGCTACCTCCGCATGAAGAAGCGGTCCGAGGACGTTGGAGGCCTTGCTGCCGAGCTTCTCGACTCCCTCCGCCACGTCAAGGGCCAGGCCCGCCTCAACGCTCTCAAGGAACTCGGCAAGCTTCTCTCTTCCAACCCCTGCGGTGCAAAAAAGGCTGTTGCCGACGCCGGGAGCGGAGGCATTGCCCTGCTTTCCTCCCTCCTGGGCCCCTTTACCTCCCACGCCGTTGGTTCCGAGGTCATCACCATTCTTGTCAATCTTCCCCTCGATTCTGACGCCAGGACCAATCTGATGCAACCCGCCAAGATTTCTGTCGTCGTTGACATGCTTAACGAGGGAATAGTGGATACCAAGATCAACTGCGCCCGATTGGTCGAGCTTCTCATGGAGGAGAAGAATTTCCGGTCAGAGATCCTCTCAAGCTTGAGCCTTTTGGTAGGATTGTTGAGGCTTGTCAAGGATAAGAGACACCCAAATGGAGTTGCGACCGGACTTCGCCTCTTGAAGGCCATCTGCAACCATCAGCATCAGGTTCACGGCCTCGTGGTGAGAATCGGTGCGGTATCACAGCTCTTGGAGCTCTTGCCCCATTTAGGTTCGGAGTGCTTGGAGACAGCCCTTGAGATTCTTGATGAGCTTTCTTCACTTCCCGAAGGTGGAGTCGCGTTGAAGGATTGCCCATTGACAATACCCAACATGGTGAAGATTCTGATGAGAGTCTCTGAAGCCTGTACTCAGTATGCTCTCTCTATACTCTCGGCTGTCTGTAAACTTGCTCCAGACGAATGTGCCTCACTCGCCATTGAGGCAGGCCTTGCTGCAAAGCTTCTGCTTGTCATCCAGAGCGGGTGTAGCCCCACATTGAAGCAGAGGTCAGCTGAACTCTTGAAGCTTTGTAGTTTGAATTATACCGCCACATTGTTTATCTCAAAATGCAAGCTTACGAGAACTATCCAATGAGTATGGAAGTTAGTCACTCAACCTCTTGTGGCTGTTGGCTTGATTAAACTTTTACCAAAAATGCTATTTTGCGATCAGGCAGTGAGAGCAACAATTGGACTGAGGTTTGGCATGTTGCTTAATCTTTCATTGTGTAAGATGATTGCAAATGCAGCTGCAGATTGAAGGAGGTGGAATGCTGTGATGTCTTCTGCTTGGCATTGCTATGTATTAGGACACCAATGTTTTGGCTGCCAAATCTAACCTTCATTTCAACTATCTGGTTGGATCTTGCAATGTTGTTTGTATCGCTGATTGGCCAAGGAGTGTTCCGGTGAATTTGGCAATTCATATGCTTTGATGCAGAAAATTTTCTCAATAAGCTGCTGAGGTCAACAAATAGGGATGCTAGTTCTTTGACCTGAGAAGATTTTCTCTTATCATTACTACTTCTCTAAGTGCTTATTCCTTGCAATGCTCAAGATTTCTGTTGGATACTGTATAAAGCTTTTTTTGAGTTGGTTATATGATAATCGTATAGCTTTCATATTGTATGCAAAACGTTACTTGTGTTGTGTGCATCTTATTATTGATAATTCAATGGATTTTTACAACCAGTATTATGGTTGTAATAAGAGGTCTGTTTCACATTGTGCATAATTCAATACATCCTTACAATCACAATAATGGTTGTTATATAAAACATATTTCTATACTTTCTATTTAAAATTGCACGTAGATATCCAATGTTCTTTGTGAAGGACATGTCATCTTGTGGGATGTTCTCCAAATTTGCCAAAGAGCACCCTTCAATGATTGCTTAACTTCTCATTCTTGTCCATGTATCTATCTTCGTTTACTACTGTCTTCTCATTGTGAATTGGAGTGTAGCTTCGTCTCTCGTGAAGATCTACTTTCTTGCTTTTGGGTGATAATAAGCCATAGAACATCAAAAATATTAAGATAGTAGAAACATGCGCTGTTATCCATACCTTGTAGAAATATACGTTTTTGTGTTATTTTGATGCTGCATTTTGGTTATGTTAGGGAAGTTGTGTTTGAAAAGCTGATTATTAGCAGTTTGATTTGAGCAAATAATATGTTTTTTTTAACTTGATTTGTTTGATAAATTAGTTTGTGCTTTTTGGATAAAAATGATGATGCTGATTAAATACCAAGAAAATAATCAGAGACTAAGGAGTGTTAATGATTTATCTAAAACTTTAGAAAGTTTCTGTTTATAGAGAGTGTTGTGGTTGATCATCTAGAAATGCACAGCTTGAACAACGATGTTCCACAGAGATTACTGTATAAAAGTAAAGTAGCTGCACTGTTTGCAGAGCTTGGTTCTACTATTTGAGGATGGGTTGGGGACCCTTGAACAGGGATACTAAGAACATTCGCTTTTTCTCTAAAATCTATATGCTTACTCTTTCTCTGTTTCTTGTCCATGAAACAGGTTAAAGTTCTGAGAAGAAGACTGGTTTGCCTTCTACATACTGGCTTGCCTTCTATAATAAGAAATGTTTCAGGATAAATGGCTGAATTCTTAAGGTTGGTTGGTTAAATTAATTGATAAGTTGGTTTTAGAATATTATTAAAAAGTTATATATTTAATAAATATATTATTAATAAGTATTTTATGAAATAATTGATATAATTAAATAATAATTTTTGTTTTTTTAAAATATTAAACTAAATATTTGTAATCTTATTTTTAAACGAATGCTTTCTTTTAGTTTTAATTCTGTCCATCGCATAAGCCTGCCTTGAAGTGTTCTTTAATGGCGCTCCTGCTGCTAAACTTATGCTGACGCCTGTTCAATACTAATTTAAACCGGTAGTGTACCAAAGCATTTGCACGGAGCAAGTGCTGCGATGCAGTATTACTTGAAGAGAAGTCCAAGCCATAATGTGAGCACCTCAAGTGACCACATGGGTTGTCTTCCTCTTGCCTCGATCCAGGGTGTCATCAGATGGTCAATGGAGCCAGTCAAACTGGGGCTTTTCTGGGTAAAATAAAAGCATTTTTAAAATGGTTTCTGCTGTAAAGCTAAAGACAACCTGCTTTGGGTCTGCAAGAAACAGCGTAAATGATTTAAAAAAATCTGGAGTTCATGGTCTAAAGATCTTTTCGTTTATAATTTTTAAACATTATTTATTTATTTATTTATTTCTCTCAGTGAAAATATTTCAAAATAGTTTTCAATAATTAATCTTCTCCTTATTCACGGTGAACCATTGGAGTACTAATTGTTGATGAGTCCAAGAAACACGGATAGCCAATGTGGGGCAACGTATACTGCAGGTGGTCTTGCAGGTGATGGGGTCGCTACGCTCCTTTTGCTGCTCAACGGGCCGGCAGTGACACAGCGAACCTGAGAAATGGACTAAGGCTTGGATGCAAACAAGAGATCGTTCAGGTGGGGACTGATCATCAATGAGTGGTCATCGATGTATGCAGGAATCTATGGGTGTTGGCTTAGGTCCCCAGCCAGTTAACCAATGGAGCTCTGCAAGATCAGAAGCCAATACTTAATGATTTGAGCAGGAGATACGAGAAATGTGAACTCCAAAATTTGAATTTAAATGCTATGAATTGGTGTTCTTTCAGGAACTGCACAGAGATGTTTTCTTTTTTATTTACATGTAACTTTTTAACATGCACGATTACTTAAGAAGGATCATGGCCTGGTTTGAGGTTTATCGGGGAACATAGAAAGTCGATTGACATAGCTGAAAACTCTCCTGTAGATATTTAAATCATCTGAACTTAACACCTCTACCCTAAAATATCTACAATCATATGAATGGAAATTAAAGGCCACGTTGCATAAAATGTAAGCCACATCACTTAAATTACAGAGTGCAAATCATTTTCCATAGAATCGGTCAAAATCTTGAGCATGTTTGATTGAGTTTGTAATGTTTAACTGGGCCCTTCTTACATATGCTTGTTTAAAAAACTGGTAATCTGTTTCATAACCATAGTGAATTAGTTTTATATGGACTAGGAATTTTAATGGGTTTCTGGCCTTTAAAGGGGTTTTTATTAAGTACACTTTTCTAAAGAACCAGCAATTTGTTTCATCATCATAGTGAATTAGTTTTATAAGTGGAAGGATTGATTAAATTTTGACATCTCAAGGAGGTTTTTGTAACTATAATTGACAACCCTATCAAAAAAACACATGCCATTTACTATAATATATGTAATAATACATACAATGATTGATTGGAAGTACTATTTCATTAATTCACATTATTGCACATATTAAGAGAAATGTCATGTGAAACTTCATAAAGGCTAGGTGGAAAACACAATTTACCTTCAATGTTTCTCTGGATAAGTTAAATTGCTTATGTTATACTTGCCAAGAGCATCTTTAGGTAATTATTGGAAAAGAGATATATTGACTCTCTTCTTCTCATTGGTCAACTTGCTACCAACCACCCAAGTCTCTAGTTGTCAAGCTAAAGCAATGTTATGACACCTGCTAATTTGTGAGATAATGCATCATAATATGTCTTTAACATGCTTGTTGATGCTCTCAGTGTTAGTTCCTGGCTAATCACTGTCATCTTACACCACAAAATAATGAGTGATAAAATTGACAATTGAGGCTCTAGATTAGTCATTTTAGGCAATGGTGTCGTAGAAAGGAGTGCAACTGAAAAATATGAGGAATTAGATTCTTATTCTAAGGTCTTCTTGTTGGGCTTTTCTGGAGGAGCCTCTAATTTTGAAAAACTAATATATAAATAGATTTGTTAGGGGCTTTAGCTATTAGACATTTTAATATATATTTTTTAGTTGCTTACATAACATATACAAGGGTGATGATTTTGTCTTCTTTGGCAATAGACTTTGCAAAGCCCTCATATATGAATTTTATAAAGAGAGTGCTATTAAGAGTCATGCACTCAATTTAGGCTGCTGTTTGGTTTATCAATTATCATAAAAATAGATTAAAGTTTGTGAGATTAAAAGTTATAATCAAAATGCAATGATATTTGATAAATAGTGATTAGAATTCAAAATTTTAAATAAAGTAAAAATATAAGCATAAAATGTCCTTTGACTTTTTAAGAATGAGATAATATGAATACCTAATAATTGTACATATTAAATGATAATATAGAATATTTATTTATTTTTTAAAATTGTCATGAGAGTCCTTATTTGAGGTTCACTATTAGTAGTTAAACATGGTTCTCTAAATAGGGCTACTTCTTAATATTATTTATTGAGTTTTAAATGCAATAGCAAAAAATCTAAAACAAGCAAAGCTTTAGTTGAAGTGTTACTACATTCTAGCCTTGTGAACATTAACTTATATGCCAATTTCTTCAGGATTATCATTTGGCTCTTATAAGAGATTCTAAATTTCTTATATAATCACTTTAATAACTACGATTATCTTAATAGATATCTTTTTAGCTCCATCCACAGCTTTAGCCCTTCATATATATCTTGTTCTACTTGTTATTGTGAGTGACCATTTCATGCAATCTATTAATGGCTTTAGTGAGCCTTTATAGATTGATTAAAACACTCCAAGATAATCATAAACAATCTTCACATCCTAGGAATATTTTTTTTACCATTGTAGTTGATACAAATAAAAGAGCTTACTTATAGGTTTTGTATTTCCTTTTTTTTTTTTCTTATTTATGCTTTTAAACATATCTTCTATGGTCCTTAGGGAAACTCATGAAATTCTACAAAACCTTTTACTTAATAGTGAATATGCTACATGTCCCACCCATTTTTTTTCAAACCATAAGTATAACTAAAATCTAATAATCATAATATCAAATATACTTATATATTATAATATATCACTATACAAAAATACTAACATATTAAGAACCAAACATTTTTTATCATTCAAAAAATTAAAACAAAAATAAAATATCAACAAAATCAATAAACCTCTTTATACAAATCCAATCCAAAACACAACCATAAATAATTGCCAAAGTCAATAGGGAAGTATAATAAGAAATTATCAAACATAATATAATAATCCTATATCCATTAAAAATAAAATTAATAAAATATAAAATAATAACCCCACTAATAATGAAATGTATGAAAATGAATCATTTAATTAATGTACTAACACTGATAATCTCTACTTGACACCACTCAACTCTTAGTTCTTTGTTCCTACAAAAATATAAATTATAGGATGAGCTAACAGACTCAATAGTGAATTCTTAAGCTATACTATTAAACTAATATGTAATAACTAAAACATATGTATTTAATGAATGAATAAATCATATAAATGAATCACATTTTTTTAATTACTATAAAAATAGTATCATCTACTAATTTAGTCAATATATATCCTTATAATATGACTACTCAAATACTTAGTATCTCTTTTTAATCTAATATATTCTCATGTTTAATGAGAATCATGATAGGACATAACATTCCTATCACGTCATATAATTAGCACTCCACTAGGAAATGTTGATCACATGAGCCAAATCAATAAGATTCTAAGAGCCCTTAACAATCACATGTACTCTCATTTCTAACATAGGACATTATGCAATTGCCCACATGACTAAATATGTAATTATTCTCTCTTAAGATTATTTAACAATTACTTTCATCCAATCCTTAAGATTTTTACCATGCAATGTAGCATTTGTCCAATAAGCTCAAATAATATGTTAATTACCTCCCAGGTCAACGGAGTAGAGTACTTAAATTTGTATAAAAGTAATTATAAAGTCTTGCTTGAACTTATTAAAATTATTACTTTAAAATATTTTCTTTATATATTTTTTTAATAAATCAAAATTTTTTTATTCCTAATAATTTACAACTTTTTTATTGAATCACACCTAAATACAGTCATATTCAAGCACCTCAAATCTTCTTTTTAAACCCTATTAAGGATTATTCATAAGACTTTAAAGTTTAATATTAACTTAAGTGCTTCTAAGCATAATAAAACCTTTTTCTTGCCAACCATATTCTTACCCAAGTAGCCTTCTTCTAAGTCCCCAAATCAAGCTCTCAAAGGCTTCCTAATTAAAAACTAAGGCTTAGAAGCCATCTAAGTTCTCTTAAAGCTTAAAACTATACCTTTTATAACTTAACCAAGCCATAGCTCCCCTGAGGCGAAGCGTCACTTGGTCGTAATATTTTTTTAGAGTTTTAGCTATATTTTTAAGTTCCAAATCATGGTTCATCTTTTAGACTAAAGTTTAAATTATTTATATAACATATGACATGCTTTCATGCATCATTGTGCAACACATACATACTTATATCATGTCATAAAACAAAATAACATATTTCTTCTTAATTGGTCGAGATTTTCTATTTCTTATGAGTTAGTAGTTGGAAAAGGATTTACATACAAGCTTCTAGTTTAATTTCTAGCAAAGAAATAATAAGAAAATAAAGCTAAAATATCTCAATTATGAGAGACATACCCATTAGAATTTGTACTTCCATAGTTTAATAATTTTATAATATCAGTCATGATAACTTTACATATTACATACATATTTAAACTATAAACAAGGCTCTAACATTAGCATAATTTATGATCGTATCTCAATTATGAAATAGTTTGCATCCACAAATAATCATTCCAAATTCATCTTCTTCTTACATCAATAAGCAAAGCAAACATGAAAAGCATATGAACATGAATTTCATTTACATTCATGGTTTAATTAATATTACACATTCTTGCATTGTTCTTTTTAATTAGCCTCTTTTGATTGACCATATCTTGCTCATAAAATTTGGAGATCTAAGTACAATATGGTTAAAAGATAATTCAACATTTATTTTTTCTTTCTCATAAGTTTTTTTCTTAAGATATTTCTACATGCATAACATTTTTTAATCCTCTTATCTTCATCCACTAACTAACTACATGCATTCATGATTAGATAATAATAAGGATAAGGAATAAAATTAATAGTATAAATCAAATTATAAGATTAGATTTAAAGCATTAAGCCCAATCATACCAAGGCTCATATGATATAACTCAAGTCTTGTCATTCAACTGTCTTTCAATTCTAGGATTTTAAATTTTAAAATTCAAAATTTAATTTACTTATATTTAAAATTTAAATTATTCAATTCAAATTTTAAATTTTAATTTGCAAAAAAATACTTACCTTGGTTAATCAAATTGTAATAAATTGGTCAAGAATGATGGGTATAATATTCTTCTTATCTTATTTCATTCTTAAAATATAGAAAACATGTCTAGCCATTTGTGGCAAATTTTGAACTCAATTTCCTTAGCGGCTTCATGATCTTCTTGATCCCTCTAAAGGATCTTAACCATAAGTAATTTCTTATTTCTTAATTACTTATTATCAAAGTCCAAAGTACACACTGGTTCCACTTGATACAATGCATATGACTTTAATTAAAGATCCTCAGGGTAAGTTTGGTGAATGTGAGATGGGTATAGAATATATTTTCTTAAATTAGATACATAAAAATAATATGTATTATTGTGAAACTCTTTGATAATTGTAGCCTATGAGCCATTAACCCAATTACCTTAGATACTTTGTGTAGTTGTACTATTTGTTAAACATATAACTTAGCCAACTTATATGTTGAATCAACATTTCTCACTATTAAGAAATGATTCAATTTAGTCAAACGATCCACCACCATCCAAATCATAACATATTCATGCTTAGTCTTAAGTAGACCTAAAACAAAATGCATAACGTCTTCCAATTTTTACTCAAATATGGCTAAATTTTATAGCAAACCATTGGGCCTTTGATGTTCTACTTTAACTTTTTAACAAACTAAACACTTTTGAACATATTGTGCCACATCTTTCTTTAACCTCCTTCACCAAAAGTAGGTTATAAAATTCTTATATGTTTTAGTCTCCCCTAGGTATACTGCTAACTTACTATCATGAGACTTTCTAAAGATATTATTCTTGAACACACCAACAGCCATGAAAGGTCAATATGTCATCTCTCAAGGAAACATTCAAAGTCTTTCTAGTTTGTAGTCAAGTAATCTTAGCTAAAAGCTCTAGATCTTTTTACTATAATGATTTCATTTCATTCATCCAATCGGTATGGATAGTGAGTGCAATCTAACTACTAAAAATTTCATTACTAATTATTCTTAAATCTACATTAATTCAAACTCACTCATTGTATTTTGATTTGTAGGCTAGCATGGATCTAAAAAACATACCTCTACTCAAAGAATTAGCCATTAAATTGGCTTATCCCATATGGTCTTCTCTTGGGTTCATCTTGGTAAATGAATCCTTAATTTCTTTTTCATCCTCTCCATTCAATTGCTTTTTCATTTTTAAGCATTTTGTCGTACTTTTCATTTCATCTCGTGACCCAATCTTCTCTTTGTCTACATCAATTTGATATCAGAGCAAATATCCTTATCATTTTTTTGAAAGTATAGAGCACCTTGAAGAAAGGAGGAGATACCAATCTTCTCTTCATCATATCAAGGCTTGATTGTTGGTACTACACTATTTATTAAGTTCCAATTTAGCAAATTGCAATTAGAGTAACAAGAAAAGAATAAATTAAAATCTTGTCGAATTTAATGCAAAGCTTGTTTCAAGTTACAAATCAATGACAAGAAGAAATGCAAGAACTATAATTTTTCAAGTATGAAATGAAAAATCAATTCACAAATTGGAGAAAGGGCTTATAAATTCATGTGTAGAGCTCTTCAATATATTCTTTTGAGGATATTTAGTAAGTGAAATAGATTCAACACAAGGAGAGTTGTGCAGGTGATTCAAGAAAATAGTAGTTATTGTCGATATAACCAAAATCTTTTAAAGAAGGTGTTCTCACTGATGAGATTTTGGGTTTAAATTTTTTATACAAATTGTTAGAAGATGATTGAATAAAACAATAATTAAAGATATAACACCCACAAAAGCATGAAAATGTCCAATCAATATCAAAGTTCATTAAGGACTACCTATATTTCACCTCTATAAAGTAAAGTTTCTTTTGAAATGGGGAGAATGGAGTATGGGAATGAGCAATTAAACATGAGTATAAAAATCATAAAGTGCATAAAGAATAAATACAATTTAGGCTTAAATTATATAAAAGAAGTATTTATCATAGGCCCATCACAAAAACTATAATAAGGAGAGTTAGTCATGACCTAAAATAGGTAATCCTAATTAAATAAGATAAATTAAATAATCATGAAATATATTAACTTAACTTTTATTAATAAAAAATAAAACTTTTAGAATCATTAAATAACTAAAGATATGAAGTCAAAATAATGATAGGTGACTTATGTTATGTAACTCATGATAGATAATATATGTTAAGTGATATATTAACAAAAGTATCTAAAATATTTAAAGATATAAATAAAGATTTTCAAGAAGTTAATATGAAGCATACTTTTATATTAAATAGTTATTTCAGCATAAAAAGTCTTTAGAAAGTAAGTTAAAAGCTTACTTTTGTATTAAATAATTATTATAATCTTTTTATTAAAATAACTCTCATGAATGGATCAATGGTGAATTAGTTATGACTAAAAAAGTGATTTATTTTGTAACTTGAGTGTTTGAGTTAGTTTGGTGATTTTCTTTTAGGTTTACTTTAGTGAGTAAATTATTATTTTTTTCTTCTCTCAATTTTTTTTTCTCTTCATTTAAGTCATTTTTTTATACTTTTTATTCAATTTAACCAAAATAAGTGCTTTATTCTATATTACGACCCTATTTTCTCTGAGTCCATATTATTATGTTTATTTTATTTGAGCAAAAAATGATATGTAAAAGATTTGTTAACATTGATATTATATATACAAAGTACTTTTAAAAAAATAAAAAAATATGATGCTTTCACTCAATAGTAAAAAGAACCTTATATTATTTGATTTTAAAAGAATAAATATTTACTTCTAACATGGTTTTTATAAAATAAAAAGAATGATTTTTTATATATTTTTAAAATATTAAAAAAATAAAAAGAAATAAATATCATGGTACCAAAATCTTATAATATAAGTGTGAGTAATCACTACAAGAGTGCTTATAAAACTCTATATTAAAGAATGTGATGAGTAATTACTAAGTTATGGATTAAGAGATGAATCATAAAATAAGCTGTGATCCTAGTAAGATTCTAAATGAAGGAGTACAGGGATGAATTGTCTCATATTGGCTTTAAGAGATTAATCTTGGTATTTATATAATATGTCATGGTCTTAAGATATTGAAGCATCTTTTGAAGGTAAAACCCACTTGGGTTAATTTAAGATAACTCAAGGGAATAATACATCAACACAATGAGACTAAGATGTTACAAATAATCTTACTTCTAAAGATATCATTCAAGATAACAAAAGACTTATTTCTTGAGACATTATTTTGGATAACAAATTTACTTTTAGAAAAAAATCATCGATACTTCTTATTATTACATTATATTTTTTATATCATTTCTAATTCAATTATATTAATATTTTGTTAATAATCTATTTTTCTTTGTAACTCATATGGTATGATATATATTAAGCATATAACTAAAATAACATAACAATATCATGCTCAAATTGAATTAAGTGTCAAAAAAAGAATAATAATATATTATTAAAATCAATATTAGCAAACATCTCTTATCTAACATTTTAGATAATCATTTGAGGCCTCTAACTTAGTATTATATATTCTATCAAAACATATACATGTTGAATAGGTTTTTCTTACCTTTTATTTCTCATGTAATTATCTCACCACGGTCAAATCTTTCTCTTTGCTCTTAGTTGCTACAATACCCACTATTAGAAACCCTTAAGTCTGCCCTTGTTGCAATTTTAACTACTCTTAGATTCCTTTCAAACATTTGGTAACATTTCTTTTTTCACTTTCCTTCACTCTTATATACACTTGGTCAGAGTTTACAACCTTGGTTTTCCCTAGAAAAGTATTTTCAAGCTTTGCATCACTTGTTTTATATTCAACTAATATCTCTTTGCATCCCCATCCATTCTACTTCTTTCCAATAGTTGTGTTCCTTCAATTTTGTGTCTTTTCACATTCTTTCCACTTGATTTGGATGGTTCATCATCATTTAAGCTTTCTTTATGATGACTTACTCCATTGTTTTATCATTTTAGCTCTTAAAGTTTTGTAGATTCTATAAATCATACATGTATGATTCCCATCTGCGTACTATACAACTCTCATCTTTGTCTTAATATATATTACATGCTTCTTATGGTATTAGTGTGGTCATATTATCGTACTTGTACAATATGCTTCAATGTGTATACTCCTTATGTTGTAACATGAAGATTCCATGTATGATGCTATTCTTCACCTTTTATGATTATGTTTATCATACTTATATGATTGTGCTTATTATCTTATACAATGCATTCATTTGTTACTCAATCTATCATACTTAGTTAAGTTTTTCTTGTCTTCTTATTCTGTTTGTATGATCCGTTCTTTGTACTTATTTGATATATATTTTCATGCATATGCTTAGTTCATCATAAATTGATGGTTCTATGCATGACACTATTTTTCATCTGATTATATTTGATAAGATTGTATATATCGTATTGTATGACATGTTAGTCTATTACCCAACCCATCCTTCTTTTTTTATTGTACTTGTAGAATCTCTATTTCATATTTGCATGATACAATATATCATGCAAGTATGAAATAAGGTTGGTTAAATTTTTATATATATTTACACTTCATTCTTTTGCTTGTTTGTGCATTGCATAATATTGTATTATATGGAAAAAAATTATTTTATTCATCTCTTTCTCGTTCTCTCTCACTTGATCATACCATGCAATCTTCTACATGTCATACTACATAATAATCTTGAATGATCATTACCATCTTTCTACTCTCCTTAATACAATCTACCCAAACATATTGTATGATTTATTTTCATAAACTTAAATTTTTTTAATTAATTCTAACAAAGTTCTTAATCACTTTTACCGTGACTCCCTCTTTGAGATAATCAATAATTTCTTGATGTCATGCATTTTTTATTTTCATTATCTAAAAATTAAATTTTGTTAAACTATTTACCTCCATTTTTGGGATGTTACATGATAATATCTAAAGGAATTAATTTTTTATTCTATTAGATTTTCACTTGAATTTCATTTTTATTATTTAACATTTCTAGATTAATTATCATGACCAATTTTTATAATGCGTAATAGAAAGTAATATAGGAAAAACATTTTAATTTTATAAATAAACTATGAACTAATTTAATAATATATTTATATTACAATTAGTAGGTTTTCCTACTATAAATTAAGATGAAATTTTCTTGACCAATCTCTTTCTTCTTAAGTTTTCAATAATGTAATACATATATAATTAATATTGTGATAGAAAAGAAATTTATTCTAAAAGATAGATTTTACATCATGCCTTGATTATTAAAACTTGATGTCTAGCATGATTCGACTTGATTCTGTTGTTGTGGTCGAAATGGTTTAATTTGACTTGATTCAATTAATGCCCTCACAATTACCCATGAAATTTGATGTGCTTGGCTAATTAGGGAAGATGATTAGAAATGATAGTATAATATCATTACTGAGGTGTTTACAATGTGTCATATCTATCCAATTCAATAATGGAAGGTCTTATTACTGATCAAAGTTGTCAAAATCTAAATAGTAATGACACATGAAGCATATTTGTTTTATATAGTAATTGGAGAGTATCATAACTTGCTAATGTAAGTCACTTGAGTGATCTATGATACTACTCATTTTGGTGGAATGTGCAATAACAATAATATGATCATATTAATTTTGTGTTCATTGAGCGTACTTATTTGATGCATAGCCTAAAGGTGTTGTAGTATGAAAATGTTCAAATATGAATAGTATAGACATTCAAACAAAGCATATGTGTCTAATATAAAGAAGGGGGCATCATCATAGTATAAAGATGTCTGAATATGAACATTATGAATACCCACAAAACATGCATGTTTGATGCAATTACTAGAAGAAGTTTTGTAAAATGATGATATCTATTTATGAGCAATAATGGTATACGTGAAGCATACATGTCTAATGCAATAACAAAAGATTTTCATAGCTATCCAAAGAGCAGTATCCCAACTGATTTGACATAATTAACAACTAATTCTAATTTATTTTAAACCTTAATAAATTTCCTTTTATTATCTTATGCCACACTAAAGCATCATACTGGTATGATTTTATAATCATACAATACAATTTGTACTACTTTATTACCTCTTCTCCATTCTCAACTGATCTTATGTTATGACCACCTAAATTATCCAATATGATCAACATTCTCCTGCTAAACTCATATGATCCATCACATAATCCTTTATTTTCCATTGATCATATTGTATGTGTGTAACACTCATAGTCAACTAATCTAACTCATTGTCTATCATATTAATATGATATACCTGATCGTCCAGTATGATAACTACTTCCATTCCTTGCTTAAGTTGCTCAACCCATTATATAAGTATGATCATCTTTTCACACTCGTGTGATGCTACCACCTACTCAATCTTATCAACTTACATAATATCCAATATGATTGGGGTTATTAGTCCAATATAATTGGGGTCATCATATTGTATAATTAGTTTATTGATACATGTATAATTCATTTATAGACTGGTTTAACTACATATATTATTAAGCTCAAATTGATAATGCAAATATGATTTGAACCATCATACTTGTACAATACTACACAGATAGTCATTCTTTATCTTGAACCTCTTCATTTCTATCCAAATCACTTCCTAAACACATCATATCTTATTAAAGCATTCTAATAATAGTTATAACTCATATTAAAACCTAACCTCACTAGAATTTACATAAAACCAAATTTAATTTTAATAAATAACCTTAAACTCTTACTTATTCTCAACTAACGATTGTTTTCTTGGCTTCCTTTGATTTTCTCTTGTTGTAATTATTCTTCTCCTCTTTTCTTGCTCCCAATCCATCCTTCAAGTGTTAGCAAGATGATTTCTCTAAAGTATTTTTCTCCATTTTTTGCTCTTCTTTCTCCTTACCCAAGCCCTCTCACTCAACTCATTTTTAATGTCCCTCTCTTTCTCTCTCTTGCTATTTATTTCATACTTACTTTCACACCTAACATAGTCGAATATCTCAGACAAACCCATCTTAACTGAGGTGATAAAATGAAATTTAAAAAATTACAAAAATATACTTTCAAGACTTCAAAAACTATATTTATTTATTATTTTTAAGAGTTTATAACTAATTATTCAAATCCTAAAAGATTACAAACTTAAACCCATTAAATTTCTCTTGAAGGACTCTCTCCAATAATATGAGCAATTAAATTTTTTTGACTATATTTGCATGTTTTTCATGGTCACATAAATTTATTATATATAATATATTAAGAAGGTGATGAAGAAGATGACAAAGGATCATTTTGTTGAGACCTAAACTCAAGAGTACTACAAAAGATGGCAAGGAAAATAAGAATTTGGTTTGCCAAGAAAGGATTACTAAAGTCATGACTCAGTTTAAAATGTGGAAGGAACAAATTAATCATGTTTCTCAAGCATTGACGGAAGAAATAAGCAAGAAAGTAAAAAATAGATTGCAATTGAAGATACTTGCTCTATCCTTTCAATAGATTTATAGAGGCCAACAAGATATAAGAGAGGAATCGGGGACATTAATTGTTGTCAAACAAGTATTAATTTTGTAGACCGCTTTGATATAATCCTCGATGAAGAAGTTGTTTGGAGAAACTAGTTTGAGAACCATCTTTGATAGGACCAAGGGTTCTACTTTTAAAGATCCTTGATCATATAGTTGAGTTTCATAAGTAATTTTATAATTTTTTATTTACATCTGCGAGTTTAAAAGATTTGTTAAAAAGAAGTAGGTTTAACAGAGAAGATTACTAACCTTCACTGTTCCAGAGCGTAAAGGTAGAAGTTATTCCTCATATATCCATCACTGTGCCAAGAAGCTGTAACTAATTAACTTCTCTTCACTTAATTTAAAATTTTACAGACCATCCGAACAAGGATCACTTTTTATCTTATTCGACTCTTCGACTTCCCCTTCTCGTCTACAAACTTTCTTTGCGAAAGAGGGTTTGCTTTAACGACTGGCTCCTTAGACTAAGACCGTCTTGAAGGAGGAATCCCTTCGATAACGAATATCATAAAAAATTCCAGCTTCAAGACGTCGAGGGTATGAGTTCTTCATTCCTTGATAACTTTGCTTTAGGAGACGGTACGTTTAGGTATTATTCCATGCAACTTTCTCCAAATGCGTTTGCTGAGAGGAACCTCTTGAAATGTTTCATGTGGTGGAATATCCTGCACACTCAGTTCCTCAAGAAGAAAGATAAAGTTTTATTACCGAAAGTTTTGTCGAAAAAATTTCTCTTGAAGTAGTTAAATAGGTAGGAGGAGGACAAGATCAAGCAGGAAGCACATGGAGCAATTTGGCCAGCAAATCTCTGGTGGCTAGCCCAGTAGTCAGCCAAGGTGGTTGGCTTATCCAAACCAATGATAGTCAACAATGGATGATGTTATGATTGTCTTGTGCAAAGTTATGACCACCCAAGATCATGCAATTATTCATGCAATTCCAACCATTCCACCAGAAATCCTCCCCCAGCTCATCAATCTAGAATTACATACCTTCAATGAACCAGAAATCAGATCACTTTAAGGCTCAAACTGAGAAGATGATCCATCAGTTATGAAGCATTTATTGAGAAAATCATATCAAATGGCAAGCCAGGTTAACAAATCGAAATGAACTTTCAGAGAGCTTGAGATCAATAATTACGAAAGCTCCATGGATTGAAAGGTTCAATGAAGCAAGATAGGTCAACACATCAGAATGAACTTTCAGCAAGCTTGTAATCAATAATTATGAAAACTCCATGGATTCAAAGGCTCTAGCTGAAACCTATGTAGAAATCATTTCTATAGAACAACATGTAGATTTTCCATTGAAGACAATAAAGCACTCGATGAACTTTGAGCGAGCTTGAAATCAAGAATTATGAAAACTCCATGAATTCCAAGGCTCAAGCTGAAACCTATATAGAAATCATTTCTAGACGGCAACATGAAGATTATCCAATTATATAAATAGAGCAAGAAATTAAATGAGAATGTAAAGAAACATTCCTAACCAGCCAGCAAGCGACCACAGTCCAACTATCAACGCTCTTTCTGAGGTTTAGCAGATCCTTTCTTCGCTTCAGAAAGGGGAACAAAATTAAAGAATCAAGTTACTTAAAGAAAGAAGCCCATTAGCTGGAGCAATTTTGAATGCAGTTAAACGCAACGTTCAAACTAGTTCACCAGCGAGCTACTCGAATGAACCTTCACCGACCCTCAATCAGGCTAACTAAAAGACTAAAACAGGGACATGAATAATATTCCAGCCCAGCAAGCACCATTCCAGTGGTAATATCATTTGAGGCTTAAGCTGTCATGAATTAAGAAGCTCTTACAAAGTGGAGCTTGAACAATAATCTAATTCAGAATGCCGCATGAAGATTAGTCAACTGCATGTTCGGAGCAGTAACATGAATGCTATCCAACCACAAGCAATGAAATGATTCCCAGCTACTAGAGAAGAACGAAATACTAAACTTAGAATTCTTTCCAAAGTTAGCTAGAGATATCTACACAGTCTATCGCCAAACATTAATAGCCTCATTGCTCCAATTACCATATTTTATAAGGGCTAAAGTTTATGAAGAAATCTCCCAATTAATTCTCTTCCTAGCATTTTCCAAAGAAGAACCAGTTTCCAAAATTCTTTCTATTCCTTTCATTTCAAATATGCCAAATAAAAGAAGCAATTTCAATGGACAAACAAGCAACTTCTAGAAAGTTTATTTCCAAAACTTTGTGAGTGGAAGAGGCTAATAAGTCACTCATACAACTGGATCCCACTGGTTTGAAGAATTAGCCACATAACGCTGTGAAGGAAAATATAGCATTCACTAAATAAATTTGAATTTGTTTCATAGGCATAACAGGATATGTGAACTTCATCTATAATGTTGCACTTCTACTCCAAGAAATCATTTGTTTTATGTTTACCAATTAAAGAAAGTCTATTGCAATTTGCAATTTTGAAATTCTATCACATATCCGATTTGTCTATGAGGTGTGCATGTTCTGAGCCCTTGACAATATACATTGTTTAGAACCACAACAACGGAATTAAAGTATGAGAATGACAAGGAACTAATAAGGAAAGAAGGAGGAGAGTTTTTATCACAAAAAGATAAAAAAAATAATATGATCTATTTGCGAGGTGTAATCATCCCAAGCCTTAGAAAACAAACATTCTTTTTGAGTTGCAATAATAGAAATTGAAGTGCGAGAATAGTTAAAAACTAAAGAATAAAAGAGAAAATATTTTTGTTATAAAGAGATAGAAATCCCTAAAAAGATAGAATTTCAAGAATATGGGATTTCTTCATTCATCATTTTTATTCATTTATGTTGATATTTATATATAATATTTTATTATAAAATATATATTATTTTAATTTTCATAACAAAACATGAAACATTTGACCAGAATTACAAATTTTGCAAAATCTACAATGATAAGGGCCTACCTGTGCACGGGCTAACTGTGTAGGTTAATAAGTTTGTTTATTGTGCATGTGGATCACATGTGAATAAGTGATGAATGCATGCATGTGTAGCAATCCAACATGGTAGAGCGCATGTAGAACATGAGGGCTTTCATTGCGCAACACTTTCCTATGTGGGTGCTCTAATGGGTCTATAGTGAGCCTTCGCACTTGGTTGTGTGCATGGTTCTCGTAGCTTGGTACTGCAACAATGATTTATTCTTTTTATCTTTTTTGTAATATTTTTTCTTAATTTTTAAAATTTTTGATGATTTAATGAACCTATAATTGAGTTCATGATCAATATCCATATAAATCAAGTCTAGTTGTAAGATAGAAAATTAGCTCTTTAAGCTAAATATAAGATGTAAGATAGAAAAACATTAATAATGGTTTTGATTGAGAACCATTTTTTAGCAAAAAGTATATTTTAATAAACATTTTAGCCAATTTAGGAAAATTAAGAAATAAATTAGTACTCCAAGAATCATATTGCCAGATATTCCCATATTTAAATAAGCATATTGGATTGTCAAAATTAGCTAACATGGACCCTTTAAACCATGGATCCTTTGAAAATGACATTAACTATACATACCAATTTTCAACCAACAAAACTTTTGAAAATCATGCCTATAATACCACAAGATTCCAAATAGACTAAAATAGAAGAGTTACAATGCCAAAATTATAGTTCCTTTGATAGCTCTATCAAATTTATCAAATCCACATTGACATGGAATTGAAAAGTCTTAAACAATTTCTAAATGTATAAACTAAGTTTGGAATCTTTAAGTCATAAAGATCAAGACTACCACTCCTTTGTCTTGGCAAACTCCATTATACAATATAGCCCATATCCTATTATGGTTGTGACTGATCTCAACATTTTCTTATGAATAATTTTGCAAATTGCCTTTGTTTATAAGTATTAAGAAATCTCATGTTGTTAACAAATAAAAATAATAATTAATTTCACCAAACAAGGTCTACCAATAGAAGAATGTAAAACTTTCTCTAGACACATAATTTTGAATTAATTTTGTCTAACAAAGGTTGGTAATGAGCAAGTTTAATATTTATAAGCAAGATATGCAAAAAGAGTTCCTTTATTGATACCATATTGATTCAACACATTCTCTTTATGGGAATCACTATAAAATAAATGACACTAGTTTTCGTAAAATTAAGTTTACAAACACTAATGAAGAACATGCAACACAAAAAATATGAAATTTAACAATGATAAAATAAATGAACAAATTATCATTTAGAGTCTAGCCATCACCACAAGTAGGAGATCAATATCTAGTGCTTGGTTGTGATGTGACCTCAATAGTTGAAACATTTGTTTTAGTACTTAGTGTATAAATTACCATAATGAAATCTCACACACAAACTAAAAAGGTATCTTCAAATCCTTGTTCAGAGTAGAAATGTCAACTTTGTGACACCCCATATGATAGCATAATCATCCATATGATTAGTGATTAAGGCATGTATCCTTAATATGATTGAGGAACATCAATAGGCACAATGGGATAAAGAAAGTCTAGTTAGTTGTAAGGAAAGTGAGATGATTTGATGCCAAGAAGAAGAGAGAGAAGGGAGACTAGTGATGAGAGGAGGAGAGATAGGAAAGATTATGATGAGAGGATGAGAGAGAAATAAGATAACTATAAAAGGAGGAGAAATAAGGGGAAGACAATGGGAGTGTGAGAGAGAGGTAGGAAGGAAATAAGAGGAAGAGAGAGATGTGGGACAAATGATGGGAGGAGAGAGAGATGAGACTATGCTGGGAAGAGAAAAAAGAGGATTTTGGTGGCTAGAGGAGAGAAAATCCTAAGTATAAATGATAAAGGGAATTTTTGATGGTGATGTTGAGGAGAACAAGAGATAATCTAAATAAAGAGAAAGATCAACTTGCATCTTCTCATGGCAAAGTTCTACATACGTGCAATAAAATCAACTTATGTAGGTTTCTCAAAATTTAAAAAATTCAATACCAAACTTTCATTCATTTCAACAAAAGATTAAATAGGATCTAAGTTACAACTTTAAATGAAACAAAATAATTAAATTAACCTTCGACTAATAAACTTGCTAAACAAAAATAAAATATAAAACAAATGATGAGATAACTTCAATGAGGGGTGCTTGCACTTGAAACCAAATGGAAACATTAAAACTGTTATAAATGACTTATTAAAAAACCCAAAAAATATTTAAGAGAAATTTTAATGATTTTTTAGAACTAATTTAGTCCAAAATCTATAATGAACATATGCCTTATGCATCATAAGCTCTTTTGGACTCTCTTATGTTGCAACAACTCCACTCCATTACAAAGAATATTATCTCAAAAAGTTAAAAAACAAGTAGTCTCACAACAAATATGATGCTAAATTTTTCATATCCTCCATAGTTAGTCAAGTATTCTCTAATGATGTCTGATCTTCCCAATTAACTAAAAAAATATAAAGAGTATTAAAACTAGAAAAATCAGTAATTAAGATACAATTAATCTAAAATACATGATATTAGAAGAAAAAGTAAGCTAGTTAGCATTTGAGTCACCTATAAAAAAATAGCTTGCAAATTTGATGTGTATAAATAATTTATAATAAAGACACTACTAAGTAGTAAAATGTAATTCTAAAACATCGATTTTCATATTAAACCTTTTAATAATTTTAAGAGAATCATAAATTGTCACATATGCCAAGGCAAATTTGCATTAATACAAAATCTCCCTCTTTAAGTCATCTCAAAATTCTATTTTTGTTAATGTCCTTAATATATTTTTAAATTACTAATTTTAGTATATTGCTTTATTTTCTTATTTAAATTATGATAGTCATTTGAAAATAAAAATATAAGACAAAAAGTAGTAATAAATGGGTCCTTTAGGAATTTGGTCATAAATAATTTCAAAGGACGACAAATGATAGTTTGGATATTATAATGTTTAATGAAATTTAATTGTGGATAGGTATACATAACAATTTTCAATACCTTTTTTAATTAAAATCTTTAATAAATATTTTAATACTTTATTAATTACTTTAGTTTATCTATCAATTTAAAATTGAAATATTAAAAAAATTTCAATTTGTTCCCAAGTACTTTCCATAAGGTCCTTAAAAAATACAAAATAAGCATAATATCCTTACCTAAAACTATGGCATCAGGCAACCCATTTAGCCTAAATTTCTTTAAAACATTGTGATATAGGTGCATTATTAACCTTTTGAAATGAAACAAAATGCCATCTTTGAAATTTTTTTTACTATCACGAAAATAGTCTTAAATGAAAGTCGATAAAAGAAATCGTTTTAAGGTCTACTTAGAATTAGCAGACATATATAGCTTGGATTTTTACTTGGTGGTACCTACAAATTTCAGAATAAAAATTGGAAAATAACATGATCTAAATTCTTCTTCAATTAGAGTAAATAAAATATAGATTCCAATAAATTATTAGTCCTTTCACAATCGATATCACATGTTATTTCCCCTAAATGTAATTATATTATTAAAAAATATCTTAAAGAAGTCTTATAAATACATGAAACTTTTTCCTTGATTAAATACCCATTAATAATGTGGAAAAGGGTGTGTAAAAGTATAGGTCCTTCAATTTATTATAAATAATATAAAAAAACAAATTAAATAGTGTTTTTTTAATCTATCAACACCTAAAATACTAGACAATAATGATGATATAGTTAGTGAAACTATAGTTAAAGCATCAACTAGTTTGTTCTAGTCTAAAGTTTAATTTTTATGTCAATGGAGTAATCTTATAAAAAATAACCTTATTTTGCATGCTAATTTTCAATTTATTCTAAGTGTTAATATGTTATAAGAGATGGTGATTTGTAGCTAAAATAAATTCTTTATAGAACAAATGATTTCTCTAGTACTTCAAAGCTTGTACACTAGCATAAAACTTCTTATCATTAGTAGGATATCTTTATTTTCCATAATCAACTTTTAGATATAATAAGTTACTGCTAGATGTCCTTTTTTGCGTAAAATTCTATTAATACAAATTCTAGAAACATTATATGTAATCTCAAATCCTAAAAAAAATTGTTACTTTAAAATAGGTGAAGAAGACATTTAGGAACCTACTTTGGATAAAAGCTTTTTTGCTCCCTTAATCTACAAAAATATTTCTTCAATAAATCAATTATGAGTATACAACATTGCCAAAATCTTTAATGAAGTGGCTACATGACATAACTAGCCTATAAAAACTACAATCTTTAGTAAGACTCCTAGTATAAGACATTCCACTATTGATTTTCTTCTTGAAAGATCAAGATTTATGACCTTCAATAGACGCAATAAAATCTTGAATTTTTTTATTTTCATCATCAAACATTTTCTTAGATTTAAAAAATTCTTTCTTAGATTTTAAAAACTCTCTTAAGATGATATAAAATGGGTACTCTCATTTGGATTATAAATTAGAATATCATTAAAATATACCATTTTTTTTTCTATGAATAGTTTTAAAATAAAATTGATCAAATGCAAAAAAAAGTATTAAGTTCACTTAATAATCTAAAAAGTTACTAACCATTAAAATCAACCTAAAGTTTTGAAGGTTACCTTTCATTTATCTTAATAATAGAATGTGTCTTAAAATAGACAAAAAAACATTAATAGGATGAGAGGGAGAATTCTTGTGATGGCATGAAATAAAGAAAGAGAGAGATGTGATGGCCATGCCATGAGAAGAAGATGGTAACATGTATGGTGGTGGTAAGTATAAGTGTAAACTCTTCATAAGAGGTGGGGTGTATTGTACTTTATAAAATTAAAAGTAAATATGCTACTAATATGGTTTGTTATCTTGTGGTTAAAGTCTTTTGATTGAATTTGAAATCAGTAGTGTGATTTGGCCAAACACACAAAAAGTCTACATCTACCCTTGATTGCAAAAGCCAAGCTTACTCTAATAACAACTATCCTTTGCCAAGTAAAGGATAGATGAAATACCTTTAAAACGGAGATTCACAAGGATCAAATTAGCCCGAAAGAACTATACAATAAGGCTTATAATAGCCATAATACTATGATAAATTATAAAATTTCAAGAAACTTAAAAATAATGCTTTTATATTATATTGGTGCAATATCTTATAACCAAA
This sequence comes from Vanilla planifolia, assembly GCA_023846275.1. Classification (NCBI taxonomy): domain Eukaryota; kingdom Viridiplantae; phylum Streptophyta; class Magnoliopsida; order Asparagales; family Orchidaceae; genus Vanilla; species Vanilla planifolia. Next base: position 22,818,025 of record CM043874.1, read on the forward strand.
ATCAAAATATCAAGTAGCACTAACTAGATATAATTCAATGTGAAAAATTGACACAAAATAACAAAATAAAGAGATGAAATGCAAGAGTTTAGTCTTGAAAATCAATATAAGCTACTACAACGATCATCAAAGGAGGTGAAAAAATATGGCTCATTTGTAGCACACACTTTACATTCTCATATGTGAAGATATTATCACTAGCTTTTTCTTGAATAATTTTATGATTTATTTATAATGATTCAATAGTTAACTATTTTTTAAGGAAATTACAATAGCTCCTAATGGCTAATTCATGTTTTTAAGGAAAATAACTAGCTTTGTAGATTTTTTCTTCTATTAGGACTATATGATCAAATTGATCATACTACATAATGTTTCTTAATGTGCATATCATCTAATGCATCTACCAGTCCAACTTGCTCTTTGTGCATATAAACTTAAGATTTACTATATGATAGAAATACATTGAACTATACTACATGTTTTGGATGCATTCAATGCATAATATTTTTGTTAAACATGATCATATAGTGTATGATAAGGCATATCATATTATTTGAAAAATATAAGCTCTTTTTCACACTTAAGTCTTTTTACTATAATGATAATCATACTTGTATTATGGTACCTCTTTCTTTTCTTATTTTTATATAAATATAAATGATCATATTTTATGATATATAATTTTCATACAATGCGAAATTCTTAGGTTCATCTTTTCTTATACACATTTTTTCTTTCATAAAATAATACTTATATGAAGTTCATTACTATCTTAAGTTTATGAGTTGTCATTAGTTTTCATACTATATGATAATAAATATCATGCTATATAAACAAATTGATATACAAAATCATAAGCCCTAATTACTTGTCTAATAAATTAAACTAGTTATTTGTGCTTTATGATAAATTCGTTATATTATATGATCAGTACATTTTATTAATTTTAACAATTATTTTAGTTTCATTTCAATCTATTATTAAGGTTTATATGAACCTTAATATTGCTAATGTAATTTAGTTGAATACAATTTGAATTTATTTAATTTCAAAGTAAAAACCAAGATAAGTATGCATGAGTTAAACAAAGAATGCATAAGAGTTGTAAAAATGTGAATGATTGTAAGTGACACTTGTAGTATGGTTTAAGTTTTAACAATTTGCCACCTTGAAGTTGGTAATAATGAGCTCAAGATAGATGTCATCCCATTAAAAGCCAAGATTAATTTGTTTCTTGTGAAAACTTAAGCAATTGATCATGAACATCTTTTCCTAAGGATTAACCTATATATCATTTTCACAACCACTTGTTAGGGAACACAAGAATATCATTTTGCTATCAACAAACTTCTAACATGGGTATGGGTTTAATAATAAAAAGAAGAAGATTGTTGGCTAATGATAAAAGAAAGAGAGGAAAATTAATGATAGAAGGAGAGATATGTGTTATCAATGGTGGGAGAAGAAGATTAGTGGTTGAGGGTGCGAGGACAAGTGATAACAAAGCTCAAGAAGTGAATTGCGGTGATGGGTTCAAGCTAATAGTGAAAAAATGGAGAATCTATGGACAATTATGAATGAAGAGGATTTTTGTGATTAAAATAAGAGGAGATTAGTGATTGGTGAATGAGGATATCAAGGCTAGTTCATGAAGAGTGATAAAATTTGAATAAATAGAAGTGTTAGCTTGGAAGAGTTTTTTATATTTACATGCAATAAAACAAATCTTAATAGATTCTAATTTATACTACTCTTAATGAATGATATAAAAAAGCTTTAGAAATCATAGTTTTATAAATCATTGTGTGAGTGCAAAAAGGATGAAAAACATAATATGATTTTTAAGTAGTTTGATTTAAACTCAGATCTATATTTATCATGAGCTAAATGACTAGGATTTGACTACAAATGACTCCCATTTTACTGTAGTAAGGTGGGGTCAATCTTTCACAAATCATCTCGCCTTTTGACACATCTAGGTACAAGATTTACCTCATACTAGAAACAAGAATAACACTTTGAAAGAACTAAAACTCAATTTAGATATTACAACTTAGAAACAAAATAACATACACCTATAGAAATCTATATGACAAAGAGTTAATGATGATATAAGGATGTTACCAGGTAAAATTAGAATTTAATGCAATGTTGAAAATGATCAAACCAAGGATGTTGTGCAACATTATGTACATTTTTGTTTTCTATTGTGTACCACTTGTATTGAATGACCTTGCTTTTGATTCATGTCAAAGTTGCAATTTGACTAACAACCTTTACTAATTGATTTTTTGTCTATGTACATGAATAAGTGAATTAGATACAAATAATGAACTTTTAATAGCCAAAATGGCATTTTCAAGATGCTCAAACAAGCTCATATATGTTTCATAAATGTATCATATTAATACATCAATGACATCATATTAAAATAGTAAGAATAGAATTAAGATTTTACTGATGATCTAATGACATGACTAATGCTATTTTTATTTTTCTAAAATCACTTATCATACGAATTTAAAAAAGGTGCTTATATAGTATAACACCAATTCATAGTTTAGAACTTAAGTTCATTTATATATTATACTAAACCATCACATAAATCATATTAGTATAATATATTTCACATCTATAGTTTAATTAGATTAGATGTGTTTGATAGTGGATCATCATCATGCGACATTTATTTTTATCAAGAGCTAAATTCTTGAAAAAATATTATATAATATGATTATATAATAATGAACACTTGTTTGATAATGTAAAGACAAATTTACTATGACTTGAAATGATAATCATATTATTATGGTAAACCATCATAGTTATATATTGCTATTATGACCATTTTCATTCCAAGTCTTTTGGACTTATTAATGATGAATAATGAATCATATATATTATATTTGTATGATGTAGGATATTATTTTGTATGATCATTAGGTTGAAAAGAACATAATTTATTTTAAGCTTAATTTTATTATCTTAAGAAATAAGTTGACTCTAAAACAACATGTACTGATATGACCATTAAATAATGCAAATTTAGGGAACTTTATGAGCTAGAAAAGTTCTATCAATGCAAACATGAGTATGTAATATAATCTTAATCATATCATATAAAAAGACAAGTGATGGGTTTAATAAATCAAACCAAAATGAAGCCTTATAGATAAACTCTTGATAGGTAGCCACTCCACCAAGAGTTGAGATGATTGCCCTAAGATATACCAATTTAGGAAACTAATTCATGAGCAAAAGGTACTTAATTTTCTTCAAATTTCAAATGCATGAATCTTATTATTTTGTAGCAAACTATTATGAAATTTTGCAACTATACAACACTTTTAAGCATTTATTAGTAATCATAAACTTGGTTTTATGATCATCATCTTTGAAGATACAACAATCTCCTTTTTAACAATTACAAAATCAATACTATATGAAAGAGGTTACAATAAAATACTTATTAACATGAAATTGAAATTATACTATTAGAAGGATAATATGTTCAAAGTGTAATAGCACACACACCAACACATAGAGAAAAAATAAATATTTATAAATCTATAAATTATAGAACAGTTCCTTAGATCACAATAATAAATAACAAAAAATAATTAACCAATTATACATTCAACATCAGTAGCATATCACAGAACTTTTTGATAGAAACAACAATATGATTTAGCACCCTTTGGATCTACATATTCATATAATCACTTCTCAACATAAATACATAGGTACAAAACTTTGAATTCTAACAATCTCTCTTTGAATTCTCCTCCTAAATAATTGACTTTTGTTAATACTTTCTCTTCTTTTTGTAATCACTTAAAGGGATAAATAAATATTTATTACCACAAAACATTGCATTGAACACTATTAGAAAACAAAAGTAACATTGAGAAAATAAATATTGATTAACTAAACATCAACCAATGAAGAACTATCTAAAACATTCATTATAATAAATCCTCTTGAGAATTTTTTTCAATATGTCATAAAGGGATTATTAGTTCTACTTTTAATTCAATAATTAAATTTTATAAATATTAAGTCTAATGTAAATTTTACTCTGTGAAAGTTACTTTGAAATGAATTAAAATCTTTATATGGCTTACATTTAGGTGCATTAAGTCAACACATCATCACCATTGGTTTCTTTTTTTTTTTTTCTAAAATTATAATAACAACTCATTCCACATAGCCTATAAGTTGTATAAGACTTACCACATGAAGTTAATTAATCTTTAATTATAAATTTTTCCTTTTTAGTATTAAATGGTTTTTTCCTCTTTCTACAATTGAAGCATCTAATCCAATTCATATATTTATCCAAATCTATTCTTCCATTGAAATGATTGCCCTTCGATGAGGATGTTTAAGCCCTCTGTCTTAGAACTTAAAGGGTGGAATGGCCTACTCTCTCAATAACACTATAGTATGAGTGATAAGATAACGGAAGTTGTCAATTGAACCTGTTTTCTTAGAACTTAGAGTTGATTTAGATATTTGATAGGTCATTGAAATGGGTCATGACAATATTAAGTAGATTTGGCATGAAGCACACAATATGAATCAGATAAATCATTAAATAAAGAGTTAATAGTAAGCAAGTCTTTGAGGGAGCCACAAATGTATTTAATGGGAGTAAGAGGAAAATGATATTTGCTAATCATAAAATAAAGTATACAATAATAAAATAAAGAGTTGGAATCATCAACCTTAAGAGATGGAGTAGTTCTTTATTAATAAGGATGTCCAAAAGGTTTTCTAATTTAGTTTAATAGTCTTAATAAATATCTTTTGACTTCATTTGTTCTAATTATAATAGTAGAAATAATGTTGTAAAGTTGATGATTTAGTAATATGCGCTAAGAACATAAATAGGTCATGATAATATTATATAGATTTGGCATGAGAGGCACAATAAAACCAAGATAGACCTTTAAATAAGGAGTTAATAGAGAACAAGTCTTTGAGGTGATTATAAATGTATTTTGTGAAAAGAATAGAAGGAAAATGATGTTTGTTAATTTTAGAATAACTCATATTTACTGAACAAATAATAATTAAATTTGTCAATACTAAGAGGCATAGTAAATTCTTATTAATAGGAATATCAAGAAGGTTTTTTTTTAATTTAATCTAATGGTGATAACAAAATTTTTTTATTTGTTTTTATAGTAATAATAAAAAATGTAATAATGTTTGTGAGTTAGTAATATGTGATAAGAATATAAAAAGGATAAAAATACGATTGAGAAAAAAAAGAGATATATATAAAAAAAAGTAATTATAAATACAAGTATGCATGCACGCCGAAACAATAAGCCCTGCAAGCGCTTAATTCGAGGCGACGGTAGCCTTCGAGATGTTGACAGACCACCGTTAAATCTTTTAAATATGATATAGACCGTCCATCCAATCATTGATTAACGCTGTTGCTTCGTGCCCACCTGCCTTGCTATCTGTCCTCCAGAGCTATTCATTTTTTTATAATTATATCCACACATAGATTAACATAAACTAAATTGGGGCAAATTTATAAAATGGCATATTATTAATTAAATAATTAAAATATATATTTTAAGTTCTAAAAAATATTTTTTCAACTATTCCAACATGCATAGTCAAAAACATATGTGAATTGAACTCAAATTTTACTAAGATTCTATAAAACAGCTCATAGATTTATGAACAAATAACATATTTCAATTCGAAAATGGTATCGGGTTGTAGAATTCAAAAATTGTGGCCTTTAATTTATTTTTTATAATTTAATAAAAAAAATATAATTATAAAGGTTTTATTTAACTAGCAAGATACTTAAAATTACCATAACCAAATTCTCAAAAGTAGTCTTAACATAATTTAAATATTTTAATTGAAAACATATCTTGAAACCAATAAAATTTTAATTTTTTGGTATTTAAAAAGATTTCAGAATTATATTATTTTAAAAAAGAAACCCATTTAGTAATTAAAAAACACCTTCAATTTTTAACAAGTGATTTTGGTTTTTTTAAAGGTTTCAAAAATTATTTTTACAAAATTTGACTCTAATATTAATTCAATGAATAATTTTTAACTAATAGATTCAAAATTTGATTGCAATTTAAATTAAAAATAATTTTAAAAATTAAGTTAGCTTTTGATTTTGGATTTTAATTTTAAATGCATAAATTTTTTAGAGTTAAGAAGTATCTTTCAAATTTTAATTTTTATTTAGAAAATACTTTATGGCAACAAAATTCTTAAAAAGTTTTGTTTGAAATTAATACAAATTATAAATAAGTATAAATTAACAAAAATCTTAAAAAAAGTTATGTTTTACAAAATGGGATTCAAAATGAGAGGTTGAAATGCTACATCCTTTAAAATGAAAACAAATTCAATACCAAAAATTTTCACATTTTAGTCACCTCATTTAAAGGGTAGTTTTCCAATTTTTTTATGAGAAAAAAACAAGTTCAAATATTATATGTTTAATTAAATGGATTAGCATAACATATTTTTAAAATATGACTTATTATTTATAAATATGTAGTGCAAAATTGTCTCATTGCATGACTTGCATAGAGTACATGTAAGTCTTGAGTTAGAATAGTTCTAATTTGTGCGCATTGTATCCTGTGTTATGTATCATGTGACTTGTGTATGACGTATCATATGGGGATGACCATTGACATAATATGTCATGTTTTTATATACATAGACTAAAAATGTTTCACCATATATTTTCCTTTGATTTTAAGGACTTTCATGTGGTGTACCATACTTTAGAGGATAACATATCATGTGTCATATATAATGTTTTCAACTAATGATTTTTGTTTATATTTCTAAAATAAGTGTGTGAAGTGCCTTTGAAATAACATACACTCAATTTTTTATAATTTTGAAAATCTTAAATTTAAAAAATAATGTAATTGAAGTATATGTAATATCAATTTACAAAATTAATAACTCACTCTTTTGCTAAAAATTGATCTTAATCTCACCCTTTGCTTTATGCTTGGTGATGAATCTCACATATTTTTCAAGTCTTCATTTCACATGGTTCACAAGCTTTCTTAAGCTTTTTCATTTGAATTTCCTCCTTGTAGTTCATTTGAGCTTCGAATATTGAACTTAAACTATGAGTTGCATGCATCTTGCTTACGCAAGTTTTTAATGCCTCATTGGAACTCTTTTTCGACCACCTATCTAGATAAAATCTATCAACACTAGATGCCCATATTAAAACTTCACTTAATTTGATGTTATCATCAAAACCTTATCAAACCATCATGGGCTCAGGAGGATAATAATTCCTCTTTTTTTGATAATGCAAACAAATGAAAGCTATGTTGAAAAATGATGTATAAAACTAAAATAATTAGCAATAAACAATTATCAATATATCATGTGTTGAATTGTTGAAAATTATCGAAATAGTAAGTATTGGATAAAAATTGATATCACTGGTGGAAATATGATACTCTATGTTGATGCTAATGTTGTTTAAGGAATAAAAATTGCAAAACATTTTTATAAGTTACAAAAAATATTTTTATAGCTCCCTTAAATCTATATTTCTCTTAGTCTCTCCCATATTATGTGCTAGAAAAATCCCTCAAATATTATTCTCCCATTTTGTATTCTCTTTTATCATTATTTTCTCCCTTTTGTCATCATTAAAATAAACTTCTAACAAAAGGGTCCAAAATTCCTAATTCTTTGCTGATTCTATAACACCTATCTTTATTTAAGAGCTTTACAAAGGTATTTGCATGTTGATTTTTCTTACCAATAAATTTAATAATAATTTTATTTTTACTCACATAATCTCTAAAAAATGATGTCAAATTTCTTTATGTTTTATTAATATAGGAGTATCTCATGTTAACTTACAAATACACACATACTGGCATAGCATCAATCTCATTTAATTAGTCATCTTTGTCAACCATATGGGTTGACTGCAATACCCTTTTTCCTATGATTATTCTCTTTATTTTTTCTTTGTTGTCCTAGCACATTTTGCAATAAAATATATCATCGATGTCGGTTTCCTTTCATTTGAACTTGTGCATACTTCATTTATCATCATCAGTCGTCCGTCATCATCGGCCATTTGTCATCACCTGGTCGTCCGTTGCTCTCGATCGTTGACATCGTTAGTTGCTCGCTATTGTCAATTGGCCATTATAACCTAGTTTCCCGACATCACCTGGTCGCCCACAATAGCCAAGGCACCTACTACTCATCGGTCACCCACCATTGCTTAACTACCCATTAGCCACCTATTCTCTAGCTGCCATGGGTCGTCGTCATCCTTCCATTATTGGAATTCCTCATTGCTTCGTTATTGACGTCCCATCATCATGTCACATGATTGCATACTTTTTTTTTAAGTCATAATTTTTTCATGTAATTTTTATTTTTTATATTCAATGTGATTGACCTAATTGTAGTTATTGTCTTGAAATTCTAAAGATCTCTTTTAGATTTTCAAGTGATTAAGGTGTATTTAATTATCCTTTTTTATGATTTAGGCTATGTTTCTAAGGTACATTTAATTCTATTTTTTTATACATAATTATTGAACTCTTTCATTTTTAAATAAGAGAAACTCCCTTATTATAATTTATTATTAATGAATAAATTTTCTTTAATTTGTGTACTTCAATCTTTGTGAATAAAGAGTATGTGCCCAATTCTAATTGAAGAGATTCTAACTTTCTTTTCTCTTATGAGATACAATGATTGAATGTGAGAGACCTTTTATATAAAAAAGTTGATAACTAGACAAATTCTCTCTTCCTCCAAAACTCTTAAGTCTTCATCCCCCTTTCACTCTCTCGATCACACCACCAAACTACCATCCTCCTCAATAAGGCTCTAAATCCTAGTTGACCATCTTGTTACTTATTTGTCGAATTTTCTCATTAATCCAAATCTGTAACTCATTGCACTTTTTTATCTTTAGTGCTTCATGCACCTACTCTAAAGAAAACTACAAGCTATCATCACCAAAAAAGTGAACCCTTTTATGGGGTATCTCTTCATCATTATTGGCATATTATTACTCTAAGATTCTAAAAAAACTATGAATAGTACCAATAAGTTTAGTCTTAATAAATTAATATTTTTTTGCTCATTTGGTACCGATCAAATTAATCATTTATATTAGTCTACTAGTTTATACAATCTTTAATATCAGAATTATCATCAAAAGTTAGAACATCCAATTTCATATTCAAGATATGCTCTCTCTATCTCGATACCTCCTAAGTCTTTCCTCTTTACTAAACATTTCTAGTTCATCATTTGGGTTTCACTCATTAGAAGATTCATTTCTTCTTTAGCTCATGATTTCTTTTCTAGATATCTTAGTTTGATCTATTAAAAGGATCGTAATGTCTTTTATGGTTTCTACATATTAGAGTTTTCTTCTTTTAGATCATTATATATGACACATCTTCTCTTATTAACCCTTTCTCTCTTAAGATTTGGTTCACACTATTAGTTTAAGAGAAATTGTCCCACCATTTGGGTGAGTTAAGTAATTGATTGAGCTATTTCTAGTATATGGTCTTGGTTTAAGTTTTGTTATTGATTTGGATTTTGATTTGTCATTTGGCAAGACCTACGATACCTTTTGGTCTTATAAAAGGTTAATACATAGGGGGATATCAAGAAAAATAATATAGGATATAGACCACCAAAGCTGAGATGAGGCATACTTTTAAGAAAATAACTAGTGATCAGATCTCGCTTATGCTAGACCACCTTCTAGACAGAACTAGATGATCCAATAGCAATAAAGACGGCCCATCATATGAAAGGATCTTTATCATATGGTCATCAAATATGATAATCTACCAAATGGGCATCTGATAAGTATTTGAGCAATTTTAGTAGATAAAATCCTAAGGAAAAAGGGTGCCATAAATTTAGTAGATTTTCATACAAGAATTGAACATCTAATATGCCATTGATGTTAAGTACTATGTGGATTTGAATGTTAGTTAGCTCAATTTGATGTGTTCAATATGTAGGTCTAAAGAATTAGTTTTCTTTGAATATGCACTGAACCATTTGATGATGGGTCCAACCTTATTTGATTGTTAATAGTTGATGTCATAGAACATCTAATATTTTGGAAATTTTTAGTTGAACTTTATTAGATCATCCAATAATCAAATTGAATCTAATCATATCATCATTTTTCTACCATAATAGAATAGAGTATGGTTCCAAAATCTTTAGATATGCAATCACCATAATATCTATGTCTACATATTTTTGTATATATCAACTCCTTATTCTCTGACCATTGTCGAGCTTTTTTCTCATCAATAACATCACCATATTTAGACTTCTACCTGTAGATGTTTAACAGATTATTAGCAATCATATTATATCATATCAAATTTACTTATCCAAACCACACATCATTTTAGAGATGATGGGTGTTAATACATGTAGACAATATAGGTTGCATGAGTGATGTGTGAGTATCAAAACATATCCTTACATGAAGGCCCAATATAATGTGCTTGTAATGTAGGAGAAAGAGGTCTTTAAAGCCATCACATGGCTTGACATAAATATAGTGATCAACATGCTCTATATCATCCATTAAGATTTTACTCTATTTTCAATTATCAACTATAAGATAGTGTACCAATGGAAACCATACTTTATTTTTTATTCTTTTATTACTTGGTGTCATATATAGAAATGAGGCATAATAATACTTACTTAGCCCACTTCATTATTTCTTTCATTTATTGTCCTTTTTCCCAAGTATTATTCCCGTTTTTATATCCTCCCTTTTTGAGTAACCTTTATGTATATATATGTGTGTGTATGTATATATATGTACATGTATAATGATATATATAGAAGTATATATAGAATCTTTATTACCTTCTAAGGCTAATATTGAAGACTAGTTAGGTAGCCTGTTTTACTCGTCTTGTTGATTATCACAACCATATATTATTTTGCATATACTTCTCAAATAACATAGGAATTAGAAATTAGATCAACACAACCATATTCATTATTCCAATATAATATTGTTTTAATATCACAACATGTCTCATGACACATAAAAAGGGATGTTTCATGATTCCATGCTTAAGCTTTTAACCATATAATAGCTTAGAATCAAACACTCTTTGTTAATTACATTACCAAGATAAGATTTATCTACCTAGAATGTTAGGGAAGGACTTTGATCCTTTTTTACCTTTTCTTTTGATCCTTGAATCATAAAGTATATGCAATTTAATCAATAACAATTCCTTTCATAATTCTCTAAATTCTTATTTCTTAGCTTATTAAATTATACAAGAATCCCATTTATTTGTTTCATCACTATAATATTCACATATGGTATGTTCTATTTAGTACAGTGTACATTAGTATTTAAGATTTCTTCGAGATGTGAAATTTCCTCCCTATTAATGGTACATCAAGGACCACATAACATGTGTTCCTTCCTTTGGCACAAAATCACAAACCATCCGATCTTCTTATAGACATCTCAATATTTTTCACTTATCATATATTATTTTTAATGTATCATACATTAGTTTTGTAAAACCATTTTTCAAATAATAGAGTGTTGTTCCATCAACCACTCCCTTTTTGAACTAAATATACCTTCTATTTTCATTAATGTATAACATGCATTGATTTGTCAAATTTGTTTAAATTAATGTACTATACATTTCACCTACTACACATTCTCTTAAACTAAATGTATGACATGTCAAATGTTGATGCACCATATATTTTCCTTGGATAAATGGATTCCTTCTACTATTATGCCTAATGTACTTAAAATTCAATGTTTACATACCATATGTTAGTTTAAAATAGTCCAAATTGCCCATAGATTTAACTATCATTGTACTGAATCTCTTCCTAGGTTTCATGAAAATATGTATGAAATGTAAAATCCCATACAAAAATCTTAGGAATTCAAACGTGCAACCCATTTATCAATGGCTTAAGAAATTTCCTTGTGTTTTGTATATAATAGATGGAAATCAAGAAGTGAGTCTTCCATTTGACATAGTTCTCACCATGTTCATCTTCTTTCTTCATAAATTATTTCTCTTCCCCTTTACTAAACTATTTACTTAGTAGATGGAATTAATTTTTCCACTTCTTCTCTTCAAATTTATTAAAGATTCTTGATACTTCCACAATTCCTTCCTCCACATGCTATAAGTGAAAAAGTAAATAAAGCATAAGATCCTTAATTTTCCCTTTCTAATATGTATGTATGTATATATATATATATATATATATATATATATATATATATATATATATATATATATATATATATATATATATTAAATTATTAATTCATTTCACAAATTTGCAACAAATTTTGTGGTGTTATAAATACTTAAAGCCAAGAATCATTCAATTCCTATTAATAAACTCTAATCATTAACATACTTAATTTAGAATTCTAGGCAACTTTGCAAAATTACTTACTTTGTGAGATAGATAAAATGTAGGAATGATACATCCTTTCATCATTTTAGAAAATTTGTCAAAAATTTTAAAATAGCTCTAGGTGTTGCATTTTCATAGTAAGTTCCATTATCTGAGTAGGATCTCCTTCAGTTTGATTTGGTCATAAGACCTTCACTATTGGTATCATTTTGTTTTTTTAAAACTTTATCCCTATGATCTAAAATCTATATTAGATTCTCATTGTAAGGAATATATAATTATAATAAAATATCTTTATAATTATTTTTTCTAATATGAAAAGGTTTAAAATAATTTTTTTCATTAGGATGATACACAAAATACATCATGAATTCCATCTAGATGCATGAGTAATACAAATCTATAGGCCACTTGCCCCACTTTAGCATTTTTTAAATGGATTAATATATTTTGGTCTCAACTTTTCCTTTTTTTTATTTTAGAGTTCCATATAGTGAGGTTACCTTTACAAATGTATGATGCTGTTAAATTTCACATTTTAGTGATCAGCATCAAAGTACTTCTACCTATCTTGGGTTGGTTTAATTCTTAATTTTGTTAATTTTACCTATTTAAGGGCTTCGTCTAAAGGTCAAGTTCAAGCAATTGCCTTTCTTAACCTTTAAACTAACATAAGGGAGATTGTCACTTCCATCTATATAAAACATCATAAGCAGTTATGTTAATACTTGATTGAAAGTTGATAGTGTAAAAAAATTAATTAGTAGTAAATGACTATTCCACTCACCCCCAAATTGTAGAATACATGGTCTTAATAAGGCCTCTAGTATTGTTATGATTCCTTTTGATTGGCCTTCAATCTGAAGACAGAAGCAATGCCAAAATTTAGCTTTGTACCAATGCTTGGTGCTCATTTTCTTCAAAAATACGATTTAAACTTTTGATAGCTATATGATATGATTACTTTTAGCACTTCATGAATGTGCACAATATAATTTATAAATATTGTGGCCAACTTTATTGGAAAGTAAGTTCTTTTATAGCAAAGAAATGTGTTGATGTAGTTAATCTATCAATTATCATTCATATGTAGTTATGTCTTAATGGTGATCTAAGAAACCAACCTAAAGATTCATTTTTAGTAAATTGTTATCATAGACTACAAAAACCCACTTGGTTTTTGTTGCTCCCTCATCACCAATTGGCAAATTAAACATTTCTTACCTAGTCTATTTTGCCACATGACATTTTAGTCCTATCCTTCAATTCTTGGTTTATTTTTGTTACTTCTATATGGATGGCATATTTAGAATTATGAGCATCTTACAATAACAACTTCTTTAGTAGTTGATGACCAAGAATACATAAAGAACTAAATTCACAAAATTTAATTTTCATCAAGAGCAAAAACAAAACCAGCCTTGTTTGAATGTTTGTATCAACTTAACATCTAATCTTGTAATTGATCCTCCTTGATAATGTGAACCCATTAAAACTATTAACAAGTGAGATAATAGTAGTACATTTTGGTGCATTTCCTTTTCTAATTAATATTTATTAACAAAGAAGAGATTTAGTTCTTATTAGTCTATGTTAAAAATAGACTAATATTTACTTTTTGATTGAGTGCATTGGCTACAACAAATGCTTCACCAATATGATATATGATCACAAGACCATAATCTTAGATAAGTTTCAGCCATCTTCTTAGCCTAAATTAAATTTTTTCTATATAAAAATATATTTTCAACTTTGATGATTAGTAAAACATCACACTCCATACCACATAGATAGTGCCTTCAGCCTTTTTAGAGTAAAAATAATAATTATGACAAAAAAATTAGATACCCATCATTTTCTTTGAGAAAATAAGAATTGTATTGCCTTTTAAAGTATAAACTTTTCTTTCATAATTTGATCCCCTTTTTAATTTGACTAATTTCTATGATAATTTCGTTAAAGAACAAGCTAAGGGAATCTTTTTAAAAACTTCTAATAATAACAAGCTAATCCTAGAAAACTCTAGATCTTAAATACATTTACACGTTGGGCACAATTTATGATACCTAAACTTTTTTAGGATCAACAAATACCCACCTTGCTTACTACATGTCCCAAAAATATTAATTGGGATAGCCAAAATACACATTTTGAAAATTTTGTTAATAGTTGATGATCTCTTAGTGCTTATAGTATAATGCACAAGTGAGTAGTATACTTCTCTATAAATTTGAAATATACTAAAATATTATCAATAAATATAATAACAAATAATCTAGATATTTCTTAAGTATTTTATTTATTAGACCCATAGAAATAATAGGTGCAGTAGTTAAAACAAAAAGGAAGCACTACAAATTCTTATAACCACACCTAGTTTTAAAAGTAGATTTGGTAATATAAAATTCTTTAAATTTTAATTTATGATGCCTTAATCATATATTAATATTAGAGAAAATATTATAACTTGTAGTTGATCAAATAAATCACTAATAAAGAGAAAGCATATTTATTTTTCATTATAATTTTGTTCAACTTTTTATGATCAATTACATCCATAAACTATCATCTTTCTTTTTTATTAATAAGATAGATGCTCTCTATGGAGGCACTTTAATGAATATACCCCATTGTCTAGCAAATCTTGAATTTGTACTTTTACTTCTAATAGTTTTGTTGGGGCCACTTTATATGGAACCATTGATATTAGTTCTACTTATATAATTAGTTAATAGCCAAGTACTTTTTCTTTATTTGGAGATGTAAACCAATTGTACATGTTATGGCTTTTCAAACTTTATGTATAGTAGCTCAAAATAGAGTTTGAATCATTCCCTTCCTTTAAATAACACCTTCTATGTTTTTAATATAGAAATGAAGGGAATTTTTCTTTTATTCACATGATTCACTATTTCTTTCCCTTCTTTGAATCTCAACTTTACCATTTTTGTATACACAATCAATTTTTATTTAATGCTCACAAAGCCAATTTATGACCAGCATAATATAAAATTCCATTATAGAGAACAATAGCTATTTATTAGAAAATTGTTTTCTACAAATTTCAAGATTCACACATATAAACACACACACACACACACACACATATATATATATATATATATATATATATATATATATATATATATATATATATTTATAAGTTTTAATTTTATTACCATTGGGTAGTTTAGCTATTAATGAATATTTCATTTGATGAGATGCTAAATAATCTACCATGCACATGACAAGCTATTAAGAAATGGATGTTCCATAATAAAAAATACTAAACAAGGAAATGCTCCAACAAAAGAATACCTACAAAGACATTTGTGGAGTGCAATGCATAATGTTGCAATATCACATACACTCAATGCTTTACACCCTTCCTTACATTCTAACCTCTTATAAATGCAATGTAAATGCTTATCTCTTACCCTACTTGACACACTAACTTTCTTGCATAACATTTTGGAGCCTAGAATCTACCCTAGATCTAGACCTAATTTGAGGATTCCATTTATGAAACTTTTTAAAATTTATGTATTATTGGGCCTTTTTGATAGATTTAATTTTAGAAATACTCCTATTAACACTTGATTCTAACTAACTCCAACAAAATTTACCACCTCCTCTTCCTCTTTTGAAGTTTCTTTAGAAAGTGTTTGGGTATCATCTCCAAAAATTTATTTTACTTTTCCTTCATCACTATCTATAACTTTATAACTAGTAAATCCTATTCTACTAGCCTAATAATTTCTACTAACTCTATAAGATCAATAGTTCTTAATGTGGCTATAAAAATCCTTATTTCAAACATTAAACCTCTTCTGAATATGAGGCATTTTTGTGCTTTAGATTCACCTACAATTGGTGCATACCTAGATAATCTTGTAAACTAGATAACTTATAACTAGTTTCTATTAGTCTTTTGTGAGCCAAGCTTGCTAGACTTTCTCTCATCTATTCCCTAACTAATATTGGAATGTACTTTTTCTTAAAATCCTCTACAAACTCATTTCAAGACGCATGTCTTAATGGTCTATCATTGAGCACAACATATGGTGGTAAGATTCTCACAAATCTTTAGCATAATTATCCAAAACTATTGTAGCCAGAGAAACTCTTTCATTGTTTAAATAGATTATATTATTGAAAATTCTATTTATTTTCATAATACATTCTTGTACTCCCAAAATATTAGATCCTCCCTTAAAGTGAGGTGGATGCATGCTGTGGAACTAATCAATAATTTCTCCCATGTCAAATTACTCCTTCTGTTTAGGAAAATGTAAAATGAATGAAGTGTCTTAATGTATGAAACAATTATGATTTTCTATTTATTTCTTTACTTCTTGGCTCTTACCAAAAGTTTCAATCTAAGTTCTATTATTATCTCTTTTAACTATTATTTCTTGAACCAATATTATCATTAAAATACATATTAAACCCAAAACATATAGACTTGTTTATTTAGTCTGTATGTATTTCATCTATTTAGAATATTACTTCCCTAAAAATTCACCTTCTCTAGCATTTTTCTTATTTTTAAAGGCTATCAATTGCTATAATACCATCTTATCATGCCAAAAAAAAAATTTTACCCAAAAACCCACTTAACTTGTAATTTTGGGTTTAATTGAAGAAATATTGTTAATATCAAAGTCATAATAAGTCACACGTGAGAAATGATGGAACAAAAATAAAACTCTCTTTTTTTGTTTTCTTTTTCAAAGCAAACACGCACATTGATTTCAAAATATGAAGCTAATACTATAAAATGTGATTACATTTATAAATAGTTTATTATAACATATTTTACATCAAATACAATGTCCTTGACAATTGCTCAATATATAACTACTCATCATTGTTGCTACGTCTTTCTGCCCCTCTCAATGTGCTATGCTTATAATATATAATACAACAAGAAATAAGTAGTGAGCATAAAATATAGCAGATAAATCTGGTTATTAACAACACTTAAATCTGATTAAGAATGAATGAAAAAATTGGAGTAAAATAGAACAATGATATCATGGAGTTAGTGGTATAATATTTTTTTATTAAATACATACATAAAATAATAGATATATGTATAATTTGATCACCACTACTTGGTCATAATAGAATAGAGTGTCATGCCATAGTTTCCATATATCTACTTATGATTATACATATATATATATATATATAAACTCATTATTCTTATAATATCATAGAGTCATAGTTTTTCCTAAATACCATTATTCTTATTTTGTTAGATCCTACTTCATCTTCTTTTTATTTTCTTTTCTCATTAGCATAATATCAACATCTCTAGTCCTTTACTTATAGGCATACCATAGCTGGTCAACAATCAAATCTTATGTATACATCATGATATTACATAAAGTGCTAGTAATGATAAGTCTCAATACATTCAAATCTTATATAAAGCATAAGTGATGTCTAAGTATTAAATCTTATCATCCTTATACATAAAGGTCCTACACAATGTGCTGGCAATTAGAAAAATGAGGTTCATGATACCAACACATGACTCGATATATAACCAGCCCCTCAGCACACCCTACACTTTATGCTAATATTTTATTCTTTTTTTATTATCAACTATGTGTTAATGTACCAAGGAAAACTATACCTTATTTCTTATTTTTCTATTACCTCACGAGGTATAACAAATCTTATTTAGCCAACATCATTATTTGTTTCAACTATTATCCTCTTTCCTAATTTCTTTCCTCATTTATATCTTCATTTTTTGAGGAAACTTACTAATTTGTATATAGCTATATATATATATATATATAATGTCTATATAATTTTAAGGCTATTATTGAACACTAAATAAGTAGTTTGTCTAACTTAGTATTACAATATCGATATATTATATTTGATAAACTCCATCCCATATAACAAGCAATTTAGATATTAGATCAATACATCCACATTCGTCCTTCCAATATAATACCATTTTAATATCACAATGTGTCTCATTAAACACAAAAAGGGTTGTTTCATGATGCCATGCTTATGCTTATGCCATGTAATCATTTAGAAATAAACACCCTTATTACAAGCATTACCAATATAAGATTTATCTACCCAAAATTTTGAGGATGAACTTTGATCCATTCTTTCTTTTCATTTTGATCCTTGCATAAAAAATTAGATGTAATTTAATCATTTCATAAATCTCTATATGCAAGTTTCACTCTTATTGCATTATATAAGGCTCTTAATATTTCTATCTTTGTTATGATGTTCACATACTACACACTCTATTGAGCACGACATATGTGAGAACTTGAGACTTCCTCCTAAAGTGAACTATTAAAAACTTTCTTCACTACATCCAATATCTTAACACCACACACCATGCATTCCTTTAGAACAGAACTACAAATCATCTTTTCTTCTCATGGACTGCCCAATATTCTTCTTGTATCATACAATATTTTTAACATACCATAAGTTAGTCTCAGGAAATCATTTTTTAAACAATGGACTATTCTTTCTTCCAATCAATCCCTTTAAATTAAATATACTACCAATTTTAAATAATGTTATAGTACTTTGAGAATTAGTCACATTTGTTACAAGTAGCATACCATACTATCACTTACCATACTTTGCCTTGAACTAAATGTATCGTACATCAAATATTGATGTACCATATGTTTTTCTTAAGATAATTTCCTTCTACTCGAAATCATAATATACTAAACAATCTATGCTAACATTACATATCTTAGTTTCAAAAATATAAATAGCCAATAGACATACTATTTCCAATAACATTGCATCTCTTCATACTTTTCAAGGGAACAAGAATGAAATGTAAAACTCATGATAAAACCTTCAAAATTTTGACATGTAACCCATTTATCATGCACACAAGCAATTTCTTTAAGTTTTTTTATACAACATAAGAAAAACATGAAGAGAGTGCTACATTTAATATAGTTTTCACCAAATTTATCTTCTACCAAAGTTCTTTCTCTTATTGGAACAAAATGTACTATTAAAACTAATGCCTCACTAAGCTCCTCCTACTTCCTCCTTGCCAATGTCTTTCATTAGTAGTTGAAATCAATTGTAACACTACTCTCTCTCTTCTATAAAGAGCATCTTGTTCCTTCCATAAATCCAATTGTACTCCAAAACATTCAAGCTAACAATTACATTCCTAAGCATTACTCTTTGGCATAAATAATTCAACATTTTGAACAACTTTGCAAAGATTACATGATTTACAAGATACAACCAAAAAAACATTTTTTTAGTTTATCATTAAATATAAGCTTTGTTGGAACATCAATGTCTAATTACATGATTTCCCACATAACTATAGTTTCGCAAAACATCCAACCTAAAATAAAATTTAGGGGTATGAAATCCATTCTTCCTCAAAGAATTTTATTTTTCAAATTTCGAAATAGCATAAATGTTACATCTTTATTGTAGCAACCCCTCACAATCATTATCAAATTTTATGTCATGACATCTATTTCTATCTCCTTTCTTTAAATATTTTAAAAATTTATAAAAATAATTCTTTATATTTTATAAAAACTATAGAAAAAACAAACCTTAATCTCTCTAAAATCAAGTAATAGATGTATCTTTTACAATCAAGTGTAATAGTTAGGTTTTTATTTCTTATTCCCTTTTAAAAGTACATATGCATGCAATATCAATGCTAACAAATCCTTTAGATATCTTTTTTGTTTAAATAAAATAAAATAAAAATCACATATCTAATGATAATTATAGCATCTTTTAAATTATTATGTGCTTTCTCTCATTACATCCTAATTATTACAAAAAGTACCTTTAGTTTTATGCTAAAATAGACATGATCCAACTGACATTATCTTAATAGGAAAAGATATATAATTTAATATAAACTAAGCAACTATTAGGTAACTACATGCATAATCTATATCAATAACAATATAAATGAATAAAAGATATGTTATCTTTCTTTTTTTGCATTTATTTAAAATCCAATTTCATCTTTTAGAAATCATATTAATTTTTTAGTTTTTTGGTATACAAAACATTTCACTCTAGATAGCCAAATAATATCTTTTTGGTAACACACCTTGAGACATATTAATTTTGGTATCAACCTTTTTATGGAGACATTAATCTAAAAAGAAAAATACTTTTGGAATTATATTAATCCAAATTGTAAGTTAGCCTTAGAAATACTTGTTGAAGTTTCATTTCTTACTCATGTTACATCACTTTATTATTAATAATTTTTAATCACCTATTTTATCTTTTAACACATGTGATATGATATATATTTAGCATGTAACTAATAAAACATATAATAAACAACACATATCAATATATTATTATAATAAATAATAACAAACGCCTCCAAATATAATATTTTTATATATTAATTTACGTCTCTAGCTTGGCATTACAAATTATATAAAATTATATTTTTATGAATAAGTCTTACCTACACAAGAATCTTTCATTTTATATATTTCAGATCAATGAGGCCTTTAACTTACAACACATATTACATTAAACATAAACACCATGAACAAGGTTTGTTTAACTCTTAAATCTTAGTTATAGGTGTTCAAATGCCACTAACTCCTATGTCCCTTTGTGTGGATTTATTTTCACCTTTTAACCATTAATTTTTAAGGATTTTCTATTGATTAAACTTGCCCTCATACAAGTTTTCTAAATCATTTTTTTATTTTGGGATTTAGTTTTTACTAATTGTATAAGTATGACTACCTACTTTCAACTATATGATTTTATTCTTACACATGTCTTTCTTATTTTGCTTCTTATTATACTATTATTAGCTCACTATTTTACAAGTATGATAGTACCATTCTTATTACATCATTAATTTTTATTTATGATACTAGTCTTTACCTTATCATATTATACATTATATATCATTGTACCATACAAAAGCCTTCAATTGATTATTTGCAAGTATTGTTATTATGTTGTCTACTATATGATATTACTTATAATACATATATGATCTATTACTTATATCTTTTATTAAATCATAATCTATAATGATTCTATAAGTTATTTTCTTATGTATTTATTGTATTAATATAATATATTTATTTGATTGTATGATTAATTTATTCTTTGGACACTTTCACATTGAGCCCACTTTATTTTTTAATCATATATCATGCAATATGATATACTTTTGTCATCATATAAATTTTAACATTATTTTGGATTTGCGCTTACACATGGTTCTACTAATATGTTTGTCTTATCATACGTGTATTATCAGGTGTTGGGTTCTATATCATATCATACTTATATGCTTGTGTCATTCATATTATATAATTGTGTTGTTAATACTGATTATTTGCTCATATGTATTAATGACTTAGTATGATATCATGATCATCTTGTATGATTCTTAGCCAAATTTTGTACATGTTCACACTTGTTCTATATTCACTCTCCCTTCCTTAATCAAATCATATTATATTCTAAGGTCGTACTATATGGTTAAACACTTCCTTATCAAACTACTTTGACTTGCAGTGTTGATGCACTCACTACATCTTTTGTTTTTGTGTATTGTCATAATCATACTTGTACAACACAATCTCATTTTATAAATCTATTCATTCAATTAATTATTTCACTCAATTATACTATATGATTTTATGATCTTATGATATTATATTATAAATACCTAAAAGGGTTTAACTTTGTTAAAAAATTCTCAAAAACTTCAAAAAAATTCTCTAAATATATCTAGATCAAAATTATATTTTTATAAGTCTTCACTTTTTAAGATCATTAATTATTTTCTAATATTTTTGTTTTCTTACCCCAACTTCTAGGATGTTACATTTATAGCAAGTTTTAATTCCTAAGTAAGCTCTCTTTTAATTTGATTTTACCACAACACCTTCACCATTGGTATCACTTTGTTTATCAAAACTTTATCCTTAAAATCTAAATTTTGTAATGATTTGTTCATATAAGTCATACATTTTTGTGATATAATATCTTCAAATCATATTTAATTATATGAAAAGGATCCAAAATATATTTTCATAAAGATTGTTAAGGTGAGTGGTAGCAAGAGGGGGGGGGGGCATTGTGCTATTAAACAAGTTCAAACAATAAGCCATTTAAATTATTTTGAAGCTTGTAATTCTAATTAACTATTTTAAAGATCTTTTAAGGAAAACACTTGGTTGCTTGTAAAATTGTTTTGTCATTCGTAGTTAAAATAAATAAAGAACATAAATATTTTTTGGGTGGTTCAACAATAGCTAAGACCAACATCCACTCCTAGTTAAATGATAAGATTTGCACTAACAATGGACTTTATTTTGCCAATAGCTAGTACTAGTAAAGCCTATCTATAAATAGATCCATGCAGTGTTCCAAGCAACCATAAAACATTGACTTAGAAGATCCAATCAAACTATCACAAATGGATAAGATTACAATACTTGCATAATGTAAGCTTATAGATAAAGTGCATATCACATCTCCAAGAGAATGTGTATTTTTGAAGCATGATCATGCTTAAGTAGCTCATTAGTACAATATGCTAATATCTAATTAACCTTATCTCAAGTGCATTTGACACATTTTATACTCTTCATTTGGATAAATAACTATATGAGGAAGCTTAAAATAGCTTATATTAGATTTCTAATAAGATTTATTAGCTGTTATACTTCAAAGGTTTTGCTAACTAGCTTTAGATGGTGTGGTGCAATGGTGATGGTGCATTGCCATGAATCACTCCATTACAAGTGCTTCCCATTAACATATAGTATTGCAAACAAACTTAGGATAAAGATAAGATTATAAGAAACATCAAAGGTTAGATAAGCTTTGACCAATGTGTCCCCTTGAAATGGAACATTTGTTAGTCATATTTCTAAAAATTCTAGTCTTAGTGAACTTGATCGGGGTAACTTGGAGAGATCTAAAGACTCCCCCTACCTCACTTGACTCTTTGCTAATGTGTTGGAAGGACCAATTGATAAATCCTTAATCAAAATCATGGCCTTATCATCCTTCAAAGGGGAGTCAGAAATAATTTTTGAGGCAGAGAAGATTGAGAAAATGGTAGAATTTTTTAAATTAGCTTTGATTGGAAAATTTTCATCTGAGAGACCAAAAATAGAAGCATTTAGAAAAGTGGTACACACAATCAGTTTTTAGGGAGAAGTAAAAAATTAGTGTGTTGGATTGGAAGCATGTTCTTTGATTTGATAAGGAAGAAGATTTTTTGTGCTATTGGTTACACCATTCATGGAAAATTGTGGATTACCAAATGAGGATTTTAAATGAAATCAGGATTTCTATCTAAAAACAAAATCTTTAATTGCCATGGTATGGATATTTTCAAAACATCTGTTAATTCATTTATTCTTTTTATTTTCAATAGCTTCTATGGTTGGGAAGCCACTAAAGGTGGATGCTGCAACTTTAAACTTAACAAGACCAAGTGTGACAAGGAATTAAGTAGAAATTGATTAAGGAATTTCCAAAAAGACTTTGAATCACTTTAAAAGGCAATGGCTTGACTAAATTCTTTAAAAAAAATTCAATTCAATAATCTCTCTCTATACTACTCTCACTATGCAAGCAAGGTCATGCAAATTTGTTTCATAACTTTATCACAAGTGATGTTGTTTCCATTGAAAAAGATGAAGAATTTAGTAGGGTTATAAAATCAATAAGTCTTTAAATCAAGAAGAGAAAACTTTAAAACAAATACCAAATGTGAAAGCAACCAAATGGGCTAATTACATGGAACCAATGGAAATGGAGAATAGCTCTAGAAAGAATAAGCAACAATGATTGGATACAAATCAACAAAAATAGACAATTCAACCTGAGCTCGTTTAGTGGAACATTATATTTGATTAATAATATTAGTATCCCAAATCAATAAGATTATCAGATAATTATGTGATTATAATGGAGAAAGCAAAGCTCCTAGATAATGGTTCGATGTCCAATTTTGATGTAAATCAAATGAAAAAAAGGAATGTTAGACTTAAAACAATTAAACAATTTTAACATGGAATTTCATGAGAAAAATATAAACACTGGGTTAATACAAATGGACCAAGATGATTTCACCCTAATGCAAACACGCTGAGATCTAGAAGAAAAGATAAGAAGGTCTTCGAACAATGTGCCAATCTGAAAAGGAATCATAGAAGTACTAGATCTATATAGATTGTTTATCACACACCAATTACTAGATATCCTATAATATGCAACATTAGGGGAGCATTGAATGATAAATTACCCTTTAAGTATATTGCTATATCTCACAAATTAGCATTACTAATATTACTGGAACCAATGGCTCAGGCAAGCAAGCTACAAATTTTGATAATTGTGCTAGGTTTTTCACATTACTTGGGAAACTCAATAAATAAAATATGGACTTTATGGAATGATAAGATAAAATGTTATAAAGTAAAAAATGAGGACCAATTTTTGCACATCTAGTTAAGGGATTAATGAAATCAATTACCACTTTTTGTATTTTTGTATATGATAAGTGCACTAGAGTATAAAGAAGAAAACTATGAAATAAACTAAACTAATCAAGTTGGCACAAAAATAAATAATCCTTGTTTAGTTGGTGGGGATTTTAATGTCATAGCTTTAGTGAATGAATACAAAGGTTACTCAATTCCATCAATAAAAGTCATACATGATTCCATAGTTTGTATAAATGATTATAATCTAATTGATCTTCCATTCATGATCTCTTCTTATACGTGGGAAAGACCATTGGATTTGGAGAAGATTAGCTAAAATTGTACACAACAAGGATTGGATGGACTCTAACCCAAATGCATGTTCAACACCTTTGTAAAAAAGTGTGGATCACTCTTTACTTCTTTTGAATCAACACAAGAAACAACTAACTAGTCCCAAGCAATTCAAGTTTCAAAATATATGGATCTCACATCCAAGCTTTTACAAAGTTGTAAAAAATAATTGGGCCATCACTACTCATCTATTAGGAATTAAAACTTTAACATTGAAATTAAGGAAATTGAACGATTGTCTGAAAGAATGCAACTGCTAGATTATTGGATACATCTTCAACGAAATAAAGCAAGTTGAATTAATAGTGATGGAAAGTGAATAGAGATTTTAAGAAACTAGCCTGGAGGAAAATTAGATGATCTCTTTGCGAGGTGTTATCGTACCATGATCTCATCGACAAACCTTCTTCCAAAGTAGCAATAATAGATGTGAAAACATGATAATGACAAAAAGTAAAGGAAGAAGGAGAAGGAGAAGAGGGTTTTTTTCATAAATAGATTGAATTTTCCAAGTCTCTTCAAAAGGTTCTAAATTCATGAAAGTTTGATTCCTAGAATTATGAATTTCAAAATTCTAACTTTTATAGGCTCTAACTTTCTTCATGCACCCTTTCCATCTCTTTATATAGAAGTTTGGAATTTTCTTTCTAAGGATTTCGTATTTAAGTTCCATAGCTTTGAAATTTCAATACTTTTGGGTTGAAATTTAAAATCCTATAATTTGAAACTTAATGCTTAATGTATGAATTTTAAACCTTGGATAAGATTAAGTGACAAAGTAACATAAGTCAAAGTTCAAAGTAAATTATGGCTTGAGTAAACATTAGTGGAGGCTAAGGATAGGTTATGAATTAAGCATAGAATAGCTTGGTTTAGGGATATAAAATTTCTAAGGACTTCAATTTTACATAAGGATACCTTAAGATAGAATTTAAGATTGGATCGAAGACATCAAGCACTTAGTAAGGCCTTAAGCTCACCTAAGATAAGGCTAAGGATTGGTGAGTCTCTTAATTAGACCATGAACAAGGTTGAATAAACTTATAAGCTCAATTTTATCCTTATAAGTGGTGTTAGGCTCTACCAAGGTCCTAATTATTCTTTTACATTTTAGCTAAACCAAAAACTAGCTTAGATATTTGGGTTAGATCATGGGTAAACCTAAATTAGGATTTTTGTCAAAGGAATAGCACCTAGATGTTGATCTAAGCGATTTATATGGATTATGAAAGACCTATGGGAAGGGTTTAAAGACTAGGTTTGGCCTGTAAGGTAAGAGAGATATTAATAAAACTCACTTGAATCTTAGTTTAAAAATATATTATGTGGTTTCAATGGTTTGAGCTAAGGATTTAGAACTTGAGTAAGTACTTAAGTGATAGCCAAGGTATGCTAAAAGATTCTAGTGAGGATCTTAAATAAAGACTTCGTAAATTCTAAATATAGATATAAAAAACTAGATATGGGATAGTTATATTAGATAAGCTAATTATGGTTTATTGGAAACATTAAGTTAGCTCAAATAGTTTTTGGATAATCTAATTAGTTTGAGAAAACCTTAGGTTTATCTTAGATGATAAATTAGGGCTATTTGAATGTTTTATATAACCATAGATAATCAATGATGAAACTATATAGAATAATGTTATATGATAAGCAAGTTTATATTGAATATGATGATATGATTAAGATATAATGGACCCTCTCAGTAAAAGTTAGCCAAGTTAGATATACTTGATAGTATGACTGATATGGTGTGGTTGTGCATCACCAGCCTATTCTAGCCCCCAAGAAATTATGGAGTTGGTCTTGATATGGTGGGATGTGCCACTTATCTTTTAGGATTCTTAGAGACTTATAAGATTAGTTACATGGTTGGTAGAGACTTAGCTATGGACTACTAAATCATGTGCCAAAGATTATGGGGTGGCTAAGTACCAACAAGTTATAAGGTATTGTAAAGGATTATGGATGTGCCAAAGTACTTGATAGAGTATTATGTCCTTATTAAGGAATTCTATAGACCTACATGACAGTCCTATGTAATTGGACTTCCTTTAGAGGATGTCAAATAATGTGATGGATAAGAGTGTTTGACTTTGTGTCATGAACCTCATGTGTTTAGAGTGATTGCTAGAGTAGTGGTGGGTTATTAACCATCTACTTTGCTACACTTTGTGATTATGGTATCATAAAGGCTTGTGAGGCCCAAATGGATATTGGATGGGACTAATGATTATGATTTTATGTCTTGGATTAGCTTGGTAAGTTGAGATATCATATGTGATTTTGACTAAATTAATTATTTTATTCTACTAGATATATTATTATACTTTTATATAACTATTTTTATAGTTGGGCTTCAGGATTCTTTATTGAGCTTAGTTCTCCCTCTCACTTATATTGTTACACCCCATTTTTTCCTAGGCTGATTTTTGGCATACATTTTTTTTTTTAACATATAGACAGCTCAGATCGTCCCATACCAACCTGAGTAGCCTACGAAAAACATAGGATATAACACATCATTACACACCTACTTTCCTTAACAATGTGGATCCCATCTCCCGGGTACACCGTCAACTCAGGATTCATGACTCCTGAATTAACAGATGGACTCGCGCAATGTTACTCCTACTAGACCCAATACTCCTATCCCATACCGATAGGAGAACCGATCTAATAGAAGTCTGAACCCCCATGGTAAGTTCCATAGTCATGTAATGACCTCACCATCAAAAAAAGATATATAACATCCACAGAATAAATATATAAATATGGCACTCCACACACCATAGCACCAAAACAATAAGTAAGACAGTGAATGGAAACTACATCACAAGAATAAGATCCAAGTCCAACAAGTGCAACATCATCCAACCAGATATATAAGTCAGATTCATCCTCACACAATACCTGACATAAGAATAATAGTCTCACTGAATACATCCAATAGTATCAATCACACTAACCAAAATGTCTCAGAAATCACAGATCAAATATCCTCCACTAGCCTGCTGACCACGATCCCACCTAATCTGGGTGGCGTCAAGTCTGTCGAGCCGCTGGAAAAATATAGATAATAAAGGAATGAGCTACGCCCAGTAGGAAAGACAGCTAGTAAAACTCACATGCAAGAGAAGAATAATAGCAAGAGTATAGGAATATAGCATAACAATGTATGGTGGAAAGGCACTCTCAGTTCCAGACTCCGACCAACCACAGTCACCCCAGTCACACCAGAGTAGCTCTCCTCTAGGCTTCCAGGTAGCATGCCAGTGGGATCGCCCATCTCGAAACATGCATGGCGCTTAGGCAAAGCATGCCAGTGGGATACGCCCAACTCGAAACACGCATCATAA
Organism: Vanilla planifolia; assembly: GCA_023846275.1. NCBI lineage: Eukaryota > Viridiplantae > Streptophyta > Magnoliopsida > Asparagales > Orchidaceae > Vanilla > Vanilla planifolia. The sequence goes on from CM043874.1 coordinate 22,846,709, forward strand.
CGCCTAGCACCCGACACCTCAGCGTCTATGTAGCATGCCAGTGGGATTGCCCATCTCGAAACACGCATGGCGCCTAGGCATAGCATGCCAGTGGGATTGCCCATCTCGAAACACGCATCATAACCTAGCCTGGGGTTCCAGGTAGCATGCCAATGGGATTGCCCACTCGAAACACGCATAGCGCCTACCAGTCACATGTATACTGTGGAAGCTAAGTCTGAACCGCACAGTTACCTACCACAACTACCCTAAAACATCATATAGGGTCTATAGTAGTCCGATCCATTATGCCAATCCGTGAAATATGCCAACATTGAGTAAACTGACTCAATCCATGCCATTGCCGTCCAAGCAACACAACTGTAACAGTTACTGACTGTTTTGGTAGCATCCATGTATCATACCTCTGTCTGACTGTTTCAACTGTACTGTCATCACTGAAAACATTTTTCCCTACTTCAGGAAATTTTTCTCTACATACGGATCTCCAGAATTTTCGAGATCGCTCAAATCCCAATTTCTCTTTTTCTGAATTTTTTTCAGAATTTAAAATCCCGAAATTCTAATTACTGCATTTTTTTTCAATTTCCAAAAAAAATCAAATTCCGCCCTTTCTCAATTTTCCGAAATTTGGAATAAATTTCCGAATTAAAATTTAAATTCACATATATCCATTTTCCGAAAATTCGGATTAATTTCCGAATTAATTTTCCTCCGCCCGTTCGTCCGCGCCGAATCCCGCTGAACCGGGTTTTCGCTGCCGGTTCGGCTTTCGCGCCGTTCGTCCGCGCCGAATCCCGTTGAACCAGTTTTCGCTGCCGGTTCGGGCCTTTGCGCCGTTCGTCCGCGCCTAATCCCGCTGAACCGGTCTTCGCTGCCGGTTCGGCCTTCGCGCTGAACCGAGAACCCACCGGCCGAATAATTAAATCAAATTTTCAACCGACGTTTAACATTTAAATTATTAATAAATATTGAATAATTACAATTACTTAATTAACTAAACCGAAATTAATCTAATCCATCTCCTTCCTCCGCCCGGTGCCCGCGAAACCCTAGCCAACGATTCCTCCGGGAAAATTCCGTTTCCCCCGTCGATTTCCGGCAACCGAGATCAAGGAAAAACAAAATCCGATGTTCGTACTATCCTAATGTTTCAATAATTGCCACTAATTTCTAAGGTTCAATCAAAATTTCCTCCGAAGTTTCATCCGATCCCCAATTTTAACAATCTATGAAATTAAACAAATTTCAGCATTTGATACTATCTTAACATGACTAAAGCACATAATCGAATCAACACATGCTTGGTAAAATTTCCAAATTCGGCGATTATAATTTTCCGAAGAAAAACCCTAAAATGCTAAAATCAATAATTTGCATTAATCAATTCCAAAAACCACAATTCGCATGCTCCGGTAGCTATTTGCAAAATAATCCATATTTTAATTTGCTAAATAACTAATTTAAAATCTGAATTTCCAACCTTTCTTCTCCGGCGACGGTGAAACTCACACTCGACCAACCGCTGCTCCTCGCAGAACGAAATCGGTACCAATCGATTCTCCTCGGTCCCACGAACCTCCAGGTACAAAAAGCCCCTTGAAAGGCTACCGAAAAATATCGTCGTTCGCCGCGAACACTTCGTCTCCGGCCACCGATTGAAACCCTAACAGCCAAACAAATCAGGTTAAATACCCGGCTTAAACCGGTAATAACCCGTTAAGAACCCATTAAGCGCCGGTTGACCTTCTAATAACGCCGCTTAAACCCGATCAGCCGGTTAATCTCCACCGCTGATCTCGTCCGTCCGATCGGCTTATCCGTGGCTTATCCAACCGCACGCGCAAACGCACTCGGTGAACCGCCCCCCGCCTTCACTGAACCGCTCCGGTCCGGTTCACGCGCGGTAAAAACCAAATTCCGGTTTAAAAATCTAATGGACCGATTTAAATAGATTTTCGAATTTCAAAAAATCCAATAAATACAATTAAATAGGGAAAATTACTTAAAAATTTCCTCGGTGCTCCGAAAAATCCCCAGAAAATTTCAGAAATTCCAACAGCCTCCAATTGAGTTCCTGGCTCATCTTACTGTCGATCTGAAATCATCCAAGCCACAATTTAATTATTGAAGATTAAACATATAATTTTTACCGGGTATAACATATATCATCTATAAGTGTGAGGAGTTTGCAGCTAACATAGGAGTAGAGACTAGGATGTCAAAGTAAGTACTCTCAATAGAGTATTTATCTAACTAGTATTTTATGATGTTATAATTATAGTCTTGTAATCATACATAGCAAAATCATTAATATTTGCTAAACTTTACACTATATAGGATAGTTATAATTGACTTTTATATCTATATTTTTATATTTCAGGTGATAGACCTATACTTTAAGTTGGCATATAGATTATTTAATGGCTTATTTGATATTATAGATTTATATGGATATGCTTTATTAAAGGTTACCAAGTTTATTTTTATGTCATGTTCATGCCAATGTATATTGGTATGTTACCTAGCCAGAGTGAACTAATTATTGAATCAACTAGGTGACAAGTTGGTGCAAGAACGTGGTTCATTTTAGGTAGCACATCATGAGCATGATGATCAAATTAAGTAATCAAAACTCTTAGTTTGAATGTTAAACTCAAGTAATTAAAGTTCATTATACAAATACATTAACTAATGCATTGGTCTAATTTCATAGAGATATAAAAACTAATTCTATTAAAATGGTCGAGTGAGACAAAGTTGGCATTATAGCCTAGGTTAGTTGGCTTAGGTTAGGATTAAGAATCCTTAAGCATACTAGGTTCCCTTGTATTATGATGAGGAGCAATTGGATATATAGTTTTATATCTATATGAATTCATATATGTTATAGTTCTTGTCTTAAATAATTAAGTATATTAACCTCCTTGATAAGACGGTTAGGCCCTATTGTAATACCTTAAGGGACATGATGGACAAATGTGAGGTCCAAGGAGAGCTAAAGATAGATCAACTAGCTAGTTATGATAGCCCAAGTTTAGCTTGTTCCTACGCAAAGCCTTCCTTGGAGGCTTTTATATGGATAAGGCCAAGGTTTTCATAGGCTTGATAGACACAAGCATGATAGATGGCTAGCTATCACATATGTAAGTTCTATTTGATGCATGGGATGACTAGCTGAGTGAATGGTTACATTGGTAGCATTAGTTCTTAATAATAAGGAAGTTACATAGTAGTATAGTCAATGCTAGATTCCTTTTAGGGATATCTTGAATAATGAGATTCCTTGGAGCTAGTTCATGGTAGCTTTTAAAGACTACTATGCATCAGTGATGCCCAAAACTCAAATCTATAGTGAGCTAACTTGAGCCAGAGATATATAACTATTGTCATACCCAATATTATTAGCAAATTTATTATAATTTAGTTAACCAAGATATGTATTTCTTTATGAATTAAAATTTGAAATTTGAATTAAATATGTTTAAATTTTGAAAATATGTAAATTAAATTTTGAAATTTGAAATCCTAAAATTAGAATGCATGGTTGAATGACAAAATTTGTGTTTCATGGCATTGAAAAATGTGTTTGTAATTTATTTATATTATTATTTTTATCCCTTATCCTTATTTCTATCCAACCATTAATGCATAGTAAAGATATGGATAAGATTTCTAAAAGTTAGTAGTTAATTAGTGGATGAATATAAGATGATTAAAAGGAAAAAGAATATGTGATGCATGTATAAATATCTTAAGAAAAACTATATGGGAAAGAAAGAATAAATATTAAAATACCTTTTATCAATATCTTGCTTAGATTCCAAAATTTTAGAAGTTATATATGTCTATCTAAATAGGTCTAATTAGAAGAGGTTTAATGTGATTGGGTGAATTGTTGCTTAAACCAACCCAAGCCAATGTTTTCTTAAGAAATCCTTAGATTAAGGAGGTGTGGCTAAGGATATTTAAGCCTTTAAGCTATGTTTGTAAGGATTTTAGAAAAATCAAGAAAAAAATGGAATTGGAGAGGCCAATTGAGAGAATATGAAAGAGAAAGTAAGAAAAGTTGTGAGAAAGAAAAAGAAGGGCTCAAGTTTTGAAGTAGTGAAAGACTTAACCAAGAAGAGGTCATCATCAGAAGCTCAACTTTAGGTTCATTAAACAAAAAATGGTTAAAAAAAATCAAGGAAAACAACAAAATGATGAAAGCAATCATGGTAACTCCATGCAACAAGAACTACATGAAGTAACACCAGAGCATGTGTTGTAGCATTGTGGTAATGCATTACAAGTGAAGGTGAAGGTGCATACATAGAAAGAAATAGTATACTTGATGCTTATACATTGACCTTACGTATCAACATAAATCAATGCACATGAGTGATAAGTGAATCTATAGTGCTAATGTAGTCAACACATGCATGACGAAGAATGTCTATATGGGAGAATAATACTCGCACTCATGAACAATGTCCTAGCATGATAACCTATGTGCATATAGCACCTAGTAAAATGGAATTTGTAGAATTTGCAAATTTTTTCTATTTTGACCAAAAGCCACTTATTTATTATGAAAATTAAAATATTATATATATTTTATAATAAAATATTATATACAAACCTCTATATAAAGGTATAAAAATGATAAATAAAATAATTCATAACTTCTTGAATTTAGAACTTCTTGAATTCCAACTTGGGAAATTTCATTCCTTGTTATAAAAATTCTCTTCTTCATTTTTTTCTTAGTTTCTCACCTTTCTCATGCTTTAACTTCCATTATTATGACTCCAAAAAGAATGTCTAATGTTGAGAGCTTTGGGCAAGAATACATTGCAAATAAATCATATTATTTTTCACATCGATTCAATGTTGATGGTAGGAGTAAAAACGAAAGTAATTGAAGAGCAAATCATAAAAGAGAATCAAAAGATTAAGAACACTTTAGTTAATATAACTATACAAGTTATTTTAATATCAAGCCTAGAGACATAGGAAGCTTTATTAAACTTATAATTATAAGTATTAATAGAGATGGTGCAAAAGTCTCAATACTTCTTTATGATGGATCGAAAAGATAATCTCTAAAAGAAAGTACTCTTAACTAAAAGAATTTTGAATAAAATAGTAATCCTAAGATGATTGGAGATAAAGATGAGGATGTCATCAATCTTACTCTTTTAATAGAAGGGAATCGATATTATCATTTCTGTATAGATGTTACACTTAATTTATCAATTTATGATAATACAATAGATACAGAGAAATTATATACTTGAGTAAAATATTTATAGATATTTTTCTCTCTATATGACTATTCATCAATTGATAAAATGACATATTTATTTAAAAATAATGAGTCAAGCATTAACTGGTAGAATGCTCACATAAGAATTGGCACAATTATAGAAGTGGCATGGAGTCAATTTAAAATATTAGGTTGATAAGATTTGATCCTATGGGTTACATGAAGAAAAGGTGGAAAACATTACATAGTCCACAACACTAACAAGCACATTGCAAGAATATACCATAGAATTTTGATGATAAACTGTAAGCTTGAAAATATATATCAATAAGGCAGACATTATGAAAGTATATTATAGACTTATACTATCCAATTACCAGTAAATTATATTTTTTTCTATTTGAATCATTAAAAAGCTAATACATTTGTAATGAACTATCAAAAAGAATGAATATGAAGGAAACAACTAGAATGACAAAATATATCGAAGTCTCTATATAATTTTGAACATTGGTGATAAAAATAAGAGTATTCTCTAAGAAAAAATATTATAACCATAATTAACAATACTTCTAATAAAAAAATAAAAAATATTATAATCATTATAAGATGATAAAGCATATATGAAAAAAATGCTAAAAATTGTATCCTAAACTATTTTCAAAAATATTTGAGAAAGACAAAGTACTTCTTATAACTAAGACTAAAATAGTACTCAAAACCCCTCTTCAAGTTGATAAAAATTTATCTATTATTATGAATTCAAAGGACATCTCTTATAAAGAAAAATAAAAAAAACTCTTCACCATAAAATTCAAGTGAAGAAAGAGCTTATCGATGTTATTATTAATGCTAGAAGTGAGAAGAATCTAATATCAAAAAATCTTATGAAGAGATTAAACTTAGAGACTAAACCACATCCAAGACTATGTTCTAATAGGATGGATTCATAAAGACTCAAAAGTAAGAGTTGAAAACAATACTAAGTGAAATTTTTTATTACCAAAGATTACATTGATGAGATTATATATGAAGCAGTATCTTTAGATGTTTATCAAATTATTCTAAGAAATCCATACTTATGGGATTAAAATGTTGTCTATTATCGATGAGCACAATAGTATCACTTTATGAAGGATGGTCAACATTTTCATGTAATGTGAGATAAAAAAAAGTATTAAGAGAAGGCATAATTAATGCTAAACAAGTGAAGAGGTTAGTAAACACATGCCAAAGTTATGTGCTACAAGTTATAAAATTCAAACAACCTGATGGTGATGATAGAAGTCTCAAAAAAGATTCAATGAGATTCAAATCATAAAAAAAGACCCATGATTAATAGCTCAATTCTAAGTTCATTAAACCCAAAATAATGATAAAAAAGCAGAGGCAAAAAATGATGAAAATCATCGTAGTAACACCCTATAGCAAGAATGTAAATTTAACTATGTGTAGAGGCTTATTACAGGCATATTAGTGCACATAGGTAACATGTCGCATGTAGAGGCATAGGTGTGCATGTGGGAAAGTGCAACACTTTGGAAACCTACACACATTGGGCATGCTTGACATCATAAGTCAATGCACGTATGTATGGTAGGGCACTTCCATACACAAGGACAATACCCACATTGGTGAACAATGCACTAGCGTTATCTCCTATGCACATGAATAGTGCCTTGGCATGGTCATATGTCTATGTGTAATAGCTTGCAAAAGTTTTTTATTTTGATAAAAAAATCACATATTATTTGTAGAATAGAGAATATTATGTATATTTTAATAAAATATTATTTATAAACTTCTATATAAAGAGAAGAAATAATGAATGAAGTAATTAAAAACTTTGTGAATTTAGAACTTCTTAAATTCTAAGTTCTTAGAGAACTTGACATCTTTATGGCAAAAATTTACTTTTCTCTCCCTTCTTCCTTAATTCCTCACTCTTCTCAAGCTTCAACTTTTACTATAGTGACTCTAAAAGATCTGTTATTGAAGACTTGGGGCAAGAATATCTCTTAGACTAATAAAGTTTTCTACATGAGATTATAAGTAGGATAACCCTTGAGTATATACAATAAATTTGGCTATGTTCAAAGGAATAATGAAAAGGAAGTTTCTTGTTAAAATTGTTATTGGAATCTTTTGAAAATGATTTGGTTAAAAGTTAGTTAATCTTCTTTCATAGAACTTAAAAAAAGGGGAAACCTCTTATGCTCATGACAAAAGGGAAATTTTTTTATCATATAAAGGTTGTTTATTATTCTTTTATTATTAAATTTTGTTAAAAGACCTAAGCAAGAATGTGTGATATTAACTAAATCATGAATATAAGTGAAATTCATATTGATATTCTTACAAGTTTAGTAAAAATATAGAAAAATTATTTATATCTTATATGTCACATAAAAAAATTAAATCACCCTCCATGGTATTGTTCTTAATCTCTTTAGAACCTAATCATGATCCTTAAAGTTTGATTTATATCTTCAATTTATGAAATTGCTTCTCTTGATCATTTTTTCTTTACAGCAAGTTCTTGTATATATCTCCTAAAATTTATTCTTTTTAGAATTCATTTTAAATTTATATGTTTCCAACTTTAAAATCGTTTCCAATTCACTAAGGTGTTTCTCTTGCTATTCCCGTTGGCAAGAAATTCCTTTGAATTATTCCAAAATATTTTTAATTTACATGCTTTCTTCCTTTACATTATATTATATTCTCCATAATCACAATATTAGATCCTCCAAAAATTAAAAATATAACCCTTAAATAATATTCTAAATAATAGTGTCCTTCAAAATATGATTACATGTTGGGTTTATATTATCTCTATTAATTTTAGACTAACGTATTATATAGGATGTATGACATATTATATGTTAAATCCAATGTACTATATATCATTATTAGTTTTTCATAGTCAAGTTCATTCTTAAGCTATTTAAGTTTCATTACTATGCATTGTCCTTAACATATCACATCTTTCATCCATAAACACTATTGGTTTTAAAATTTTCCAAGCTTTTCTATGGGTTGTACATCTAATTGATCAGCTAATGTAAGCAAATTAAAGCAACTTACAATCATAAAATAAGTTCATGTTTTGAACTAAGATGTCTACACATGCTTACTAATTTGTACACCCTAAGATTGCCCACCTCTAGATTGTCGAACTAAACTTGTTCATGCTTAGTTTTCACCTTAGATTCATTTTTTTTTCTACATTATACATCCAAAGTTATAAGTCTCCCTATGATTATTTGACCCAAGTCTTTAACTATTCTTATACCACTTTTGTTGCATCCTTAATCTATTTATTTATAAATAAATGTATATAAAAAATCATTACATGAAAATTTTCATTTTGTTTTATTTTAAAAATTATTTTTTAATGTAAAAAACCATGATATGTACATATACATAATAAGATATTCCTAATTTTGTAAAACACTTTTTTCAATTTTTTAAAAGAATAAAACATTTAATTGAAGTGGAATAAAGACTGATCTTTCAAACCAACTAGTTTTCACAACTTTTAGTAGAAAATTTTCAAACCATTCTAATTTAAAAATACAAGTTTTAGAAATAAACTTAGGAAAGTACCAATACTTTTATTGAACTAGATTAATTGTCATAACAACTTAATCCCAAAAGCAAAACCTATGATAGGATAGGATGTAAAAACTTAATAAAATATAAATAAAAAAGCTAAGTCATTCTTTCAATTTTTCCTTAGAATCTAATTATACGAAACACTTTTTTTTAATTTTTATGTTGAGCAAATGAGTAAGCTAATTGTCATAAGCTCAATGAATAAAATATGTCACATATTGCATCCGTAAGCATATGTTTTGCATAATAAAACCAATAAAATACAAATAAAATGAAGCAAACAAGTGGCCATAATATATTCAAATAATTTATGTTTTTTATTTCCTTATTCCTCTATATTTTCACTTGATTACTTTCTCACTTCAATTTTTATAAACTTTTTAATTAATTATTAATGTTTTGGGTCTTGGTCATCTTTAGGGAATACATAGGCCACTTGAGTCAGCTATGAAGAATCCTTTGTGCCTATATTAGGGTTTTAACCATTAAAAATACCCTATGGATTTAATAGTCCGCATCACTATCGAGCTCTAAATAAGGTAGTTCCAAATATAGTATGTTTTAATGAGCACACATAATTGTTACACCTTTTTCCTTTAGATGATTTTTAACAATCTCTTTTTACCATTTTTTTTAATTCTATTCCTTTTATTTATCTTACAAGAAAAGTTTTCATTTAGTTTGACTTTTTAATTAATGAACTTAACCATAGTTAATTTATGTGTGTATATGCCTTATTTTAAAGATATTTATGATATATACAAACATTCCACATAATGCTACTTACAGCAAGAGACGAAATGATTTAACCATATGTTCATGATAACTTTTTAATCAAGTGAAGCTAGTGTCCATAATAACAAGACATTACAACAAGAAATACCCTTGCACCACATGCTATGAAGGTTCTTACTATCATTTAAAAAACATTTTCCTTAGTTTTACAAGTAACTAAAAATTACAAACATCAAACATTTCCCCATGATATATCAAATATGCCTACGTTATATAATGAGTTGTGGTCATGTCTTATGATTACTCAAACATGACTTTAGCAATTTCACAAAGCAAAGTCACTTCCATTTTTTTTGCCTAATACTTTTCCTTAAATTTCTTTCCATGTGTAGTAGCCCAAAGGATTAGTTCCTTTCCTCTTACAACCAAAAACTTTCTTTCATTGCTTCTCTCTCTTTATTGCTCGACTACTACTGAGAGAATTTCCCCTGAATTTATAAAATCCTATGACATCCCTTGCAAACCCCCTTTTATAAATTCTCTTGCATCTCTTTTCTCTTTTAAACTCCTAAATTTGTTCTTTTCCTTAAACAATTGCATCTCCTCCTTTTCTAGGAATTTATATCACTTCGAATATTTGCCCATGGGGTTTTCACAAGTTAGGTTTAGAGAGTTTTTAAAAATAAAAGTATGATTTTCATTAAAACTTAAGTCTTTATGACAATTCAAAAGTTTTCTATCAAAATAACCTCCATTAATTGTTAGTTATTTTTGTTTGAATCTTCTTAATAAGTTTTACTATTACTTAACTTTCACATTTGTTTACATCATTCAAGTTTTTTAATAATTTTTTTTAATCTAAAATCCTTTTAATATTTTTTGTTATCCCCTTTGAAATTGTTTGACCACTAATTTTATGATTGTGACCTTTGCTTTCATATCAAGATAATTTTATATTGAGATTATTTATAAGCTTTATGTCTCATCCTAGATTCATAATTGTTTTTACTTCACTTTTACATGTTTAAACTTATCAATTCTATAACTTAAATAAATTTTTAATTTTAATAAATCTTTGAACTTCTATTATATAGCATAAGCAACTCTAATTTTTAACAATATATTGTCATTGAATTCCTAATAAATTGTATTTTTATTTTTATAACTTGTCTCTCTCCTTTTAGATATTTTATCTCTTTTTTGGTGATATATGATCTTTTTAAAAGATATACTAAATTCCTAGAAAAGCATAATGACCATAAAACTTATCAACAATTATAATTTCTTGCTTTTGAGTATCATTAAGATTTCTTCACTATTTTGGATTTCCTTATGATTACTATTTTTGGTCAAATTATGCACATATATATATTTCAAAATTTTCAAAGTAACTATTTAAATAATTTTTCCACCGTTAAGTTGTTGTAAGAAAATGTCTCGTAAATACATTATCACTTATTATAGTAGGCTAATAACATGATACAATTTAAGGTAACTGCTTAGTGTAGTTGTTGAATAGCTAAGCCAATCAAGCTAAGCTGCCTAATGAATGAATCAAATTCCTAAGACAATCATGCCTAACTACTTATGTGAGTCTCAAGTATCAATTTTTTTTTATTTCAATCATCCATGAGGAGAAGACACTTATTTTATTATTATTAAATTTACTTAGAATGCTTTGTGAATAACGAAAGATAGTTCAAGTAAATTTCTAAAGCCTCAAGATGAGCTTAGATTGTGTGAGCTATAATGTGAGAGAGCTAGAACAGACATAATACTTTATAAAGTAAACAAAAGTTATATATTGTTAGCCTCTATCCCAATGATCTTAAACACAATTTATTTTGTGCATTATAATAAAATATAAACTATAACATAACATCTCATACATACTTAGATAAAAACATGGTTGGCCCTATATAGCCAAATGTCCTTTTGTAGTGGTCTAATTATCATCAAGCATCTCGAACGCTATCACATCATTATTGTTTTGTCTTAAAAAATGTTAATATTTTGTTTTTGCTTGGTTCACGATTATCTAAGGAATTTTTATAATCTACATTTTTGTTCTAAGACATGAAATTCCTATGCGTTACCAACATTTATCTAACATGTTTGTTGTTTGTCATCTCAAATAATAAAATAATAAATTATAGATTTCATAAAAACACTCAAATTCTATAAATAGAATTGTAGCTATATTAGTGAAAGTATGACGAAAATTTTGTTATCCTTTAATTATTTGAAAGGTCAATAGAATAGTGTAGTTTATTATTTTTTATAAGTAATAAGACATTTCATATCAAGTTTAATCTTTGGTACATTTGAAAAGTAATAATTATTTATATATGATATATGAAAAACATTAAATGAATTGTTATTGTTTAAGAACCTTTATGCTCTACATTTTTGTTCTCAGCGCCAATCCCCAATGTAATACCAACCTTTATTCAACATGTTTGCCATTTTAACAAATAAAATCATAAAATATAGATGTCATAAAACACTCAAATTTTATAAATAAAATTTTAATTACATTAGTGAAAAATATGATCAAACTTTTGTTATTCAATCCCTAGAATTATCTTCATGGTCTATAGAATAGTATAGTTTATTATTTTGTATAAGTAATAAGATATTGCAAATATAATTGAATCTTTGGTATATCTGAAAATCAATCATTATTTATATATGATATTTTAAAAACATTAAATACAAAAATTGTTATCGTTTAAGAGAAGTTATTTGTTAAGGACATTTCTCTTTGCCAACAACATAAATTTAACGGGCGTATTTGTTGACACATCGATGTCCTTACTAAAGGTTTTATATTTGTGTGAGATTCTAAACAAAAGAAAATAAACAAAAGAATTTTTTTTTTATGAAGAAGAAGATCTCATCATTAGATAAGCCTCAAGATCCCTTTCGAACGAAAACGATATTTGTTGCAGACAGCAAGCCAAATTCGGATTATAACTTCTTAAATTTTGAGTGAATAATGGAGTTATATATTTATCAAAGCTTTTCCAAGTGAATTACCAGTAAGTAGCAACCGTTTTGGCATTTTTTTTTTTTTTTTTAATCTAACGCTAGATGTAGAACAGCCATCCAAAATGTTTATTTGTTCAAGTAGAATTTGATCCAAAGGTAAAACAACTGCAAAAAAAAAAAAGAGATTATAATTTGCTCGTCTGCTTGGCAAACTCTAAACACCAAACCGGCTATTCTCCGGATCATTTCCTCCAGCTTGCTGAAGGCCTAGCGTCAGCGACACGTCCCCAGCCCTTGATGCAGTGGCGGCGGCGGCAGCGGCATAACTGAACCCTTCGTGGGCAACAGCAACTCTGCGATAAATGTCTACGTCGTGGAGCCCGGGAGTGATCACCGGCGGACGCGTACGGTGCTCGATGGGAGATAAGAAACGCAGCTGCTCATGATGCACCGGCGACATGGAAATGTGTGCCGCGGAGTGGTCGCTTTCTGGCGCATCGGATTCCGGGCTCTGTTGAGCATCCTGCGGCTGCTTCTGCTGCTGCATCAGCTGCGTTTTCGCTACCACCAACATTTGGCTGTTTGTTTCTTCATCCTTGCCCTGCAAGTCTGCCTCGTCCTTGGCCTCTTTGATGTACATCTCCTCCACCATGGGCTTCCATAGCCGGACCCGCGCGTTTATGAACCAGTTGGTGACCTAGGACAAACGTATGGATAGTTAAGAACGTAGGACTTTATTCAGCATTAACCTATTATGCATCTTGTTAAGTGGGTAACTGAGACGACCTGTATGGCTAAGAAAGACGACGGGTTTCGTAGGGAACAGCATTTAATTTTAGGAACATGAACAAGATTTTGTCGTTGTCTTTCTCGTGATGGTTTTCGCTGCTTGTGGTGAAAACCAATGTCAGAAGAGAATTACCGCTTGTTTATTTCAGAAGAGAACACATTCGTACAGGAATATTTATAACAAGCTTACGTGCAAATGTTAACGAATTTCTTCTAGAATCACATACTTTAGTTTTAACAATGCTATTAATTGAAATATTATTCATCATGGTTGGCTTATGAAGGAAAAACAAGCCACAACGTTCATTGCACTTCAAACTACGCGTAGGCTTGCCTGTTAGGGCACCAGGTCTAAATTACATAGGCGCATCCCTAATCCTTTCTCCACTACAACATAGATGACAAAAAAATCAAGGACAAATAAGTTTGGAGATTTCAGTAGTGTTGGCTATCATTGATAATGTAATCACATAACCTATTTTGTTTTTCCTTTAGCATTATTCATAGAATTTTCTACCTTATTAGCCCTTTATCATTAAATGCATAATCTCATACATTATTAGCCCACCACAATACAAGCATATAATCACCTACAATATTAGTCATTTATCATTAATCATATAATCTCCTACTTTGTTAATTTATTATAATTAGAAATATTTGAATATCTTATTATATGTAAATATTTTTTATGTAAATTTTGGATCCTCTAAATAATTATGGTCTAAACATGTATATATATATGGCAAGAAAACAAAAATACAATATTTCTACTTTTATCAATATTCTTTCTCTCTCTTTTCAAAATGGTATCATAGCAGAGAGAGTTCTAGCAAGCTCTATTCTCAACAAGAAGTTAGAAATTTGTCAGTGTACCAAGTTTTTACTTACCTTTGTTAGATTTGCTATAAGGTACAAACAAACACTCCTATTTCATATCTTAAATAACTTTTCAACTTGAAATATCCATACCATTATAGATTAAATGTATATTCTCACGCATCTATCATCTAATACAATATCATTTTTACCATTAAAATTAACCAAAGATAAGTACCTATTTAAGTAAACACTATTAATCCCTGCATTACAAACCCATAACCTTCTTGGGTTGGTTGACAAAAATAAAATTTGTCCACCTAAAATTAATCCTTCTTAGACTAGTTGGGTTAAACAAAATCAATTAGTTTTCACTTAAATTATCCTAACACTCACTGAGTCTATTCTTCCATTGGTTGACAATCGTAATACCTCCTGTGAGAATTGGAAAACTCTTTTGCAAACTTTTGCTTCCTTTTCTTAAGACTAGTACTTTTATTGAAGGCCTAATTATAAATGTTGAAATAGTGATATGTCTGTGAGGTGTTCTTGTTCTAATCCCTTGATAGAAAATATTTTTTTAGAGTCACAATAGTAAAATTGAAGCATAAGAATGACAACGAATTAAGAAAAAAGAATCTAGTTTTTGCTATAAGAGGATGAAAATTCCCAAAAGATGTAATTCAAGAAGTTATTAATTAAAAAAAATTATGAATTACTTTATCCATCATTCTAACCCTATTATATAAGGATTAAATATATATTTTTATTATAAAATATATAATATTTTTTTAATTTCTACTAAAAACATATGATTTAGACAAACAAAAAAGTTTACAAATTTTGTGCTATAATGCGCCTATTCACACACATGTGGGTGACTGTGCCATGAAATTATTCATATGCTTGGATACTATTTCTACAAATGGGCAAGCCTACATCACCAAACCTTCTTTTCAAAGTAGCAACAGTGAAAGTAGAAACATGATAATGATGAGGATCAATAAAAGAATGAGAAGGAGAAGATGATTTTGTTACAAGGAGAATAAATTCTCCAACAAGATTTCCTTCAATGGGTTTTGAAATTTCTTATGTTTTGACTTAAGTTCTGATTTGTTTCATACATTTTTTTCTCTCTTTTTGGTAGAGATTTAGACATAAAATTTAATTATAAAATAGAAAACATGTGACGTTAATAAAAAAATTTAAAATTCTCTAAATTTCACAAATAATTCACTTACCCATGCCTACCTGCATGCACCCCCAACATCACGCATCTGTATGATCACTGTAGGGGGCCATCCTTATGAGCGAGTACTATTCCCACTCGCATATATCCTATCGCTCAACATAGGCATACCTAATATGTGTGTGTGGTAAGTGGTCAATTAGCCCACATGCAAACATGCGCCTATTCCTCTTGAATATGCATGCAAATGTACGAGTGCCTAGTAAGTGCATTTGTAGCATGTCTCTATGCACAACTCAATGTGCGATCCTACAGCATCATCGATTTTTGTCCTTTCTTATTATTTTATCTCCTCTTGATTTTTTTATCATTCCTAGATTCAATGATCTTGAAGGTCATCTCCTGATTATAGGTCTTTTTTTTTTAAAATTTAAGCACCATTGAATCTTTTTTTACTGAACTAAGTCACTAACAAATCTAATTTAGTTGTCTTATTTGGGAGGTTGATACTTACATTAGTCTTACCATATGAATTTATAAATTTTGTTAGCAACACATATCTTTGATGAATGTTCATTAACCTCTTAATTTGGTCACACCAACAACGCTTTTTGTTAATGTTTTTTTATATCAAGTCAGAATGAAATTTTATATATCCTTTGTAAACCAATATTATTATGCTTGTCAATAATAGATAACTTCTCAATTCATAGTATGGATTCTCCAATATAATTTTGGTGGACATCTAAAGGTACCACTTTGTAAATAACTTTATCAATAAAATCTTAGTGATAAAAAACTTTATCTTGCATAATTTTGTAACTTCCACCTTATAGTCTTTATGAATTTACCCCAAAAAATATGGCCTTTGATGTGGTGTAGTCTTTAACATAGTCTTTGCACAAGTCTTTCTACATTAGGTTCTTCTCGCTTTCAGTGTCAATAATCACACTGATTAGCCTTTTCTTCATTTATATTTTGATAATTAAGCATTTTTTTTATTTGCTTCATAAGATATATCTTTTGAACTCATCATAAACAATAAGCTTTCATCAACATAAATAGGAGTTTTAAGTACCTTTGTAGACTCCATTATAATAAGTTCTTTGATCTTCTTGAATTTTTCTAAAACAATTGAGATGTAATTTTTCACATTTTTATTGTATATATTATATTTGATTATACTGATCACAATACTTCTGATTTTATTAAAGTTATTATCGTAACAAATTTTGTTGGAGAATTCTCTTTCTTTTTTTCTATTAATTTTTGTACTTATACTCAAACCTCTGAGCATTTCATCAATCTAGTTTTATCTCATTACATTCATTCTTCTTTTTTATAGTTATAGCATATGTATTGGTTTTCTACAAAAATTTAATAAAAATGGGGTGATTTAGTAGTAATAGGATAATGCATAATTATAATATATTTTATTAAATTCTATATCTTTTCAATAAGTATTCCCAAAGTCACAACTTATCATCAAACTTCTATAGTATATTCTTGTACTGTTTGTCCTTGTTAGTGTCATAGATTGACACTTTCTCTATCTTTTTTTTATATAACTTATAAGGTACAATTGTTTTTATTAATTTCTTAAATTGGCTCTATATGACTTCTATAATGCTATCATTTCTTAGTTGAGGATTCCAGAATGCTAACACATGACTCGTCATTTTCAATCGAGTATATGTCACTTTATCAATTGATGTATAATTGTATAAAGCAAAATATATCTTTAGTTGCTCCAACGAGGTATCTAATTTTTTTATATCTATTATACCATCATAAATTAGTAAAGTAACTATATCATCTATCTTGAAATATACTGTTGATTCTCGTGCATCAAAAAAGTGAGCTTAATGTCTTTCTCAACTTTATCTTCAACTATTTTAGAAATAGTACTTAACCTAAAATTTCTTTAATTAAGAGTATTTTTTAGCATATTTTTTTAAATTTTTTATAAGAAGTGATTGGAATTTTAGTACCACTTTCATTAACACTTATATTTGTTGGATTAATAGGATTACTTGTGCATCAAGGCTTAATGGTAAAATAGTTAAATCACCTTGACTAAAGGCTCTACAATCTCGTAATTCCTTTTCTTGACTTACTCTTTAACTATGTTCTTCTTTGCACCTAACATCAACATCAAATTAATCTTAGCTCTGATACAAAAAATAATTTGACCTATCTGAGAGCTTTTTTTGCCCTGAGCCCTCGTTGGTAAACCTATTTTTAGAGTAGTAGTATCAAAAGTGGAAGCCTGATAATGATCAAGACCAAAGGAAAAAAGAGAAGAAAAAAGTTTTTATCACAAGGAGATTGAATTCTTGAAGAAATTTCTTTACAAGAAATTTTGAATTGATAAATTATGATTCCTATAACTCTTTAAATTGCCTAAGTTTTGACTTTCTACAAGTTTTGACTTGCTTCATACATCGTCCTTACCCTTTATATAGAAATTTGGACACAATAGTTAATTATAACACAAAACATGTAATTTTAATTAAAAATTTCAAATTTCAAATATTTTACAAATTTTGCACCTACCTATGCAAGCCCTACGTCGTGCATTTGTACAACAGTACTATGGGGTTCAGGCATGCAAGCAAGGTTCATGCCTACTGATATCCTACCAAGCACTCGTTGACCATGGTGGCATGGTAGGTGTACCTATCACATGCACTTGGAATACAAATGTGGTAAATGGTTAACTAGGGAACTTCTGCTACACGTGCACCTACTCTACCTAAATGAGCATGCTACCATGTGTGATGCCTAACAAGTATGTCTATAATGTGTCTTCATGTACAATATTTTTTTTTTGTATTATGTCATCATTTTTAACCATTTTTTGTAATTTTGTCTCCTTCATTGATTTATTTTTATCAATTCTATATTCAATAATCTTGAAAGTTATCTCTTAATCATTGAGACTTTTATCTTTCTTATCAAGTGGATTCTTTTGACTTTATTACTAACAATACATAATTTTGGTAGGTATTCACTAGCTTATTTACTTAGTAAATATAAATAATATCTTTCATTAATATTACTTTATCATATGTTAGAAGAAAGTGTTGTCCATACTTCATAAACTGATACCATGTGCCCACCGATAGTAGACACCACCTTGATCTTGTAAGTATGGATTTTCCAAAATAATTTGAAAAATATGTAGAGGTACCACTTCATTTATAGCCTCATCATTTGTGGTGACAAATTTCATCTTGCATTAGTTTTTATCACTTGCCTTAGAATATTTAATAATCAACTTTAGGGAATAAGGTCTTAGATGTGGTGTAGTTTTTAAGTTTATCTTCTTCATAAGATATTTTTATATTAGATTCTTCTTCCTTTTATTATTTGTAATAGTATTGATAAGCTCTTTCTTTACTTAAATTCTAATGATAAAGTATTCTTCTCTTTATTTTATTTCATAAGATATCATTTTTAGATTTACATAAGAGATAAGATATCATCATTTTAAAGGTTTTAAGTATTTTTTAATATTTATAATAATAAGTACTTTATAATTTTTAAACTTTTTAGAAATAGTTTAAGAAATAATTTCTAGTATTATTATTATATGTGCCTTATCTTCTTATAGTGATCATAATACTTCTAGATTCTACTAAAAATCACTATTATATTATATTTTATTAGATAATATTATTTTTATCACTAATGATTATACTTATACTTAAGTTTTCTAGTATTTTATCCTTCTAATTTTTTTTGTATTCATTCTTTTTTTCTCTTATAAATGTACTAACTTATTTTAAAGATTTAATAATGAAAAGAGATAATTCAATACCAATAAGATAATATAGAACTATAATATATTTTGATAATGTTTACCTCTCATCAATTGGTATTCATAAACTCATTACTTGTCTTCAAAATTTTGGGATATATTCTCTTATCATTTAACCTTATCAATATCATAAGTTATGTTACTTTTTTACCTTTTCTACATGTAACTCATGGTGTAAGATTCTTCTCCCTTTAATTTTTTTTAATTCACTCCATGTCACTTCCACAACTATGTTAGTTCTTAAATAAGTATTGCACTAGACTAAGGTTCTTTTAAACTTATTCCATATGTTAACGTCTTAGGTAAGAGGTGTTTTGCATCAACAAATAAATACTTTGAGTCCATCTTTTAAATATATTTATATACAATGCTAAACATACAAGCATATGATCATATGATTCAATTTATATTACAGTTTTGTTACTACATATTTTTATATAATTCTTTTGATAAATAAGAAATAAATGATAACCAACCTTTAAATCCTAGTGAAACAATCTCTTTAATCATGGGTATAAGAGATTTCCTCTTTTTAAGCAAGGTTTTAAGATAGAATATTAACTAACTTCTATCAAAATTTATTTCCAAGATTTCTATATGCATTTTAACAATATAATATTTTTATCTTATCTTAGGTCCTAAGAAAATTTATTGTATGAACTCAAGCATCATCCTTGTTAGAAAACCTATGTAGAGGATTTTTCTTTATTTAGTTCTTTCCTTGTTTCAAAGTTTGAACCCTCTTTCTTCTTCAACATTGCTTGTCCTTAATTTCACCTTGGTGTACTTTTAGTTGGTCTCTCCAATTTTTTTATGGCTAAGTTCTTTAAAACCCATAAATGCACAACTTAATGGTTTTCATAGCCTTGACTACACCTCCTTAATACAAAGTTCTCCCTTAATTTAAATCGATTTTTGTTTGGTGTAGTTATAGCTTAATCTTTTAAACCAATCCTCTTATGATCAATTTCTTTATGGCCATGCAAATCAATCTCTTAAAAATTAGGTATCTATGAAAATTTTAGCTAATAGATATATTCAATTTTAATTTTTCTTTCTATCATATTTTTTCTTTCTTAAAATATTCCTAAATGTATCACATATGTAATATTTTCTTTTTAATCCTCTTGTCTTCAACCACCAACTCCTAATTTTTAAGAATCATATCCATATTTGTTGATGCACTCTTAATTGGCTAATAATGAGAATAAGAGAAAAAATTAATAATCTGAATAAAATTATAAGCTTATTTTTAAGCATTAAAGTCAAATCAAGGCTCATGTGATGCAACACAAATATTACCATGCAACTATACTTTTAATTCAAGTTTCAATATTTAAAATTTAAGTAATCGATTTCTAAAATTTTTACTTATTCAAATTTTAAATTTTAATTCACAAGAAATCACATAACTTGATTAATAAATTTGTAATGATATGGCCAAAATGTTAGGTATAACATTAGTGAACTTTTATTAGATGTGAATATAGGCACTAACTAAATCGAATCACCTAAAAATCCTTATATACTTCTTATTTGGTATTATATATTTTTTTAGTTTTATATTGCTAGAATGCTTCTTCAATTTGACAAAAAAAGGCAAGCTATTTGTTAATACTTAGTTATTTTATTTTAATTAAATACCATAATTCACCCATCCTTTTTGTAGTATTTACTTTTCTTTAATTATAACACAATAGACTAATCAAATTCACTTGATAAATCACATATCCTCTTTGCTCACATAGAAATATATATGTAATCAAAACTATACTTGATTCTATATATACTTATGAGCACTCTAAAGATTTTTATTCTCTTACATATTTTAGTTTGCTACTTACTACTTCTTGCATTCCTAAACATTGTAATTTTTTCTTTCCTTGTTCACTATTGAGAAATTATTTTGATAACCTTCCATTTTTATTGTATCTTAAAGAGATATATCATTGTCCCTTTGTATGTATTTCATAATACCATTTGTTTTATGTGTATTCTTTGTTTTATTCTCACTCTCCTTCACATTTTAATACTTGGGATATAATATTCCTACATACACACATGATCACTTGGTCCATGTATCACTAGATTGACGATAATGAAACTATTTTATAGTTTTATAAATATTTTTTATTATGTGTTTCAAATGAAGCATCTTATCATTGAATACATGATTCAATTGGAGAAAGGATTTATGGACAGTGTTTGGTATAGACTATAACTGAAACCAACGAAACACAAACCTTGAACAAATTTGGAGAAGAATTTTGTAGAGATTCTTTATTTTGGTATTGGTATGCAAAACTTAAAATAATATTCTTGAGACATTAGGACTACAAAGAGACTTTGAATGAGAGTACTTAAGGTTTTTCAAATCACTTATCCATTCATCTAAGTAAGCTTATGACATACATCTCATCTAGCTTTTTAAAAAAATAAATATAACTTAATAAAGATTAAAAGTATAAGTTTGAATCAATAAGATATGATCAATATATTTAAAATGTAAAGCCTTTAGTTTGCACCAAAATAGTCATATCGTATGGCACTATGCAAGCTATTATATATTATGATTTGTTCATGTGTCAAAGCACAAATTGTGATATGGAAACCTTATTATGCATAGTGAAAAATTTACAAGTCATTATGTAATATAGTCCCATGTATCATAAATATGAGTTTTTTTGTATTTCCACTTTGGTTGAGAGAAAATCTTAACTATAAATGCATTAGTATTGTATGATTATACATATCATACAATACAAATTCAACCAAGTAGAGAGTGTGCATTTAGTACAATTGAGCTAAAAACCTTTATATAATATATATTATTTAATATATAGTATGATCATCTCAACATGCATTGAGAGAGATATCCTATGCATTTTATATAATGCCTCTATTCATTGATCATTTAACTTGATTAGTTTAATTCTATCCTCCTTAATTTGAATTTCTTGAAATTTTATTTCTTTACTTTTATCCATGTCTTTAGCCTTCCTAATTGATTGAAATATATCCTTAAAGGTGGATTAGTCATGATTCTAATCAAGAAGGTTAAACTTGAGACAAGAAGAAGAAGGAGACTTTGTAATGAGTAAGAGGAGGAAGCAAACTCAAGATTTGAAGAAAGAAGAAGGGTTCCTTTAGAAAAGACCTCTACAAGGTTAAAGTGTGATGAACCTCAAGATTGTGGAACTAAACTTAGATAAACCTTAATTTTTATATTGTTAATAGAATCTTGTTATTGTTATGGAGTCATGTTTATATTTTGGCTAATATTCTTCCCTCATGAAACTTGTTGATAATATGAAATAAATGACTCAATCAAAACTATATAAAGCTATTAAGGAGCATGACTAAGTCATTTCTTGATTTTTTTCTTCATGATGGTAACAATAATCATTGAATGTTCTTTGTTTCTTATTAATTAAGAAGCTAACATTAGGGTTTTTAAGTAAATTACATGATTCTGTGGAGCTATAGTACTCTTCAATTCCATGCAAAACAATGAAACTTGGAAATAATTTTTTTAGTATGATCTTTTACCATGATTATAATGTTTCAAATTATATTAAGTATGACATTGTTGTTAAGCCATATTGACTTGGCATGGAAGTTATGAATAAAATTAAAGATTAAAATGGATGATATGCTATGGATAACTTTTCTCTTTGAAAGAAAAACACTTGAATCCAAAATTTACCTAAAGTATGATGGTTCCTTTCTATTTTTGTTGGATATCTCACTATGTGAGAAAACTGGATATGAAATTCTTAATTTGGCAATGTAATTAACATGCTTACTGAATCACACTCTTCACTTGACAATACCACTTGAATTTCAATTTGAACTACGACCTAAAGATGAGAACTTATAGTTAAATAATAAAACCATGGATAAGTAGTTGAGAACAAGTTTAATTTATTATGTAACTTACACTAGGACAATGGACACTAGGATAGAAACCTACAACTTACCAAAAAACCCAATAATTTCTTTCAACTAAGCATTGCCTTGCTAAATTTCATCAGGGAAGCTAGTAACATGGCCTGGTTAATCCATGAGGAGGTTCAACTTAGACATTAGATAGACATAAATGGCTTCTAAAATAAGTTAAACTCCTTGGTTATTAGTTGAGAAACCTAGTAAGGCTCAAATATAAGCTTTAAAAGAAGGCTAGGTTGGTTGAAGATTTAATTAGGCTTGCAAGATTTTATGGGTTTTGGTTACATGTGGTTTATGTATTGTTAGTTTAGGATTGATGGCTATGTCATTAATTTGAGATAAATTTCTATATAAATATTATTCTTCTATTAGAGACTCTTGAGTGATCACTTATAAGTGATTTAAGGTTAAGGTGGCTTGAGGATAAGGAGTAAATATAAAACTAATTTTGAGAAGACCTAATGAGGTAATTCTAGCCTTAGTTTAGGTTTTAGGTCTTAGTATACTTGAAAAAGTCCTAAGATATAGACCTAGGATTGGATCATGGACCTTAGTTATTGTTGAGTCTTATTAATGCTTGGAATAAGGCCTTGGGATAAAGAAGTCCTCAAGTAAAACCTTTAATGAAGGTTAAGGGCTTACTTATACCTTAGAAAAATATTCTAAGCTTAGCCAAGGGAAATAACATATATTTTAATGATATTTAAACGCTAGACATGGCTTAGTTGATTTGGGTAAACATAGAGTAATCTTATTAGTCTCCTTGGCCATGCGTTAGTATCTTAGATGATAAAATAGGAGTTTGAGTGGGAGTCTAAAGAGAAATCTTTGAATAAGTATAGTGGTTTAGATTAGACTAAATGGTATAAGAGTCATTAGTAGGACTCTTATGATGCTAGATTTGTGAGTTGCTATATTTTGGAAATATACCTTAGGATAAAGCTAAGGACATGAACTTGGGTAAGAGCTCAATAGTGTCCAGATAAGCAAGATGGTCCTAGACATAGATTAAGGGTTGTGTATATTTGGCCTTAGCCTCAATTTTTGTGTGTGGGTTGTTTTGGTTGTAATTGAGCTAGAAAAACCTTAGCTGATTGAGTTGTGGTGGTTTTATCAATGTAGGCTCCAATGGTAAAGGAAATGAAGCACTTCTAGTTAATCGATAAGATAGTCTTGTTAGTCAAGCCACCTTGATGATGTGACTCAACCTTCAGATTAATCCTACTTAAGGCCTTCTTATATATCACATTTGTTCAACTTTTATAATATATAATTAGGATTTTTTCTCAAATTCAAATTAAATATAATAATATAAGTTCTCTTGCTCTCTTTTATGTGTAGTCATAATATATTTTATAATCAATAATAAAAAATATACATGTTATGCAATTTACTTGCATATGTATTCTAATTTGTGTTGTCATCATTCTCCTCCATAATCTCATGGTCACAAACATCACTACTTTCTTAATGTACAAAGTTTTATTTTTTTTCTAAAAGGCACTCATAAGCATTGTGTCCTACTTACAAGAGTGATATCTAATCTAGAAATATATAATCTCAACAATAGTTGTTGTCTCACTAGAAATCCCCTTAGTATCTCTGGGTATTATTATAGAAGTCTTATTATTTTCATCCTTATACTCTCCATCAACCTTTAGATTACCCTTATAATTATTACTACCATTTTATTCTACTCTCCCATATTCAAACATCAACTTATAATGAGATTAAATTTATTAAAAATGTTAAATGGGTTGTTCAAACAATGATATTCATAGCTCATTAGTTCCTTTTTAATTTAGGTCTTAAATCCTCAATTAAATTAAGATAAAGTAATCTACTGATTCTCAAAATTATTGCACCAAATAAGTAGGCCATGCACATCGCCGACCCATATAATCATACACAAGTCTAAAATTTGTTTTTATTAAGGTTAACTTATCTAAAATGAGAACATGATAGTTAGTAAAGATGTATTAGCATCATAAAAATTTTTTCATCCCCTCTATGTAGTCATAACTAATTCAACAGTTATGTTCATATCATTCCACTCTCTTACTTAGAAAACCTTAACTCAACTTACAAGTTGAATCTTGTTTAATCTCACTCTACATTCTTTAAAAACAAATCATACCAATAAAAATAATTAATCATGTCTACAAATAATTGATTAAAAACTTGTCATTATTAGTGTTAATCATAGATGGAATCATTGATCTTTACTTTTTTTTGGTGATCTAATCCTTTCTTTAATTGATTGAAATTTAGTTGATTGCAAATTGCACATTTTAGATGCAATGCTCTAATTTTAAATAATAATTCCCAATCTACATTTGGGTAGAATTGATATTCTGTATAAGAGTGGATTGAGCCTTCTTGTGTGAGTGCTATGACAATTTGGGTTCTAGCATCAGACATTACTATATTACATGTAACATAGAATCACATTCACAAAGACATAAGAAAGGGTGAATTTTCCTAGTTTTCATATATTGTATTCTTGACAATATAGGATTGATGCATATATTTAATATGATAGACCTCTTTGGTCCACCTTTATTCCAGTATCTCTTTCTTCATGTACATGCATTAGTATTACTCTTGGGCCTCTCTTAACACGAATTTTCTTCTAATGAAGACATCCATTAAATTTATCGAATTACATCTGTTTAGTGTGACATGCTGAGTTTATTAATTTTCTTTACATCCCTAATTTTGAATCAATTATGCTCATTCTATGTTTAATGCCATATTTTTCCAACTTTTTGTGGGTTGACTTATGTGCAATGACCTTTATGTCGATTAGTACATTCATTAAAGGCACAAAACTTATTATTCTAATTGATGTTCTATGACTAGATCATGTCAAATGTCATAATATGCTTAAAATAATATTTGTTAATTGTTCTATATCAATATATCCTTTGGATTACATCTTATCAGTTCTCCCAGGAGATGAAAGGACCATATAGCCATTATTATAAAATTAGGAGCACAATGCCTATAAGATGAGAGTGAATTATGTAAATAACAAACTTAAACTAAACTAGATTCTCAAATAATATCATAACAAATACTTTTTCCAAATCTTAATTTATTTTAAAATAAGTTTAACAAAATATTTCTTAATTTTGAAATTACATTTTGCAAGAGTGTAAGGTAAAGGCACAAAGATCTTAAGTGAATTGATCTAAATTAAAACTACATGTACCCATGACCAAAAGGTGAAGCAAAGCATTGAACATTAGATCAAAAAATCCTCAAAGAATTAGGCCTAAAGTCCCTACAATACTAGCTAATAAAAGCCAATTACATACACATACATTATGTTTACAACACTAGCATAAAAAGCTTATAGCATTTGACTAAAGGATTCTACAAATCATCGTTATAAGATTAATAAAAGAACGAGCATAAAGTCCTAACAATGATATAAAGAAATAAAATACAAGCTCATTATAATTGATCTTATAACCAAGAATAATTAACCATAAGGAACACTAACAGTGTAAAAAAATTAATGCAAGAGAAAATTTCTACTTAGCTCAATGAATAAAAGAAGAAGGCATGTTAAGATAAGAGAATGCATGCAATAATGACCTTATTCTTTTCTTCTCTTAGTAATGATGATTCCAATGTGTAGTTCTATTAGAAAATAAAAAAGTTAAGCATTAACACTTTCTCATATATTTTAATGCCTTTAAATAAATATTTTAAATGGCTCTAAACTCCTATAAATGACTATATCAATATTTTCTAAAAACATAGTCAAAATAGTTATTACTTAAGCTTTTGAACTAATTGTACTTTATAATTTAAGAAATATTACAAATATGATGTGACTATAAGCACATTATGGATTCATCTAACTCATTCAGTTTTTAGCATATAATAGATCATATTTATACAACTAATATATGCACACAGAATAAATATTTTAGGTATCATTTTTTAGCTCTCAAGAATTTCCTTTAAGATGAACGATTATACATTGTGATAAGTTTTATGAATTTCTCACTCTCACTTATCATAACAAATCGTACTCATATAATAAATGAATCATACTGATACGAAGCAAACCTACTCATCATGTGTTTATGCCCCAAATAAGTCCTTAAGAAAATGTTATTGTATTGATACAAAATGAGAATCATACTAGTACGACAAAAAATGTCTTGCACACAACTATGATCATACTCATATGATACATCTTTTCTTAGTTAATGATTAAGTCTATAACTATTAATAAATTATTATATTGTATGATATTTATATCGTACTAAATGATAATACATATTCTAGCTAGCTTAACCAAGGATTGCTCATGAATAACTCCCTGTTTAATCCAAAAATTAACTAGTTTTATTGTGTGATAAGGTCATGGTATAAGTCTGATTAATACAACTTATGTTTTATACACTAAATTCATTCATTACTCAATGCCAATATGATTTGTAATAATAAAAGCTACAACCTATAAACTTTATTTTATTCTAAAGAATATTTATATGAACATAGTCATAAATGAGATACATGGCTTAGGCTAAAATCAATATGAATGAAAATATATTTGAAATTATTTAAACACTCTTACTTAAATCTCATTGAATTCTAATGTTTTAATAAAAGTATTATAGATTTTAACATTTTAATACCAATAAAGATGACTTAAAAGAAATTTTCTCTTTGTGTTGCTCAAGCTTGTGTTTCTCTAAATGTCCATTATAATTTATACTAAAATACTTTGTAAATTCTTTCAACTAATTAATCAAGCCTTGCACATGATTGAGTTATTTGCTCTTTAAATGTATGATTTGAAAATACTAAAAAAATATTAATAAAAATAATACAATAGTTTTGTTATAATCAAACAAGCGATGCAATGATTAATAGTTCAATAACCACTATTAGATGGCATTGATGACTCTAGTGTTGCTACACAATTGCTTCTTACATGTGGATGTATAAATCTTGAATAGTGTTGCCATACCACTAAGGTAATCATGGTGATGCTGAAAGCTACATCTATTTATGTTTGTATTGATTTCTTTAGTTTATTTTCTGAGTTTTTTAGGAAGTATACTTTTGCAACGAAAAATATATTTTATTAATTTAATTTTCTTATTAAAATCATTTTAGAATTGAGTTTAAGAGCTATAAAAGAACTATCTAGTTTAGTCTTTCTTAATCACTCATTTGCCTCTTTATTTAATACTTATTTATCTTTACCAAAGTCTTGGTAATCATGGTGATACTAAAAGCTACATCTATGTATGTTTGTCTTGATTTATTTAGTTTATTTTCTATGAGTTTTTTGGGATGTATATTTTTGCAATGAAAAAGATATTTTATTTATTTAATTTTTTTATTTAAATTATTTTAGGAATTGAGTTTAGGAGTTATAAAAGAACTACCTAGCTTAGTCTTTTTTAATCACTCATTTTGCCTCTTTATTTAATACTTATTTATCTCCACCAAAGTCTTGCTTAAATAGCTATAGTCAAAACTAACAATTTTGTAGTTGAGATGATAATGGAGCTTATCATCCTTCAAACATATACACATGGGAGTGCTTTGATGTTTGACAACACTATTTTCATAAGAGTCAAGCTGCTTCCCATGGAAATTAATTTTTAAAGACAACCATGAAGTCTTTTGATCTTGAACAAGAACCCCTGGAAAAGTGAGTGAGTTGATATTATAGGGAAGGGGTATCCTTTATAGACTTGTTAGGGGGATGGCTACCAATTATTTAAGTGGTAATATCAAAAATATGAATAAAACTATTTTTAAGTATCTCTTTTGTTATGGCCAACAAAACTATCTCTCAATGTATACATATCAAAATATTTACCACATCATATGCACCAGACATCATTTGTATATTGATGCTAAGGGGTATTATCACCTATATAAGGGTGATAATACACCAAATGTATAGTTCAAAAGTTAAGATTTGATTATGTTTTCTTGAGAAAGTTTATCCTATTATTACCCATATAATATGAATCTTAACAAAGTACCTTAGATTCTTTATAGGGACCCAATTAGTTGCCATAAGTTCATTTTTTCTAGTTTGGTTTGTAGAAAAAAAATATCTTTAACTAAAGTTGTAACACATCATTGTAGTTTTGTTCTAAACATGTTTAATAGAAGGAATTAATTTTGTTGAGGCATCTTATGGAGGGATTAAGTACAAAACCAATTTTGATCAATAGAATAACTAAATGAGATAATATTTTAGCATAGTAAGATCAGGTTGTGATTATTTGGTATCAAAGTAGTACCTCTTATAGTTTTATGTTGTTTGAATATATTAGTGGCCTTATGATGCCTAAGGCTAAAAAGGGTAGGAAGTTTGGCCTAAAAGAAATGATTTTGAGGTACTCTTGAAAAGCTTTAAATGGACGAATATGTGAATGGTTAGTCTCATTTTAGTTATAGAGAGAACGATTCTAGGATTTATACATAAAACATTAGTCTTTAGATATTAAGATACTTTTTAAAAACAAGACAAACTTTAATCAGTTTGGAACGATCAAATGGAAGAATATATTGACATAATAAGACTAGTTTATAACACCCTCTATGTTACTCCTTCTATACAATATCAATGGGTTAGCTATGTCTTGTTGAGGACTTTTATATTTTATTTTTATGTAGGTCATTTCACTTCATATTATTGGTTGGCACTTCAAAAGTTTATTCAGTAAAACTTTTTTCATATTGCTTAAATGAGCTGAATGTGTCATTTTTTATGTGCTTTTATATAGCTTCTACACCACTTCAATCTTATGTGTCTTTATCTCTAGATCTTATCGTTTATGTGTACTTCTCCACAAGCTATGTTGATTTGTTGCATGTTTCTTGTAAGCAAAAAAGGGGAAGAGTAATGACTAAGAAATGTCTGTGATAAGAATCACTAGAAAGGGATGGCTTCTAACAGACTTTTAGGTAATAATATATAAGGGTGAATAATATCACATTGAAAATAAAGAAATAGATTTTAAGCTATACATGCAAAATTATGTTTTTAAAATATAGAACTATCTTGTTTGATAAAACTTATTTTGGTAAATATAAGATGAATGAAAATGGATAATAATTGAATATAGATCATATATGAATCGTCTCATGTTGAAAATGAAAAAAAAATATTTTGAGTTATATATGTAAATCATGGACTTAAATCAGAGGTGCTTATCATGATAAAATTGCCTAATATAAGATGGTAAAAAAATTGACAATAACTTGACATATTAAAAGTAGGATGTGACTCATTACTCATGGATTATTTTGCAAGATGGAAATTTTCTTGAGTTAGGACCCTTAATCAGTTCAGAAGATGACGTTACTGATTTATGAAAAAAAGTTATATAAACTAAAAATGGCCATTAGCTTGTTAGTAACGATTTCTTTACTATGTCCTCACTCTAAATCAAAAAGATAGAAATGGCGAACCTGATTTCTGGATAACCCAGCTTGCCTTGCCAACAAGTGCTTGTCAGCATCGCCTGGGTACCTGAGCGTTAACCATGTAGATCGAGCATTAGTAATGCTGGGAAGATGAGTAATTCCAGCATCTAGAGATACTTTGAAAAGCTTGGTGCCATAATTGTTTAATTCCCTTTATGTCAGCAAACGAAGAACTTGAATTATCTAGCATATAATTAACAGTGGACAAAAAGGTTCTTTATTAGACCACATCGTTGCAAATCTTTCATATATGAATAACAGTTCACCTAATAATTATTTATTTTTATAAGCCATGCAAAATAGAATGCAGAATGCGGGATAAATGATAATATTAAGCAAGAAAGCAAGAGATTTTTGATGGAAATAAAATGAAATAAAATCGATCTCGAATTGCAAACAGCAAACTTGTATTCGAGAGAATTTGGGAGAAATTTAAAAGTTGGCAGGAAACCCTAAAAAATCTGAAAGACAAAAATGATGAACTTTTATTTCATTCATGCATAACCATATAAAACAAAGATTACATATTTTTATAAGCTTTATAAGCAACTAAATTCTCAAATAATTGCTTTTAATTTGAAAAAATGTTCCTAACTTAGAATTTAAAATTATTTAAATATTTAAATTCTTAAAAATATTAACAAACATTTAAAATATTAACAAGTACTTAAAATATACTAATTCAATACTTAAAAGAGGCTAAACAAATATTTAAAGTTTGCTAACAAGTGCCACATCACTGGTCTTCATACTCATGGTGTTAATAATGTCGATATAGATGCAATAAATAATTTTTCTTAAACAGCATAATTATAGCCTTTGGAAAACAAGCATAGATGATCTTATGCGCTACGGCGTCCATGTGCATTTTTAGCAGGTCATACGCCTGCAGTTGCCTTCCACCATAAATATTTGCTTACGCATTTGAAAGAGCTAGAAGTTAAATAAGAAAGGAATTTTTTTATTGTTTTCTTATTTTTACACAAGTAACTTACGAAGTCAACTAATCAATAGGGCATGAAAATTAATTATAATAAAGTAGAAGTTTGCACGGATGAAGTGATGGACATACGGGTGAAGAAAGTGCTCAAATAGCCAAGCCCTGAGTATGTTGACTGAGCGGTCGGGAAGGCCACGCTGCGGCCGCCAGGCGTCGTGATCCATCATTCCCGTTTGTTGGAAAGCTCTCTGTTGCCGAAGGCTCTGATCGATTAGCCGAAGCCTCGGCGTGTCTCCCTTGGTGAGACCTGACACGATTCCCGCATCCTTCTCGCCAAGAAGCTCGCACGTCCGCTTCAACTGCGCGGCCATAGCGTCCTTTAGGCACCGGAAATGCCTAGACATGGCCTTTTTTGCCAGTGCGGTGTACGGTGCCGCCGCACCCAAACCGATTACCGTGTCGAAAGAGTTCACCACCATCTGCATCTCCTCGCAGTAGTGGTTGTATCTTCTATCTACCTGTGGGCAGCACACAACGCAGAAAAGGATGAGCACACTAAAAATTATTATTATTATTATTATATTATCATCATCATCATCATCATCATCATTTTGAGCAAAATTAGTATGCACATTAAACTATTTGTAAGTATCACCGACGGCACAGTTGAACATGCAAATTCGAGTTCAACGAATGCAATGGTTAAAAAGATTGCGCGCCATAATGGCGCATAGTCACCGGAATTTATGATGGATTTCCGCTGGTCCACGCGCCCGGCAGAAAAAAGCTAGTGGCCCCAAGGACCCAAGGAGAACATGGTAAACGACCAAAAGCAGCATTCACGCATAGGGTGTGTGTGTGCGCGCGCGTGCCTACTCACACACGCACACATACAGCGAGCGAGAGAGAGAGAGAGAGAGAGAGAGAGCAAGAATGCTCAGGCTTGCCTCGTCAAGCATGGAAAGGAGCTTGGACTTCTTCCGTTGGTTCTCGAACCGATCTGCAGCAGACAAATGCGGAAAGTCCTTTAATGACGAAGATGAGGCAACGGTGGTGGACGTGGAAGCTGCGCCACCTCCGTGGCTGGGATTAGGGTTGGGAAAATTCCTGCCGGTCTTATTCGTTCTTAGGTTGCAGAATTCTTCGAGCAGCTCCTGTGCCGCCCATGCATACTTGGAAGTTCTCAGCAAATTAACCGTATCCATCGTGCTGTAGCTCATATGCACGTTTGGACCGGCTATAACGTGGCTGCCGTATCGATCATGAGACGGAACATGTGGCGGCTGATGATGATTCGGATGCTGCTCTTGCTGCTCATGCGTAGAATTGACGTTGAACGGCAGACCTTCAGGTCTAATCCTCTGCTGGTCCTCTGCCTTGGCTAATTCGAATTGCTTCAAGGGAGAAGAAAGAGAAAGCGAAAGCACTTGGTTCTCTATGACATGCCCTACGCCAAGGCCGGCGGCATCACCAATTGAGGCATAGGCGGTTCCTAGGAAGGCGTGGCTTTGGTAGACCGGATGATGCGGATGAAGTGTAGAAACAGCATCCGACAAGGTTCCCATGGGAGGCAAAGAAGAAGCAGAAAAGGTCCTTTGACATTGCTGCGCCTGTGGTCCGTCAACTATGGACGCTGTTGAAGCAGATTGAGGATTCATGAAGAATAGCTGGATCGCGGTTGGGGAATCTGCCCCAGACGCTTCATCCAATGAGGTAATATTGCCAGGGTTCAATTGCACCATGCCAAGACGGTCGCCTGCATACCACTTGGACGTGATAGGGGACAGCTGCTGCTGGAGACGATGGTAGCCATGTGGGTTATGGCAGTCAATGAGCTCTGCGGTGTTAGAGAAATTGAACATCTCGGAAATTGTATTGCTGGCGCAGGACGACACATAGACGGCGGCGGCATCTCGATCTTCCACGATTTCTATAGGCACACCAGCCACAGCGAGAACAGAAACCGCAGATTCAGCTGTCGTTGGCTCGAAGTCACGCACCCTCAGCTTGCCCCTCCGGCTCGACAGCGTCTGCATCTTGTGCTGGGTTTGGTTTGCCTCGTGCCTGTCAAACTCTTCCGATAAGCTGTAGACGTTGCGATGGTGAATTTCTTGGGACATAGAAGCACCAGTCATGATCGGCCTCAACGGGCAAGGATTTGTGAGAGAATGATGGAAATGGCAGACTCGTCATGCTCATGTCACCAACAGCTTATCGAACATCGTCGGCACCGCAGGATCCGTAGTTTCTGTACTCCTGCCATTGATTCATGAATTGGTGGATAGTAATCATCACAATAATTGTACCGAACCCACCTATATCCGTTCGGCTATAGTTCCTATTAAATTATTCAGGATGTGGGATTTCAAAGCAGGAGCCACATCATCGATTAATTTAGGAGCAAAAGCAACATCTTCGATCTCCTCTTTCAAACTATATATCTAGATCTCTCTCTCTCTCTCTCTCTCTCTCTGTGTGAATCCCTCCCATGGCATCTGAAACGTTACCTTGAACTTTGTGGTGGGAGATCGAGAGCTATGCTGGCTACAGATCCTCGTCTTCCTTGGAGTTGCTAGCCTCCACTATGCCGCCTCCTGTCGTGTATCTCGGCTGTCCTTTTCTTCTTTCCTCTCCTTCTCTCTCTCCCAGGCACTCGCCTTCTGTGTGGCAACAGAACGAGAAAAAATATAACAGGGAATTGGAGGCGTACGTCGAACAAGCCTAAGATAATGGCATCTTAATGGCTCGTTGTTCCTTTGTTTTCCCGACCGATCACCAGTTGATTTTGCACTCTTCTATTTTTTTTTTCTTTTAAGCATTTATCCTTTTTTTTAATTTTTGGCTACTTTTTCTATTACACATGTATGATTTAAGTGAATACAGGTTGGGGAACCAATGTTTACAGAAATAATTCCTTGAAGCGTCCGTAACTCCTAATGGTAAAAATCTTGGGTGAAATGCCCTTCGAGCTCGCCAAGAGAACATTTTTCTTTTTCAGATATTTTTTCACTAAAATATAAACAATTAAGTTCAAATATTTTATCATTTTTCAAATTTTTTTTTTATTATCATGCTTATTTAACATTTAAGAGAAATACTTTATTACAAATTCTATGTGACTATATTTAAAAATCTCACCCATCAAAGGTTTTCTTTTTTATGCAGTTTTCAACATAAAAACTTAACTATTCAATCCACAAATTGCTTCAAACAAATCCTGAATTACAACAGCAAACAGTTGGCTACCAACAAAATAGCAAAGTAATGCAATATTTTCCTATTGCTTTCAGAATTAGCCGTACATGTGGAATAGCACTTTGATTTATTAGGATCTAATGTAAGACAAATAAGATGTTGAAGCATCTTTCTTTGCAAAAGAAAGATTTTTATATCTACAAATATGTCATGACGTTTGGCAAATTGCAACTTATTTCTAATTATGAAGATTTATTAATCTAATTATTAAACTGTTCTTGTTGTTCAACATTGTCATTATTATATGCCTATTTTTTATATAATTAATAATCAGTTTATCATAGACTTTGTTAATTGTCTTAGTTCCACTATTTTATGGTTTCTTACCAAGGCATTCCACAACTAAGCTATGGGTATGTTGTGGGAATTGGTATGTAAGTCCTCCACTTGACTAAAGCTTGTTATTTCTTACCACTTGATTAGAAGATCTATTATAGTTCCATTTAGTTATCTAATAATGTATCTTTGATAAAGACAAAAGTGTAACTATTTGGATCATTGCATAAGCTGAAAGGCACACATGTGATGGCACTACATGTGTGCCATAACGTGCAAACAACTTAACGCATGCATAACAGTGTGTGAATACCATCACAAGGACGAGAGGTGCACCCAAGAAATGCACAAGACACTAGTGTGAGGATATACTGGGATAGTGTTTGGGATAATGCATGGAACAATATGATGCAAGTGGGATAATGATGTGTTAGACAATGGCAAAGGACTTGTGACAATCATGGCATGTACCGTTGCACATGGATCATCTTCGTATGGTAAGCTCACAATTTATGTGATGCAACATGCGAATAGACATAGATTTTACACAGTAGCTAAATTAAAGTTTTAATGCATGCAATACATGGAGAATAAAGAAATCAATTTTATTGTTATATCAGAATATTTATTTTAATAAAATATAATAACTAAGCCTCTATAAAAGGGGAGAAGAAAGATGAAAGCATTTCCAATCATTGATAAAAGAATTCTCTCTCAGTCTAACTCATTATTTTTGTTTTAATTCTACTATTATATCTTTGTAGCAAGATTTGTTGTTAAGAGCTTGAAATAGAAGAACTAGCTATTAGATCAACGCTTCATCCAATTCTTACTTCAGTAACTGTCCAATTGTTACCATGAATCTTTGGAATCAACAACATTGACGCATACCTCTTCGAAGATTCCTCGGAACGTTTCCCATGCATGCAGGTTCAAGCTGGAGGCAATGCCGAGCGCAGTGTGCCTAACTTTGTATGGAGAATCAGCAACTGGAAGACGACGAGGTTCATGGAAGGCAATTGGATTGGCTTCCTCCCTATCTGTAGCTGGCCTACTTTCACCAATATGAACATTGTGTGGCCGACAAGCGTGGCATAATGCATTACCGCGACTGAAGTTTGGAACTTCGAAAGTATATGTACATGGGCTGGCTATCTCTTGTTAGAAAGGGTGCTGTACCTTCCCTAGGCCCGGATGTCTGGACAGGACACACTGCTTTAGGTGCACACTGAGACGAAGAAGGTTGATAACGAGAGGCTCTACCTGCACCTGAAATGCAGAGCTGATGACGTCATTGGCGAAGAAACAAGCAGGGCGCGAATCAGATGAGGGGATTATGGATGCTTAAAGTGCTGTCGAGGGTGCGCATTTTTCCGATGGTGCGTGGTTAGGGATCACCTCCCTACGGCGGTTTGGATGGCCCATAGGGGATTGCTCCAGTGTAGCAGCTGCACTTTGGGATGTATGGTGGAGGAGATCATGCAGCATGTCTTCTAGGACTGCCCGCATGCCCAGGAGTTTTGGGACCGTCAGGCATGCGAGGCTATGGCCATGCTTGGGCCACATCGAGGTGCGGGTGTCGGGCTGACTTTTCTACACTGGCTCATGGAGTTCATCGGTTCGCCAGCGGCGAGATGTGGGGAAGGCGCCAGTCATGCTGATTTCCTAAGAATTGATTATAAGAATTGAATATGTGGGGAAGGCGCCGGTCATTCAGACGGACTCGATGTTGGTACTACAGGAGGTTCATAAGCTCATCTCTCACCTGTCTGTGGTGGGTCCCTTTGCTAAGGTTATTGAGCGCGCAAGGTGCCTGGACAAGCTAAGATTTCCTACATCTACAGAGAGGAGAATGCACCTGCTGACTGGGTTGTGCGCGTTGCCTGTTGTGTTGATTTTGTCTGGGAAAGGGGGTTGTCCCTTCCCAAGCCCCTCATCAAACTTATGTTATTAGATTTCATGTTTGACCCTCTGTGGGGATCATCCAATGATAACCTTTTATAAGGCTCATGCCTCCTTTTGAATAAAAAAAGACATTAAATGCTAGATTAATAATGATAGATCTTTCTTTAACATGTTATCTTACAAGTTTATTTGACTTTGTAATTAGTCTAACTTATTGTACCCTTGAGATTAATGATCATAAAACTAACTTATTGGCTTATTAATTGGTATTTTTGAAGGATTATGTGGTTGTAGTAAATGATTGAAAAGGTGAAAAGATCTTGTATTTGAAATTGAAGTATAAAGACCTTTGCTTGAAGATGACTCAACCTTTAAATCATGAAGTTGAGAATACAAGCTCTCTATAGTGTAGCTAATCCACATGGAGTTATGGATTACCATATATTTATAGGGTTAAAATATGAAATCCTTAACTTCTAAAAAAGTAACACTTATGAATGATGAACTAATTACACACATACATTATTAAAAGTATATATTATAGCTTATAATGTACTCTTGACTTATATTAGTTTAATTGTAATATCATTATATACATGCTTTAAAGCACAACCTTATCTTTGTTACTATTAGCTTGGTCAAAGTTAAGATAGTTTTTAAATGATTGCTAAGCTACATTTACAACTTGCATACTATAGAGTATGAAATGTAGTATCATAACCATACATTTTAGTCCAATTCACAACTAATACAAATGACAAAGTAGTAATATGTTGTCATATGAATATGATATTTGTATTATATGAGTATATAAATTAATATGATTAATATCCTTTAACATATAAGAACATCTATATATTTGTCTTATATGATTCACCATCACTTAAAAAACCTAGAATAAAATCAATTTCAAAGTTGTCATGTAGTTATGATAG
This sequence comes from Vanilla planifolia, assembly GCA_023846275.1. Classification (NCBI taxonomy): domain Eukaryota; kingdom Viridiplantae; phylum Streptophyta; class Magnoliopsida; order Asparagales; family Orchidaceae; genus Vanilla; species Vanilla planifolia. Next base: position 22,884,662 of record CM043874.1, read on the forward strand.
TTCTATCATATAAGTATGATAATCATCTATTAAGATTGAATCTTAAAATGTTTGTTATCATAAAATGATGATTTATGCATCGCTCTTGTAGAATGACTTACTTCTTAAAACTAAATAAAGTTTGGTAAATAGTTGTCTTCTATTATAATAGGTTTATCAGATATACACGACCATCAATTCAAGTATAGGTTAAATGATTAATGTATGATTATAGAAGTGTTCATTTTATATGATCATGTTATATAATTTTTCTTAAGAGCTTAAATCTTGGAAGAAATAAACAATGTATGGTAGTGATTTACCATAAAATGTGTACGATCTACTTCAATTATTAAGATGAACATTTTATGCTAGTATAATCTATGTGATTGTCAAGTACAATATTTATAAGAATTAAATCATTGTATTATTAATTGGCACTATACAGTATAAGAACCTCTCTCTCAGACTTGTATGATAAGTCTTCTTGATACACTTTTATTAGTCATATCATAGAGTCATTTGGGATGATTTTGGTTCAAGCTTTATTGCCTTAATATGATATTGTAAATGTATTAATACAAATAGAATTTTGAGAGCATAATAACTATTTTAATCTTCCTTAAAAAGTATATAACTAGTTGTTGGAAGTCCATGACTTGCTTTTGGATTGACTTTAGTGCAAACATGGATTTATTTCAAAGAGAATAAATGAATGCTACTAAATTACAAAACCTAAAAGTTTAAGAAAATAGCAAGAATGAAAAAGAATTGGACTTCTACTAGAACATCTTTTTGGGTTCAAAAACCTTCTCATTTGATACATATTGGTAATGACCAACACTCATTTAGTTTGGTATCATATTTGTTCTTAAAGGATTAAATGTGTAGTTTTTGTATGTGTTAATTTTTAAGAGTTGTATTTCTTTACTTTAGCTAAAAGATTTTATTGTTTTGGTCTCTTTTGAGCACCACTATTGTAATTTGTTTACCCTTACCAACCATAATGAAAAGGAGTGATTAGTTATCATACTTAGTTTTTTTAAACCCTGAGTGTAACTAAATCTAATATCATAATATCTAATGTACCTATAGCTTACAATATAGTTTCATACAAAATCTCATCATGCTAAGAATCTACAAATAAAAAAAAATACTTAAATCTAATCAAATCTGAAGCATCACCATGAATATCTATCAAAGTCTAATTAAAAAAAATATAATAATAACTACATAGTCTAAATAAATAGTCCAATATAGTCCATGTCCAAATAATATAATTTATAAACAAATAAATATCCAATCTACTACTACTGATAATGAAATAAAGGCGATGAAATATCCAATTATTGTATTAATGTTGATAATATCTTGCTTAACTCCTAAACTCCTAGTTTTTTGATCTTATAATAATATAAGGGGGGTGAGTTGAGATTTCAAATAAAAAATTCTTGAGCCATATTATAAAACTAATATGAAATAGTCAAGAAGTATGTATATAATAATTAAGCAAATCATATAAATATATAACATCGATTATTAACTACTATAAGACATCACTATCTATCGTCTACATCAATTAATATACTTATCATGTGGTTAATCTAATGCTTAGTATCTCTCCCTAATCAAATATGCTCTCTAATTAGAAAGAATCATGATAGAGCTTAACACTTCTATCACATCATATAAACCAGCACTCCATAAGGTAATGCCAATCATATCAACCAACCCCTCAAAGTTTTAAGAGTCCTTATTAATCATATTTAATCTTATTTTTTTCATAACATAACACATCATATAATTTCTTATGAGACTAAATGTGTAATTATTCCCTTCTAAAATTATTTATATAATAACTTATAGCTAATTTTGAAGTTCTTATCACATAATTTGACACACCTCCTATAAGCTTAATCATCTATATGTAATTACTCTAGGTCAAGATACTAAGGTTATTAACTTATCATCTCTAAGTGAACATGCATAATCAAAGTGTTTATTAATCTGATTGTTCACTTGATCAATTAAGATTATCATTTTGCATGTTATTAATTCAAATCCAAACACTACTTAATATTAGAATATATTTTCTCAATTTTTAATCTAACTTGTAAGATTTTTTATTATAAGTAGTAACCTGATAAGTCAAAGGTTTGTCCTAATTCTAAATCTATTATTTGGATTTACAAAAGTATCACTAATGACCCTTATACCTTCAAGACAATCTTAAGTCATCTTATGCAACTCAAGGCCTCTCTTGAGCCACCAACATCCCTTAGATCATCGTCCAGTGTGTCATCATGTGAATTAAGATCTTAAATAGGATCAATCATGGTCTCACTCAATGAACCTAATCAACCCAACATATTTACTTCAATACTTTCTTTGGCCAAACCTGGCACATTTATCTGTTTTATTCCAAGCTCTTTTACCTTCATCAAAGGTCTTGATTGAGAGCTTAACTATCTAAAATTTAATTTACTATTGTATAGAGGTTCTTTAATGGTCTTTTCTTAGCCTATCACTAGGACCTTCTATTATGAGTTCTTTTTTCATAGATTATTCCTAAGTCTTTGAGTTTAATTTTAATCCTAAGCATACCTCATATGGCTATATCCAAGCTCCTTAAATTTTTAATTTAACTATGGTAGGGATTGTGAATTATCCATAAGAATTTTACCATATGATCCAACTAAATCGTAGCACTTCTAATTATAAGTAAAACTCTATTCTTGCCAACTACTTACTTATTCAACTTAGCCTTCTTCTAAAGCTTTTTATTTAGAAATCGAAGACATCACACACCTTAAAAGCCATCTAAGATCTCTTAAGGGTTGAACCCATGCCTCCTATGACTTAAACTAAGCCATATTTCAATGCTTCCCAAGTAAACCCAAGGATAAGGTATACTTGGCTATATATTACCTTAGGTTTTATCTTTATTTTTAAGTTTCAAATCATGATTCATCTTCTAGACTAAACTTTAAAAGTTTAATATAATATTTAACATACTTTCATGCATAGTTTTGTAATACAAACATATTTATATCATGTCATGAAGTGACAACACATATTTTATTACTTGGCCTATATTTTTTTATTTTTATGAGTTACTACTTGGAAAAGCATTCACATACAAGCTTAGAGTTTAATTTCTAACAAAGAAATAATAAGAATATGAAGCTAACATATCTTAATTATAATAGTCATATACATTATAATTTTCTCTTCTAAGATTTAACAATTTTATGGTATCAATCATACTAAACTTTGCATATTATATATATCTTTAAACTATCAACAAAGCACAAAAACTAACATTCTTTTGAACCTATTTCATATGTTTATATCATTGGTAAGAGGTGTATTTTATCAACAAAAAAACATTTTAAGTCCATCTTTCATATATATATATATATATATATACATACATACATACATACATACATACATACATACATACATACAAGGCTAAACATGCAAGCATAAGACCATAAGATTCAATTTACAATTTACATTCATAGTTTTGTTACTACACAATTTTGCATAGTTCATTTAGCAAAATTGCACCATAAAGGAATGATAAATAACCTCCAAATGTTAATGAAAAATCTCTTCAGTCATAGGTATAAGGGATTCTCCTCTTTTAAGAAAGGTTTAAGAAGATTGACTAGATTTTATCAATATATTTTTCCAAGGTTTCTACTTTCATTTGAACAAGATCATTTGCTTAACGAATTACTTATCTCACTAATCAAGCAAATGCGTTCACATATAATAGAGTTGGCTTGACAAACTAATGTATTTCCATGATCAAATTCATCATACTCTTATGATTACCAACTTGAAAGCAACACTTCATACCTTCTATAGTGGTATGGCCAATTTCAGTTAGACAATCTTCGTTGATGCATCATTGCATTATGTTTTGTAAACCTTTATGAATGATGAATGAACCTTATGTGCTTGACATCACATATGCCTGTGCTATGTTGTTCTTTTTGCATCTCATAATATATAGATAAGTTTATCAAAAAGCATCTGGTATAGTATGTCATTATATTATATAATATGATCTTTTGTTAAAATGAGAGAAGACACAGTCGTATTGTTTGATGTGCCAAATGATTAAGTCATTTATTATATTATATATAATAATTCTAGAATAAATAGTATGATTAGTATAGGTTATATGAGTGATGTCTTGTTTGATTAGACATTAAGAAATTTTATTATAATTATTAGGTTTGTTTGGAGCTATTGGAAATCTTTTTAATGCTCATAAAAGGGGTCCAAGCATAGTTTGTTAAGCCTTGGTTCATGTATGACTAGTTTAGTAATAAAAAAATTACTTTATTATTTTACTAATACTTTTTATTATGTATTTTAGATCATGTATTTCAAGGATAAATAAATGAATTAATTAGAGAAGCTTGGTCTTGACTCAAAGGATTTATTAATGATGCTTTGTGTAGATTATAATTAGCTTTAAGGAAAAACAAAGCTTTGTTGAACCCTTGGTCTTTACACCAATAGTTTGATGATAACAAAATATTTGTATTATTTTATTAATATCTTTCTTTTAGTATTTTAGATCTTGCATCTCAAGACTTAATAGGTGAATTTTTTGAAGAACTTGGACATTGACTTAAGGAGTTAATTGGTGATGTTTTTTGGTTAATCATAACTAGCATCAAGAGAAACACAATGTTTAAAAAAAATAAAGAGAATGTTAATTTGAGTCATCTCTAATAGATTTTCAACTCATACAAGGACCTTTCTCCATGCCATCCTTTCCTTTGTTTTCAAAGTGCCTTATAGAAGAGCCACCAATCTAGTTATCGAGGCCTTTCTTGATTAGTGATTGGATAAGAGAAGGGTCCAAATGTAGCTGGGACAAGGGCAAGCTTGACCACCCTCTTTAAAAGTTTCCTTTTGGGGCTTACCCTTGGCTTTAGAACATTAGACCTAGAACAATTTACTTGGAGTTCTAAGATTCGATAAGGTTGAGTGTGAGTGATTAAATGCTTTAAAAAAAACTTAACTTACTTAGAATTCATGTGGCACACATTTCATCTAGGTTTCTTTACTCATAAATATGTCTTATAATCAATTATTTTGGGGATTGGATTAGTATTTAGACTAAGATTAACATTTGTAAGATCGATTATTATCCTTTATACATGTATGATTCTTCCATCATACAAATATGATCATTTTTAATTGATAGATGAAAGTTGAGATAAGTTATTATAGGAGCTAAAATGCTTTAAATATTATATTTCTTCTATTAATAATTGTATGATACTATATTTATAGAGAACATATTAAATAGGAAAGATATCAAACAAGTATGATCCTCATTATTATATTGTATGATTCTTGTAAAACTTGAGATATGTAAATTGAATATGAGGGAAGTGAAGAGCAATACATTTTGTACTTGCATGATGGATTCATTATATATGTACTATTATTTCTTAGTAGTAAAACGACTTACTTGGAAAAGTTTGAATAGTTAGGTGATCATTCATTTGTGCTTGTCATACAATATGATTCTTAGATCAAGCAATAAGTTCAATTCAATAATTATGAGTAACAGTTAGTTTTAATAGATTTTGGGAAAATTTTGTTTAGGTATTTTTGAGTGTTAAAGTTATTGGAGTGCTTGGTAATGCATACCTTGTGATAAAAAAATCCTTTGATAAAACCTTGGATGATGGTTAGATGGCTCAGTTTGGCCTTAAAAAAGGCATAATCAAGGGAATTAATTATTATGACATTGACTAAATCCTAGACATGGTATGCTTATTTTGTAAGATACTAAGTAACCTTATTTAGTCTCTTAGGCCATGGGTTGATATTCATTTGGATAGACATTGTAGCTCAAGTCAAGTTAGATCGTAGGAGAATCACTGATGGAACTCATGTGAACCTAAACTAGCTATATGACAAAAAAATGAGCATCAAGGTAAGGCTAAGGATGTAGACTAAAGTTGGAGCTCAAACATAACTAGATGAGTAGGTGGTGTTGACTAGGATCCTAAATAAAGCTAAAGACAAAGGCTAATTATTTAGGTAACATTTGGATACAACAAGATACCATAATTATACAATTAATAATCTATTTATAAGGTGTTCTTATCTCGAGTCCTCAATAAAAAATCTCTTTATCAGAGTAGTAGCTGTAAAAGTGAAAGTATGAGATATATGAGAAATAAAAGAAGAAAGAGAAGAGGGCTTTGCTACAATGAAATTGAATTCCCCAAAAAATTTGTCTTTAAGAGGTCATAAATTTATGAAGTTCTAATTTCTTGATTTTGATATTTTCTATACATCTTTCTCATCTTTTTATATAAAGATTTAAATATAATGTTTTATTATAAAATAAAAAACATATGATCTTGATAAAAAATATAAAATTTTCCAATTTTACATATTTTGTAGGTCCCACACCACTTGCATGTGTATGATTGTGTTAAGGCACTATTCTTGCATGTTAGTATTATTCTCATATATAAATAGGTACTCCCACTTGTGTTGACCACAACAACATAGCTGATGCACCTTTACACACGTGTGGAACGTGTGCATGATAAGTGGATGATAGTGTGCATGTGCACTCTTCTTGTGTGATTACATGTGCTAGTGCATGTGGGATCCAATTTGCTACACATTCTTATGTGTGTGCCTACACCTTGAAGCATTACACCTAGCAAGTACACTACAGTGCATGCTTTGTCATGCCTATAATGGCTTTCAATGTGTTACTCTTACTGCTTCATGTTGCGCTAACAATTTTAATCCTTTTGTTTCTTATCTTAATTAATTTTATGTAATTTTATATTCAATGATCTTTGAGTTTATCTCTAGATTAGTTAGTTTTAGTGAAAACCATAAAATATCTTAGATGTGGATAAAAATCCCTTATATTTGATCAAGGCTTTAAGGGAAATTATAGAAGTATTTATATGGTAGAGTAAACAAAGATAACTAAAATAGTAGTTCAGATCAATGTCAATATAGCAAGTAAAATATTCTAAATCCAAATGGACATTGAATGTGTTGTGTCCTAGGAATTGGATGTCAAGCTGTGATTGGCACCATCTTAAAAGAGAAATTTAAAGGTTTATGTGATTGGCACCATCTCATAGAAGAGTGTTTGTGGCCTATGTGATTGGCACCATCTCATAAGAGAGTGTTGGTGGCCTATGTGATAAACTCCATCTTAAAGGATAGTGTTGGAAACTTATGTGATTAACATCATTATTGGGGAGAGTGTTAGAAGCTTGTGTTATTGGAATTATCTTGGAGGAGAATGTTATGGGCATATGTGATTGGCATAGCATGGAGGGGTACTAGAATATTGGTAGGACGTTAAGCATCAAATTGGTTGCATTACACCTCATGCATTAGTCCAGTTTTAGAATTGATAGCCTATTATTTGTTACATAACATTTTTATATTATTCATATTAATGTTACCTTGCCACTACATGCTTATTTTATATAATATATTTTAAGGTTTCCTTATTGGTCTTTAGGTCACTCCTTATTTTTACATGAAGGAAAGAGGAGATATGAGCCTACGTAAGAGCCTACTATTGGGATAATTTGGTTATCATCTAGTAAATTACCAATTATTTTCATCTTTTTCTTAAAGGAAGTGACGTTGATATTGTTATTTAATAATATAATTTGATGGAATTGGGTTGTTTCAAGCTTTATGATTAGACTTTCTATTGAACTTTTATTATTGGACATTATTATTAACATTTTATATTATCACTATACTAGATATGGATATGTTTAGTTTCTTTTGCATGTTGTTGAAATTACACATACTCATCAGTGTAATTTTGAAAGTTATTTTATTCTAGTTTGAACCCATCCTTAATTCAAATGGGTAACCATTTGGTAAAGGGACAAGTTTCATTGTGGGTAGTGCATCATTAGCTTGATGATTAAATGGAGGATCATGACGCCCAATATGAATATCAAACTTGAATAGTGAAAGACCAACCGAGTTACATTCACTTGCATATAGCCTTGTTGTATTCAAGGAATTGTTTAAAAAAAATTCCAAAATATGGAGTGCAAACCTCATAAAATCTCTTGTCATTTAATTTTGCACACATACATAGACACAAAGTATTTCCAAAGTAATTAAGAGTGTTCTTTGAAAAGATTGTTAGAATAAGTAACTATGAAAACAAGAGTTGAATCCTTATAAACTTATCAAAGCCATAGCCACCTTGAGTGAAGGTACCTCTTCTCACTGACCTCTCTTATTTGCTAGAGAAATTTGTCTATTTGAAAGTTTTGATGAGATGGTGTTTACTTTCCATTAATTTTGATTTATGGGATATTGTTCAACATCCATTTGAATTTCTTGCTAAACTTGTGAACAATGGTTTTGTAAGAAAGAAAAATTTTTGAATTGAATGTAGAAGAGAGATAGAGTACAACTAAATACATGTGCTATTAACATTTTGAATTGTGAGTCAAGTGCTACTAAGTACAACAAAATTATAGATTTAGATATTGTTTATAAGATTTGAAAAAAAACTTAAGATGACTTACGAGGGAACCTCTTTAATTAAAGAAAACACAATTAATACCCTTACATATGATTATGAGTTATTTTGAATATCACTAGGTGAGACCATCAAGTTAATCTTTAATTATTTTACTAATATCACTAACAAATGTGTTGGTCTTGGAAAAAATACTCTCAAATGGTGAACAAGTGAGTAAGATCCTACATGTACTCCCCAAGAAATATAATCTATGTATTACTACAATAATGGCTTAGAAGAATCTCTCCATTCTTTCTTTTAGTTAACTTTTGAGAGACTTGATAACTAATGAGATGGAGATGGAAAGAAGAAAAGAAGAGGAAGGTGTTATATATAAAAGCAAGACCAAATGAAAGATAAGGAAATTTCCTTGTAAGTTAAAAAATCTTTTGAAGTAAACTCCTTAAGCAAAGATGAGGTGGCTTTAATTACTAAAGGACTATCATATTTGTTCAAGTTCCATATTGCTAGTACATTAGGTACAAAAGAATGAAAGTCAAGGAAAAAAAGCTAAAGGAATGGAGGAGAACATCTACTATGAGTGTAAGCAATAAGGGCACATTCATCTTGCTTGTCTAATAATGATGTAACATTGGAAAAATACATAATTAACAAAATGAATATGACAATGTCTTTAATACCATAATGGAGTAATTACGCAAAAAACTCCTTAATTAAAGATACGCAAAATAAAGGGTTGATTTTTCTCATGGCCTATAATGCTAAAGCTAAACTCTTCTTTAGATGTAGAGGTATGTCCTCCTACTTAAGATGAATTAGAAGAGAAATTACTTTTTATTTGCTAAAAATATGATAGTTTTCTAAAAAAACATAAGAAAATAAAGAAAGTTTTGTGTTATTAACCCCTAGTCATGGTGCTTTCTAATGAACTTATTTAAGTAAATTTTTGAATTTTAGATAGTTGATGCTCATGGTAAAAAAATTAAAGTAAAAGATGAAATATTATATCCTACAAAGATCATCTTGGTTAGAGTGACAAACTATCAAGACATATATTTTAAATTTAATTTTAGACATTAAAATTTTATTTTCATTAGAATGTCAAGCTTAACTAAAATTTTTCTCATGAGACATAAAAATAAATTTAATCAAAATTAATCATCTTAAAAAAGTATTTAGATTTCTAATATCTTTAATCATCTTATCATGAACATTCTAAAAAATATTATACCTTGATCATATCTTTGAAAATCTTTTTTCAATAACTTGTTGCAAAAGTACATTATAATGATATTAATTAATTAATAAAAATAATAATTTTATTAATAATAACTAATTAATAAAACATAATTTTACTTATCTTATCACTAATACTTAGAACTAAATCATATGTTTTGTACTACCATATTACTTCTGAACTTGCTTGCAGTAGTAATCAGGTTGGGAACATTTCCCTCATATTCGTCTAATAATATCGAATTGAGTCATAACTCCTCAATTTGCCCTTAATCAATTAATTAAATAGCATGGGTCATTATTTACCAAGCAAGCCAGTAGCCAACGACAATAAGCTAAATCTAAAGCTTAGGCGAAGTCCTAAAAAGAAATAATGTTAGCTCTTTTACGCCATAGAGAACTAAAGTCCTTTATTTGCATAGTTAGATTTGAAATAACGGGAGTGATTTTTGTCATATTATTATGAAATTTTGCCACCACATTTAATTTGAATATAAAATTAAATCTAGCATTTCGATCATGATTATGATATAATAGTCTACATAAAATCTTATTTTTTGAAAAGTACCAGTTTAATCTCAGATATTTGATTGCATAGTTTTTTTTATTGAACTGTCTATAATCATTTCAATCATGTGGCTCTAGTTTTCATTGATGGATTGACTCATTTCAACCCAAGTATTATAGGTTGTGTTGCGATTATTCGTGATCATGTGGGCCTAGCAATCAAAGCTTTCTCCATATTTAGTGGCTATAAGCCAAACATGTAAGGTGATGTGACTACTCCTTGGGTGATCAACATACTTGAATGATCTAAATTTCAAGAGTATGATAACTAAGTGGAACTTGAAAATGTAATTCTAGTCATTATAACTTCTTGATTTGTATCTATTTTACTTTCTCATATAAATAGTATAGAATATAAGAAAAAATTTCTTAACTTACATCTAGAGATCCAAACTTCATTTTTTAACATCGTTTCAAGCTCAGTTGGCACTTTATTTCTACTTAGAGCACATTATTATACATTATTTTATTCATTTAGTAGTTGTATCATATTTTACCTTTTAAGATTGAGGTATAAATTATTGTTTAAACTATTCAAGTATTGTTTATCATATTACTTTTGCTATTTGATATTATTATTAATGGCCCAAGTTGGGTGCTATTATAAACTTAGTAGAGCTTTGTTGGTCATGCTAATTAGCTATTATTGTGAGGGTTTTGTCTTACTTACTAATTAAGAAAAAAAACTTGTGGTAATGGAAGCCTAGATAGGTCAAGAAGGGTGGAAGTAGACAGATTTTTTGAATCATCTAAAAATATTATCTGTCCTTTTTTAATTTTATTCTACTTCACTTAATCTATTATTTAACAATAATCACATTTTTAGATAAAGGTTTTTAAAAACTAATCATGACCTTTTAAAATTAATTTATAACTATAATCAAGATAATTAAGAGATCTTTATTATAAAAAATTTGTGCTGAACAAATTGAGCATGAACTAAAGAATTTCTTATAACTAATATGAGTAAGAAACTAGATTATAATTCTATTTAGTGATTCGTATAAAAATAGTAAAAAAAATATTTTACTAAAAGTACTATTTTTTGTGTTTTTATTCAAAATTGTTTGTTCTTAAATTAATCATACATTGTAGAGAATTAAGTATTATAGATTAATTATATAATTCATCTCCTCTCTTGTAAGTTATCAAGTCCTTTTTAAGTCAAACCTTTGATAAAGGTTGGTTGAGATAAAGATTTTTGTTTTGATCGTAAAAAGATATGCAAGGCTTAGCAAAGGAGCTAATTATCCTTGCAATGTTGGCTAAACCTTAGCATGGCTTAGTTATTTGGTTATGATAGACCAAGGGTTAACACCTTCAATGGTACTTTATGGAATGTGTGTGGCTTAGGAAAAGCCTTGGGATGAGTGTAATGGCTTAGATTTTCTTATAAGGTATAAGAGTTACTAGTGAAACTCATGTGAACTTAGACTTAAAATATTATTTATATATTAAAAATATGCCTAAATATAAAAGTAAATATATGGATGTGAGTGGTAGCTTAAGAGTAAGCAAGGTGGTCTTAGATAGGATTCTAGATAAGGTTAAGAGTAAAGACTAATTAATTAAGTATCATCTAATCCTAATAATGGATCCTAAATAATGGGGTTAGGGTTTAAAAGAAATCATAGAGTACTCTAGATAATAGATAGTTAACCCAAATGAAGGAATTAAGATTAGAAGAAACTCTAAATAAGATAAGAATCCTAGATAAGTGATTAAGAGTTTTAAAGAAAACTTATGAATATTGAAATATGGGATATTAATAGGTTGGATCAATGGCAATAAAATAAGTAAAATAAACTTCGTAAAAATAAGTTTTAGGATGTTGTGAATCCCAATTTTGGGATCCTCAAGACATGACTAGTAGGTTATATATGACAACTCTTATTGATTAAGGAGGTAACCATATCATGTGATTGATTGAGCCTATATGAGTAGTGTTAGATCACAAAGTAAGAGACTTTAGTGTGGTTGTGAAATACTCTCTTAATAAGGTGATAATATTTTACATAATTGGTTGAGCCTATAAGAGTAGCGTCATATCCTGTGGTAAGAGACTCTAGGTATAGGCAAGTGCCACTAGTGCATAAGCCTTAGGAATAGAACATTAGATATATATTTGAGCTTAGGGAGAGTGTTGATGTATTTTGAAGACTTCTAGAGGCTCATGGGGTTCTTTGACATGATTGGGTGCAGCTGATAAAGTGATAAGATAAGAGTGCTAACGTGTCACATGCTTATTGAGTGTTAATGGGCTAGTTTCAACATGATTGGGTGCTCCTGATCATGTGATAAGATAAGAGTGTCAAACCTTGTGCCATGATTATTGGTGTGAGTTAGAGGAATTTTTAGATTATTATTGAACCAATGAGCATCCAATTAATTCTTTCACAATCTCATGCAATAGTCTTGATGTAGACTTGGTGGATTAACATGCATTATATGACATCGTTAACCATGATATTGAATATATACTACTTATATTGATTTGATATAATACCATGTCACTATTTTCCTATACTTAGTGGTAGTGATGTTGTTTTAATTATTCTTATAATGTAATTAGTTGGACATCAAGTTGTATCAAATTACTATAATTTTGACTGTATGTTTTATATTCTATAATAATAAGATCTGGATTTGTAGATAGTATGTACTTTAATAATTTGAGCTTGCAGATATGTATGATTTTATTTATAGTTTGCTTTGGTACCATATATATGCATATTTAAGTAAATTATCTTGCCTTAAAGTGAACCCTTACCTAAATCAATGGGGAATATAGTTAGTAAAGGTGCATGGCTCATCTGGGCAATGCACCATGAGTATAATAATCAAATTAAGGGATTATGACTCCATGTTTGAATATTAAAGTTATGGAGTAAAAGGGGTGGATAGATTAGTATGTTGACTTTATATAGGTTTTGCTACACCTAAGAATTTGTTTTAAAAATATTGCTAAAACAATATTGGTGTAGCACCATCTATTATGAAAAAACTTACGTAATATTTTATATGATATGATTGATATACAATACTATGATTTTATACTTAGAAAAGCATGATTATGTTTATAAGTGCTAGGTGTCATGTCCAAGTAATTGGTATTATTTAAAGTGATAAGCATATTATTTTATACCCACCAAGTTGACAATTTATTAATAACACATAAAAAAAATTGCCAATTTTTTTATATGAGCCTAAGCTTGCTAAAATCTGCTAAACTTTATCTACTTAAGTCTATTTCTCTTGAGCTGAAAGTAAATGAACCACCAATTGTGTTGCCTCTACTCTTTTTCTTGTCCTCAATTTCGACTCTAGTATTATGCATGGAAGCTTTTTACCTTTATGTCCATTTTCTATTAATTCCAAATTTTTTTTGCAAAAAAAATGTTTAATCTAACTTTTAATATATAAATTATTTTTAATACAACTCATTAAGGTCATTAGCTTCATTTATGGGCTTAAGGAACAAAAGTTGTACTTAGTTGGATACATTGAACTTTGATGTGGCTAGATCATCATATAAGTTAAGCAAAAGCCATCCCAAATTTGGAATGAAAATATAGATCTAGCTCTTATTGTAAATTTTAAGCCATGAAGGTCTTTAATGGTGCATGCATATATAAGAGAAAGATATAGACTAACTTTTTATTATATAAAGTTGTAATCTAAGTTTATCTTTTTTTTTTGGGTTGTGATTTAACGTTACATTTTGTCATCATTATTTCTTAGTTTCTAACTATATTAACCTCCACTTCTTTTGGTTTCCCATTTTTTTTTACTAGTATCAAGGAACATTGCCTCCCTATGTTGTCACAAAACTCCTAGCATCCAACTTTTTAATTGATGAAACTTAGCCCTATAGAAGTTATTGTGGACTAATGTTGGTGTTGTTTACTACACACCTGTCCTATGTGACTGTTATTATTTAACATATTCTCTTAAGCCACCCATGCCATCACTATCATCAAATCCTTTTAAAGGATTACTATGATGATCCTGGGTTATAATTATTTTGTAACATGATAATTATAAGACTAAGCATATAATTAGTTTTTATTATCAAGAAAAGCTTATTGTTCAAGATGGAGATATAATAATATTATTTTGGTACCATTTCAAAAAGTGTGAATATTTGTAAAGTTGTTTTGAATATCAAAGTAGGCATATCATGAGAATAGCTCATTAAAAAAAATTTGGTTTGAAATTTTTGAAATTCAAATAAAATTATTATGAATTAAGAAAAAAAATATTGAGATTAGTAATATTGAGTTTTTAATTTAACCAAGCATATTAATTTATGACAATTGGACTCTGGTTGACTAACTTCTATATGACTAATGAGATTTGTGTTAACTAAATATAGAAGAGATCTTTGATTGAGCACAATTTAATATGATATGATTAATTACATCCGTCACAAAACAAGTATGGAAGAACCCCTTAGTTTAGTATTATTTGATATAACATGATATAATTGATCATTTTTGTGTCAATAATTAGGTATTATAAAAACTTGTGATAATTTAATAGGGCAAACTCCTCTGATTGATCACTATTGAGAGTATAACATGATTAAAATAAAAATAGGGTCATGCATTCAAATCGTATGAAACAACATAATATTGCATATAAAGTTGTTACATGTAGGGCAAAAAAGCTATGATAAAATTAAAGTTTCTATTATAATCAATTCTTATAATTTTTTGTTAACAAAAAATTAGACTTAACTAAACAAGGCTATATGAACATTTAGCCTAAATGACATATTATACATTTGTAGTATAATACTTTTATTGTTAGTTATGTATCTATTTATTATTGATTCATATAAAGCATGATTTGAGGATATTTTATATATTTAGCTCTCTTACATTGAGGTAAATGATTTCATAATATCTTACACATATTCAACTTTCTTACATATTATATTGATATAAAGCATTAATAATGTCTTATAAAAGATGAAATTTATATTAAAACTTTTATAAAAAAGAAAGATAAATTAATGTCAGATAATATAATTTTTTGTTTAATATTATTATCATTAACATAATTATTTAATAAGTTCGTCATAGACTCATTGCCTTTAAAGTATCAAAAGAATCTTTCATTATCACAATTTGCTTCAAAGATGAAGGATTTATGATTCGAGATGAGAGGTTTATATATTATCATTTTTATGGGTTTCAGGAGGTGCTATGAAATTTTTTTTAGAAGATTGAAATGTTTAGAACTATTATTAGTTTTTCTCTTAAAAGTTTGAGTTGAAAATCTTTGAGATAGACGTTGTACTTTTGTGCCATCATATTTTACATATCACATCCAATCATTGTTAATTGAGTCTTAGCAAATGATTTCACTTACTAATTTATCTTACACATTCATCTATTCCTCTTGTATATTTTCAAGTCCATACAACTTGAATAAAGGATCTCCATCACTAAACTTCATCAATAAACTTTTCATTTTAATATATTTTTAAAATTAAACATTTGAATTACATTATTTTAATTTTATTATAATTAGTTTAAATTGTTAGCTAAAAATATCTTTTAATATCTATTATGCATATTAAGTTTTTTAATAATACAAAACTTAAACAGCTTGGCCTTGATTTATTTGATAAAAGTAGTTTAAAATTAACATATTCTTTCATATATAATGTAGTTGAAATAAACCACCAATGGACATCGAAGAATCACAAATGTCCTTATCAAATCAAATACTATGAAATATCTTCCTTGAGGAGGCAGGTGCTATTGATTTATTCGGGTCAACTTGATCTTTGTGAACTCTATTTCTTTATTCTTATTTGAAGAGAAAATAGGGAATGAGAATCATGTATTTTTAGTACTGCTTAGGGCTTACTCCGTATGGTGAATCAAAGTTAAATTCACATCCACAATAAAGTTTTTAAAATATCTGCTTAATGCAATTCAACAAAACAATGAAGTGATAAAATCAAAATAACATATCATTTTGAGACATATAAAACACCATCTTCTCTAAGGATAGACAAAGAAATAAAACCATATAGTCCATTGAATGATGAATTACAAATAAAACCATATAGTGTACTACTGAGTGATATCTAGTAGTGTGTCATTCCATAGATTAGCCAAATTGCATACACGAAACATATACACTTTCTGTACCTGTTCATGGTGTGAAGTCCCTCAAAGATATTATCATCAAGGCAAAAATTTCTCAACTGAAGCCTCAAGATCAAGAGGTGGATCTCACAGTTCGTTCTGATAATCTACATACTACTTCTTTTGTAATGCCTGGATCGAGATGTTGAAGGTCTTGGATAAAAGCACGGGCTTCATCTATCCTTCCTTGCTTACAAAACCCATCCACTATTGAGCTGTACGTGTTCTCGTTTGGCTTGCACCCATGATTTATCATATAGGAAACTACATCCATGGCTTCCACAAACATAGAACTGACAACATAACTTACAACAAATATATTAAAAGTAACAATGTCAGGCTCAAGTCCTGAAGCCTTAAGCTCAGCAAAAATCCTAGACGCATCTTTCATACGGCCTTGCTTCCCATAAGCATAAATGACAGTGTTGTAAGAATAAAGGTCAGGTTTCCCTCCTTGTGCCTTAAACTCCCTGAGGACGCCTTCAGCTTTCTCAAAATCCCCCAACCGGCTATACATATTAATTAAGGTATTGTACGTTGCCAGACTGAGAGTGAAATCTCTCTCTCTCATTAATTTGAGGATCTCACTTACCTTTGAAACCATCCGCTTCCTACCATAGATCGATAGCATCGCATTCAAAGTTCTTATGTCAAGAGAGTACCCTCTCTTTCTCAACTCTTGAAAAGCACGCTCAGCCTCAAGTAAAAGATCGTTCTTGCTGCTCACCAATACAAGTGTTCTGAAAAGAATGTTGCTTGGTGCAATAACCCCAGAATATATATCCTCTTCAAGGGATTTCATTCTATCAAACTCTTTTCCATTGGCATATGAATTCAACAGAAAACAATAAGTCAGTTCATTTGGCTTACAATTCACAGCCTTCATCTCGGCCAGTATTTTCTCGGCCTGCTCCCAAAGTCCTCCACGACCCAATGCAGCCATCACAGCATTGTAGGTGGAAAGGTCCGGACCAATTCCACTAGAAAGCAAATTCTTATACATCTCCATCGCCTGGCTGAACAGCCCATATCGGCTGTAAGCACTAATCAAGGTATTGTAAGTATCCCTCTCAGGTACAAAGCCAGCCCTCTTCATCTCCTTAAAAACACCTAATACTTCTTTGTTCGAACAATTTTGACTGAAAATAGCCAACAGAGAGTTCCAAGTGACAACATCCGGTTTTAAGCCATTAGACCTGAGCTTTTCAAAAACATTCATCATCTCTGCAAACTTGCCCCTATTACCGTACATATTGATCAGAGCATTGTATGTACAAAGATTGGGTCGACACCCTCTACTCTCCATTTCTTCGAAAATTCTCATTGCAAACTCATCCATCCCAGCCTTCTCTAAACCAGATAGCAGAGTAGTGTAAGTAGTAACGTCTGGTTCTATCCCCTTGGCTTCCATCTGCTCCTTCAATGTAATGGCTTCTTCCAAAATCCCGTCTTTTACATATGCAGAGATCAAGGAGTTATAGGTGATCACATTCGGGGGAAAACCATTTGCATTCATCTCCCTCAACACCTCCATAGCCTCCTCATACTTCCCGGACTTTCCATAAACATCTAGCAGTGCATTGTAAGTGACATTGTCTGGTGCCACTCCCACTAATTTCATCTCCCGAAATAAGTCCATTGCCTCTTGGCAAAGAGATTCCCGGCGGCAGCAGCTGATAAGGGTATTGTAAGTGTAACGATCAGGAGAAATCCCATCATTCTTCATGTCATCAACAAGGGAAACAATTTTGTTCCAGGGCATGGAAAGCTTACCATAGGTGTTAAGAACAACGTTGTAGGTGACAAGGGTTGGCTTAACACCCTCCTCTAACATTTTCTGGAACACGAGAACTGCATCCCGGTAGCACTTATTTCGGGAGTACGCGGTTATTAGTGAAGTGTAGGCAAACACGTCGACGGGGCAGCGCTGACTGTGGAAATTGTTGAGCAGAGAAATGGCGTCGGAGAGCCGTCCATGCCGGCTCATGATAGTGATGACGACCGGTATAACGGCACATGAAGATAAGTAGGAGCTCCCAAGAGCGCGAAGCGCACAGTCGAAAACAGCGAGTGCAGTGGACTGCCGTTTGTGGAAGTTGAGACCCTCGATGATACCTTGGAGGTCTACAAGAACCGAGCTGCGATCACCATAGGAAGGGCTGAGAAGGGGGCGGAGATAGACTTCGAGATCGGCCGGAGGGTTGGGGAATTGAAGTTCAAGGAGGGAGCGGAGGATTTGGTGGCCGTGGAGAGAGACACGGGGCTTGATGTCCCAGGGTTTTCCGCGGTTGGTGTCGTGTAAGCGACCGAGGCGGGGCTTCCTGGATGTCTGCGGCGGACGCGCTCCATCGATGGCGGATGGAAGAACGGAGGTGTGGAGGAGGTCTTTGAGGATATTAGAGGAATTGGCGGGTTCGGTGGGGTAAAGGTTTAGGGAGTCGGGGGAAAAGGGTCTTGAGGTACGAGTGGCAGGGGGGCGGAGGGTGAGCGAAAAGGAAGGGGAAAGCTTTTCCGCAGACATTTCGCGGAAGCTCGGAAAACAGAACGATGAAAGAGTCTGGATGGGTTGGAAGATGCCGGTGAAGAGAGGGCCGCAGAAAGAGGAAAGAAAATCCCCCGAGACTCCACCGTTTTGTTTGTTATTATTTTTTATTTTTGCTGTGTATTAACAAACATAGGTAATAATATTACTAGGACATATTTATTATTGATTAAAATTGTTATTTAACATATTTAACTTTTAATATAATTTATTATTTAACATACATGTGAATTTATTACAACTCTTACTGACATGAACTTTTCTTTTTGAATGCATTATAATAGAATATAAGGATAAGAAATGTTTTTGGATCTATTTTGAAAGCCTTTTAAGAAATAAATACTCAAATGCTTTATTACGATTTTTTTTGTTTGAAAAATATTCAATTGTTTAGTATTTAAATGCATCATCACAATGATATTATAATGCATTTTTAGATAAAACTAAAATTGATGCATTCATTTAATCATTCATTAACTCTTATCTGTAAATTAAAAAGAAAACGTGTTTTTATTCACAATAGTTTTGTGCTTTTTTGTCAATACCTACTTTGGTTATTTTATTATTAATTTTAGTACTTTATTTAAAAAATATGAATTAACATGAAAAATTGATTCTACAAATTGCATGTATATAGAACTTGGTGCCAAAATGAAATGAAGATTATGTCAATGTACAATAAATTGGTTAAAAATGGCATAATAGAAACTAATTATGACCTAAATAAAAAAAAAACTTCTGTTTTTTTTAACAATTTTATTAATTTTTATATCACATTTTTATTCGAAAAGATAAAATTAATGTCACATAAATCATAACTTATTAATTAGATAAAAAGATTAATAACGATAACATATTATGTTATTTTCTTCACCTTTATATTTTAGTAGAAGTATTAGATTTTTAAAAATATTCAATTTAATTTATCATCTATCTTAAGAAAATAAAAATTGTATAAAAGAAATTAACATCATGTAATAAATTTTTAAATCACTTGCTGTAAATTTTTAAAAGCCTTTGCATGCCGTTATAAAATATGCTAATTATATAAATTGAATTATGCATACATAACAGATTTGTTTTGTAAATTATATATACCTATAGAAAATTAAAAAAAAAATTGATTACAAAGCTTAAAAAGCAAAAAGTTCATAAATATTTGACGTACTTTAAAATGTTGGTTAAACATAATTTTTTTATATATATATAGTAAAATGCATCTGAAATGATGAACAAGGTTTGGCCTGCGAATCCCGAGATAGGGACAAATCCGGTGGCGAAGCGGACTTCCTTCTTCTAGGAGGGAACGAGGGATTCTTCATGAAGTGGATGTACTCCACAGACGTCAAGGGCTACCGTAAGGTCATGATTGGCAGCATACAGCTCAACCACGAAGTATGCGCGCAACAAGTCCATCATGTTGAATATTAATTCATTTTTGTTAGCTCAATCTAAGCAGGTTTGCCCACGACAGTAGGCTATACTCCATGCAAGCTCTCACAGGTAACAAATAATATCAAGTTTGTTGAGGCGGTGGTCAAAGACAATCCAGTTGTAACTTAGTTGTTACTTAGCTGTGAAATAGTGTTAGCTTAAGTCGGAAACAACTTGTATAATTAGGTGTTATGCGTTTAGGGTTTGTGATATATAAACAGCAATCTGGTGTATCCTGTGTACTCATGTTTTTTGAGTAATATAAAATCTTATTACTTAATTTTGTTGTTCCTCTAACAACTGGTATCAGAGCCTCGTTCGAGTGCGGGTGTTAGCGAAGTAGCAGATTAAAGTTAAAAGCTTGAAAAAGCATCCGGCTTGTTAGCTTCAAGTGTTGGCACAGGTATGGCGCAGTCGATGATTTTCGTATTTGCGGGAGAAAATTATGATGTGTGGAAAATAAAAATGAAGACGTTGCTACTTCCGCAAGGTTTGTGGGACATAGTTGAGACTGGTTATACTCTACATGCTGCTGGCCAACAGTTAATGCTAGAACAGTCAAAGAAGCAGAAAGAAGATCATATGAGGGATGCAAAGGCTCTATTTTTAATCCAACATGGTGTTGTAGAGGGTCTGTTTTCACGTATAATTGGTGCAAATAAATCGAAAGAAGCATGGGATATATTGAAAGAGGAATTTCAAGGTTCAACAAAAGTGATCGTTGTAAAGTTGCAAACTTTACGAAGGCAATTCCAGAACTTGCAATGAAGGAATCAGAGAAAATAAAAGAGTATTCTTCGAAGGTGATTGAGATTGTGAACTAGATGCGTACCTACGGTGAAGATATCTCCGATCAAAAGATGGTGGAGAAAATTTTGATTAGTCTACCAGAAAGGTACGAGTATATTATTGCTGTAATCGAAGAGTCAAGAGATTTGTCCACACTTATGCTTCAACAATTGATGAGTTCTTTGGAGTCGCACGAGGCAAGAAAATTGCAATTTGGAAGCAACTCAACTGAAAGTGTTTTTGCTACCAGTTTCAAAGCACAAAAGTTCTCGAAAGATTGAAGAAATTTTCAAAGAAAAGGAAAACATGATGTATCAAAGCAACAAGGCCAAAGTGAAAGAGAATCAAGCCCGAGTAATTCAAATTTATGGTGCGACATATGTAAAAAGTCTAACCATAGCACATCAAAATGTTGGACAAAAATGTGGTGCAATAACTTTAAGAAGTACGACCATATCGCAAAGTATTGTAAAAGTTAAGTCCATGATCGAGCAAATTTCACTGAAGAAAAGGAGGATCCGAAAACTATTTTCTATGCATTCCATTCTGCAAAAGAAGAAAAAGATGATACTTGGTACCTGGACAGTGGTTACACAAACCACATGACAGGTAACCAAAAATAATTTCGAGACATTGATGCATCTTATGAAAGTATGGTATGTATGGGAAATGGTTCTTTAACTCAAGCTAAAGGCAAGGACAGTATTCTTGTGCAAACTAAGATAAGGCCAAAGTTTTTTTGAGACATGCTGCTAGCTCCTGATTTAAAGCAAAATCTATTAAGTGTTGGACAATTATTATAAAATGGGTACACAGTTCATTTTGAAGATGATGGTTGCAAGATATTTGATTGAAGAAACAAAAATCAGTTGTTAGCAAAAGTTGGCATGGAAAGGTCCAGAAACTTTTCGCTGAAAATCAATTACGCTTCAGAAGTAGCATTACGAACTGAAGCAGTAAATTGCTCATACTTATGGCATAAAAGGTATGGACATTTAAACTACAAAGCTTTGAAGATGTTGAAAGCTAAAAGCATGTTATAAGGTTTACCATTTATCAACATAACCTCGAGCATTTGTGAAGGTTGTATTTTTAGCAAACAACATCGAGCTTCTTTTCCACATGAAGGATCCTGGCAAGCACATGCACCACTAGAGCTAGTCCACACTGACATATGTGGAAAGATGCAGACCCTGTCACAAGGTCAAAATTGGTATTTCCTAATCTTTGTTGATGATTATACGAATGACATGGGTTTATTTTTTGAAAGAAAAGTCAGAAGTTTTTGAAGTATTTAAAAGGTTCAAGGCTATGGTCGAGAATCAAAGCAATCACAAAATTAAAGTGTTACGAACCAATAGAGGCAGTGAATTTACTTCCAGAAACTTTGATCGTTTCTGTGAAGAACAAGGCATTCGAAGACAGTTGACGACTGCCTATACTCCTCAACAAAATGATGTAGTTGAGAGAAGGAATCGTACAATTGTTGAGATGGCTAGATCAATGCTTGAAGTGAAGGGTATACCTAATGCATTTTGGGCAGAAGCAGTTAATACTGTTGTTTATATTTTGAATATATGTCCAACAAAATCAGTTCCAAATCAAACTCCATTTGAAGCATGGAGTGGTTCGAAGCCTATGATCAATCACATGAAGATGTTTGGTTGCGTATGTTATGCTCATGTACCGGCCGAGAAAAGATCGAAATTGTAAGACAATAGTGAAAGATGCATATTTGTTGGCTATACTGATGGAAAAAAGGGTACATGTTGTACAATTTAGAAAAGAAAAAGTTAATAATCAATAGAGATGTCGTGTTTGATGAAAAAGCTTCATAGAATTGGGAAGAAGAGAAGGTACGTCCTATCTCATTGGGGCAGCCAATTACTCTAGTGATAGAGATGCATGGTCCAGATGACACTCAAAGACAAGATGAGTTAAGTTCGAGTTTGAGCTCAACTTCCAGCCTTAGTTCGAGCTCAAGATCTAATACTAGCTCCGAAAAAGAGTTAACAACACTAGAGTCAGCTCCAAGACGAGTACGAAGTTTAACAGAAATATATGATTCTTGTAATTTCTCACTAGTTGAACCTCAAAGCTTTGAAGCTGGAAAACACAAGAACTGGTAAAAGCCATGGAAGACGAAATTCACATGATAGAAAAGAATAATACTTAGGAGTTAGTAGATCGATTGAAAGACCGTGAGGTAATTGGTGTTAAATGGGTTTACAAGACAAAGCTAAACCCAGATGGCATAGTTCAAAAATATAAATCAAGGCTCGTGGCAAAAGGCTTCAAACAGAAACATGACATTAATTATTATGAGACATATGCTCCTGTAGCAAGGCTAGATATAATAAGAACAATTATTGCTCTAACTGCTTAAAAGAAGTGGTGATTGTATCAGTTTGATGTCAAGTCTGCTTTCTTGAATGGCTATCTTGAAGAAGAAATATATGTTGAACAGCCAGAATGATTTCTCACTAAAGGGGGAGAGAAAAAAGTTTACAAGCTAAAGAAGGCATTGTACGGCTTAAAGCAAGCACCGAGAGCATGGTAAAGTTAGATCGATAAGTACTTCACACAGAAAGAATTTAAGAAAAGCAAGAGCGAGCCAGTTTTATATGTCAAGAAACGAAGTATGGATATTTTAATTTTCTCATTATATGTTGATGATTTGATTTACATGGGCAATAATGAGGAGATGCTAAAAGAGTTAAAGAAAGATATGATGAAGACATATGAGATGAGTGCTCTTGACTTGCTGCATTATTTTTTGGGTATAGAAGTATGCCAAGATAATACAGACATCTTTATATCACAGAAAAAATATGCACAAAGCATTCTAAAATAAATCAAGATGCAAGATTGTAAGTTAGTAGCAACTCTTTTAATGCAAAATGAGAAGTTGAAAATGGAAGATGGAGTAAACAAGGCAGATGAAACCACTATAGGAGCCTAGTTAGGAGTTTATTATATTTGATAGCTACTCGACCAGACATCATGTTTGCTGTGAATTTACTATCAAGATACATGAATAGCCCGAGCCAACAAAATTTCACTGCTGCTAAGAGAGTTCTTTGATATGTTAAAGGTACATCAGATTATGGCATATGGTACAAGTCAGTTGAAAATTCAAAATTGATTGGCTACACAGACAGCGATTGGGCTGGATGTGTAGATGACATGAAAAGTACGTCGGGTTATATATTCTCACTTGGATCAGGTCTTTGTTCACGGTCATCAAAGAAGCAAAGTATAGTGGCTTTGTCATCAGCCAAAGCCGAATATGTAGTGGAAGCTCGTGCCGAAGCACAAGCAGTTTGGCTTAAAAGAATTATTGATGATATTGGTGAGAAGCAAGAAGAACCAATGACGATATTTTGTGATAACAAGTCCGTAATTGCTATTAGTGAAATTCCAGTGAGTCATGATAGAACAAAACACATCGCTATTAAGTACCATTATACTCATGAAGTGGTCGAGCATCAAGAGATACAGCTTAAGCTTTGCACGACGAATCTGTAGCTAGCCGACATTTTCACAAAGGCGTTATCATGAGAAACATTCATACGTAGTCGTGAACAAATCGGTGTGTCGAAAAAAAATGAATTAAAGGGGGAGTTTGTTGAATATTAATTCCTTTTTGTTAGCTCAATCTAAGTAGGTTTTCCCACAACAGCAGGCTATACTCCATGCAAGCTCTCACAGGTAAAAAATAATATCAAGTTTGCTAAGGCAATGGTAAAAAACAATCCAGCTGTAATTTAGTTGTTACTTAGCTGTGAAATAATGTTAGCTTAAGTCGACAACAACTTGTATAAATAGGTGTTATGCTCTTAGGGTTTGTGATATATATATAACAATCTGGTGTATCCCATGTACTCATGTTTTTTGAGTAATATAAAATCCTTTTACTTAACTTTGCTGTTCCTCTAACATGTCATGCCCTCTTTCAAACTGATGGCATTCTGCAAGTGAGGACGGATATGGAGAACGAGATAGTTTAGGTGATGGAGAAGAACATGAAGATGGTCTTAGCTGTGGGAGAATGTTAGGATGGAGTTTAAGGCGGCTACCATCCTTGACATTCTTCCGTGGAAGACCAAGTTTTGACTTGCTTGCAAGATCGTTCTGGTTTGTTTACCCTGTAATTATGTATCTTTTGTCTATAAGAAATTATGGTTAATGGTCTTCATTGCATGCAGAACTTTGTACAAGAAATCCATTGATTGAACACCGATGTAATAGACTTGGCGATTGAAGTGTGGGGTCTTATCATGAAATAGATTTGAGAGAATTGCTAGTGAAGCCACTATCTAGAAATTGTTCTAGAGATCACTATAAGGGATTGACTCTATCATTGTGAACTTGCTTGGTGTAGTTGTTGCAAAACAACGCCTCTTGTTGAGGGAGGTTATTGAGAACTTTACTAAGTGGTTATTGGGAATCAAATTGTAGGATGCTCAAGACTGATATTTATCTAATTGCAAGGTATTCTCATCTCGAGCCTTTGGTAATAGATATTCTCTATAAAGTCGTAACAGCAAAAATTGAACTATCAGAATGGTGAGAAATTAAGAAAGCAAAGAGAAGAGGTTTTTTGTCACAAGAAGATGAAGTTTTCTAAAAGATTAGAATTCATGAAGTTTTCAAATTTTCAAAATTCTAAATTATGTCTTTCATTATTCTTATCCCTTTATATAGGAGTTAGATATAATATTTTATTACAAAATATATAATATTTTGTTATAAAATATATAATATTTATTTATATAATATATAATATTTTGTTATAACATGTATAATATTTTTAATTTCTAATAAGAAACATGTGATCTTAACCAAAATAAAAAATTTTGTAAACTTTCGCACCACAACGAGCTTATTAACATGCACGCAAGTCCTTTGTACACGAGCAAGCTCTATGGCATTATCCACTTGCACAAGAATTGTTCCCATGCATGAAAGTGCTTTGTCACACTTTTGCTAATCGTGTTAGCATCATTGGTTTACCAACTATGTGTAAATAGTGTGTAGGGTGATTGATGTGCACACTTGCATTACACGTACGTGATCATGTGTGATCGCATGCATTTGGTGCCCTGCACCTTCACATGTGTGTTCTTACTCTTTTGCACATGATGTGTGACCTGCATGTTATAATTTTAATCATTTTATCACCCCTCTAATTTTTTTTATACTTTTTGGATTTAATTAACTTAAATTTGAGCTTCTAATGTTAAGTCTCCTTTTTTTAATTTGAGTCTCATCAAATCTTTTTTTTTTAACTAATTCTTTGTATGACCTAGTTTTGTTCTATTTTAGAGTGATCTAAAGAGGTGAGACTTCCATCATTAGTATTAGTTGATTTTTTTAACTTTATTTCTAGTAGCACATAACTTTGGCAAGTGTTCACTAGCTTCTTCACTTAGTTAGCACATACAATTTTTTTGTCAATACTTCTTTATCTCATGTTAAAAGAAAATGTTGTCTATTATTTATAAATTGATACCTTTGTACTTTTTGATAGTAGATAACATCTCAATCTCATATGTATGGATTCCCAAGTATAATCTGACAAATATCCAGAGGTACTACTTCACAAATGGCTTCATCAATATAGTCCTTAATAATGACAAATTTTACTTCACATTATTTTTCAACTCTCATTTAGAGTCTTTATGATTCTATTATAGAAAATAGTATCTTGAATATGGTGTAATCTCTAAGTTTAATCTCTTTACAAAACTTTTTGATATAAGGTTCTTTTTGTTTCTAACGTTAATAATTATATTAATAAGCTATTTCTTCAGTTGAATTTAGATGATGAAAAGTTCTACACTTTATTTAACTTCATGAGAAATGTCTTTTAGACTCACTATAGATGAGCTTTAATTAACTTGAAGAGAGATTTAAAGTGCCATTTTAGTCTTATTCATAAAATGTTCTTTATTATGTTTAAAATTTTTTAGAAATAATTTAAGATATAATTTTTAATATTTTTATTGCATGTTTCTTACTTTCTTATAGTGATCAGAATATTTCTAATTTCTATTGATAGAATGAGTCTTGTTAAATATGGTCATAATATATTTTGTTAAAGAATACTCTTCTTTTTGTTTATAATATTTGAACTTATACTTAAACTTTCTTGTAGTTTTTATTAGGCTTTATGTCCAATTTATATTAAAGAAAATCATAAGGATTGGACCTTGCATTAGACCATCGATATTAAAACTTTATAAATCTTATGCAAGCCTAAAATAATCCCTTGCAATAAATAAGTCCTCAGGTAAAGACATGGATGGAGACTAGTAGGCTTGGTCATGTCCTTAGACAAAGATTCTAGCCATAGCTAAGGGAAATAACTTGATCTTTTATAGCTGGAAAAAATCATAAGAATGGCTTGGTTGATTTTGGTAAGACACTACATAATCTTATTAGTCTTTTAGGCAATAGATTTGTAGCTATGATGGTAATTTTAGGGATTTTGTAGGTGGCTTATATGAATCTTCTATATGGATATTATTATACATAATATTCATGGTTAGATTATTACAATTAAGTTAAATAATATATGCGTTTTTTTGTTATTTAGAATTTGAAATTTGAATTAAATATGTTTAAATTTTGAATTGGTAAATTAAATTTTAAATTTTAAATTTCAAATCTTAAAATTGAAAGGCATTGTTAAATGACAAGGCTTGAGTTGTAGCATATAAGCCTTGATAGGATTGTGTTCATTGCTTGAGAATGGGATTATAATCTTATTTTTATTCTTAATATTATTTATAATATTTTTATTCTTATTATTTTCAAACATAAATATATAATAAAGATATAGATTGGATTATTAAAATTAAAGAATTAGTTTGTAGATGAAGGTAACAAGATCAAAAAGAAAAATTGTATAATGTGTCTATGAATAGTTTAAGAGAAAAAAAGAGAAAGGGATAAAATGCTACATTACCTCTTGTAGATCTCAAAAATGTTAATAGATAGATGTGGCTAGCCAAAGAGGTTAATTAGAAGATGTTTAACCTAGAGTGGGTGAGTTATAGCTTAAACTAACCCTAGTTAATTTTTTTTCTTAAGACATTCTTGTAAGGGTTTTAGAAAGCTTAGCTGAAAAAGATGAATTGGGGAGTCAAATCGAAAGAATACCAAAAAGGAAAGTAAACCAAGCCATAAGGAAGAAGAACAAGTGTTCAAGTTTTGAAGCAAGAAAAAAAATCTAACCAAGGAGAAGCATTTTACATGAGCTTCCAAGTAGGATGACCCTTTAAATTTAGCTATGATCTAAGAAAAAATAAAAATAAATTATTTTGTTCAAAGACATATGAAACCCTTAGAAAATAATTTGATAAAATTTAGTTAATCTTTTTCCATAAATCTTGCTTAGAAAGGGAGAATATTCTTATACCCATGATTAAAGAGAATTTATTTAGCATATATAAAGCATGTTTATCATTCTTTTCTTGTACAAGTTTTTTTAAAGAAGCCATATAAGAATGTGTGTTATTAAATTAATCTTGAATATAAGTGAAATTCTTATTCATATGCTTTCATGTATAGCTTTGTATATTGAAATATAAGAAACATAAGCTTTAAATGTCTATTTATGGATGCAAATTATCTTTAATTGAGACATGATCATGAAGTATGTTAATTTTAGTACATAATTTGATGGCTAACATAGTTGTGTTATAAGCATGGCTAGTGTGATTAATGTTAAAAAAAATTAAATTATGAAAAGAAAAATTTTATGAAGATAGCTCTCATATCTAGAAAAAGTAAGATTTTTTTAATCAATTCTTGTTATAAATTAAATATCATGCTTTTATGTAGAATGCTTTCTAAGTAATGACTCAAAAAGAAAGAAGAAATCTTAATTAAACAAAATAATACATATTATTTCACTTCATGACATGATATCAGTGTACATTTGTGTTACAAAACCATGAATAGAAGTGTACCTAATATTATATATAATATCAGGTATTCCTTCTCTTTAAGTATGCTTAGGAAATATTGAGTTAAAGCTTTGTTGAGTCATGGAAGGAATCGGTTAACCTTTAAGAGAGCTTAGATGACTTCTAAGGTGTGCATGACCCTTGGCTTATAGTTTGAAAACTTGGAATGGTCAATTTAGGGCCTTAGAAGAAAGCTAAATTAGTTAAGGATATAATTAACAATCAAAAAGATTGGGTATGATTGAGCTAAGGATAAACCTTTAAGTCTCATGATTAGTTCTCAATAGGGTTAAAATGTGGGCTTGAGGAGCTTATCTAAGATAATGTAAAGTAATTCTAGTCCTAGAATTAGGTTTTAAGACTTAGAGATAATTCATAGGGAAGGAGCCATTAAGGGAAGGTTCTAGTTTTGGACTTATGTTACACCAATTAGTGAGCCTATATTCACATTACGAATAAAGTTTTAAGTTAAGCTCTTAACTAAGACCTTAGGAAGAAGGTAAGTGAGTTTAGAATTAAACTTAAAAATGTGTAAGGTTTAACCAAGGAAGTAATAAAGTAAAAATGTTAGGTAGATACTTTAGTGGGCCAAGTTCTTTGGGAAGATTATGATTAACCATAGTTATACCATTAGGCTATGTGATGATACCCTGGATGGTGATCTGGGTGATGTTTGATGGCTATGAGAGGCCATGAGATGGATATTGTGACTCAGGGTTGCCCTAGACATAAGAGTCAGTAGAAAAACTTGTGTAAATCTAAACTTAATTATAATGACTATTAATTATAGATAAAACATAAGGGTAAAAGCTATGATCATAGAAATACTAATATTAGCATAAATAAGTAAGGTCTTGAATAAAATTAGGTCAAGACCAAATACAAGTAAAATAAACTATGATATTTCAAATATCTAAATTATAATTTAGCAAAAATCTTAAAATATTTAGATAATGATAACTTAAGGTTAAAAATCTAGATTGATTCAATCTTGGCACAAAGAGTCTTAGATAATGGATTTAGGGTTAAAGAAAATGCTTGACCTATTAGGTTATTATTTATGGTGAAAACTCCTTAAATTTTTTATTCAAACTAAAAAAATCTAATTAATGTAAGGTAGTGATGGATTAGAGCTAGTAAGATGCTACAAGTTAAGGATATGATTTTTATTAGATGAGAATTAGATGTAGTAGACCCTTAATCATACACATTAATATAGAAGATAGATAAGTTAGTTACTCTACTCTCTTAGCTTAAATTTAGTAGTTACATATGATTTTTTGATCTTGTAAGAGGAGTGCTAGATCATGTTATAAAAACTTTTAAGGTTAGTTGAAAGTCATTATATAAATAGTCCTAAGAGTGAATAATTATACATTTAGTCTAGTGAGAAAACATATGATGTGCTATGTCGTGATAGAGAGTACATATGATTATTGAGAGTTCTTAAAACCTTACAGAGTTGGCCTATCTAATTAATATTATCTTATAGAGTGCTAACATACATAATGTGATAGGAGTACTAATTTTTATCATGATTCTCTTGGATAGAAAAGTATATTATATTAGATAAGGGATAGAAAGCATCTAGTTATTAGATTGTAAGATATGTATTAACTTAGCTTATAGATAGTGATGTATCTATGATAGCTAGAAACTGATGTCATTTATTTATATTATTTACTCAATTGTATATATATTATTTTGGGTCATTACATGTTAGTTTTATAGTATGGCTCATAGATTTTTTATTGAATATTTTAGCACAACCCCATTATATTTTATAGGATCAGGTAGCTTAAAGTTGAGAGTAGGAATTAAGATAAAGAATATTTGAGTTACTACATTGGTTATATGATTCATCATCTAACACTTCATCATTAATAGTAGCATATTTGTGTTTTGTCATTAATTATATTTTATTAGACATAAGACTATATTGAACCATTATAATCGATGTGGTTGCTACTTATTATACCTTTTTATTACACTTTGGTAATTGTTCATGGTGTTGTCTCATATGGGATTCAATCAAAAGTTTATTGATTTTTTTGGATATTTTATTTATATTTTAGTTTTATGGATGAGAAAATTTATTAGATTCTTATTATATTAGTATTTTATATCTTATTATATGACCATTTATAAGTATATTATGATATTATGATATTATAATTATTTGAATTTTGACAACACTCATGGTTTTGGAAAAAAAATAGGTGTGATAGAGTTGGTATCAGATCCTAGGTTAAGAGTTAGGAAATACTTTGGCATATTAGAAAAAAATAAGGTAGGGAGAGAAATCTCTAAGAATAAATAACTTTAAAAGATTAAATCTAGTCTTGTCCTAAAAAACCTATGGTATTTTTCTTGTTGAGATGGTCAAGACTCACAGTGTTCTTTAAGAAGTATAATGGATAGTGAGTTCGTCCAAGGAGAACCCATGGTTGACTAACTTGTTATAGTTAGAATATCCTAAGCATAACCTGAGTCCTGAGAAGAACATTTGTTAGAGGCTTTCATCTGACCTAAGTATAGGGGGTACCACCTACCCTATAATTACAATTAATTAGTTGGCCCACATAAAAGAGAATTTTGATGAATTGAGGTGCTTAGCTAAGCAAAGAATTAACTTATAGCTTTGGTTTTTGGTGGCAATACTAGAGGTGCAATAATCAGAGTAAGTTTTGGAAATCCTAAATGGTGACATATCTTGGGATGACTTCAGGACTACTATTAGAGACTACTTTGTACTAGAATTTACTAAACCTTAGATCAAAAGGAGTTGACCCATCTTAGATTAAGTCACAAACTATGCATCTCAATTCATATAACTAACCAAATATGCCTCATAATCGATCACATCAAAGGGGCACTAATGTGAGCTTTTTATTGAGGGTCTTAGACTTTTCTTCAAAGATATTTTGTGGTGACTTATTTCACTAGATTCTAGAATTTGGTCAGGGTTACTCGATTTATCTAGTAAGTGGAGCACCAATTGATACATACCATGAAGTTGGGAAGAAAAGGAAGAACTTTGATGTTTCCCAGTAAAATAAGAGCAAATTTCAAGGCAAGTGGCAAAGGGAAACTGATCATAATGAGTAGTCAATCCAATTCTAGCTCAACCAGTTTGTGAGTGGTAAGGAGACCATCATGAATGGAAAACTTGGAGATGTAGATATGGAGGAAGAAGGAACCATGGTGCTTATAAATTTTTAAAAAAATATCTATTTTAATTGCCTAAAACCTAAACAAAGAAAGATAAATTTCTAATAGAGGATAAGGAATATTCTAGGTGTTGAGCAGACAAGAGTTTCCTCATTAGGGACAACCTTGGATAAATGCCTTTACAAAACAATAGGTAGTGAGGCGCTTAATGTCATCACTAGTATGCTTTAATATTATGGCACTAGATTTGTTGTTCTTTTTTACATTAGTTTATCACATTCTTGTATTGTTGACTTTATTTAGGAGAAAATTGAGGGTAATAAAGGCTAATTATAGAAAACTTTAATGATCCAATTTCCATCTGGAGAACAGATCCCTACTAGATATTGATTTTGGCGATATTGTCATACTCAACCAAAGATTCAGGGCTTTGTCTATAATTAAGTTTGATATTATATTAGGCATGAATTGGAGTCCTAGCATGGATTGGTTTTCAATTATTGGGAAAAGAAGGTTCAGATCAAGGGATCCAACTTAGTTGACTTGTTTTTATTTTGAAGACAAGTAGATACCCATGATATCAAAACTCTAAGCTATGGAGTTGGTTTAAAGGAGCAGTATGAAACTTAGTTAGCCATTATAACTAATACATAGTTAGAGATTCCAACATTACAAGATATTTTTATTGTATTATCTTGATGTTTTCCCTAATGTGAGATTGAGTTCTTTATAAACTTGGAGCTAGGAGTTATACTTTTTACAAAACTACCTTATCACATTGCTCTGACTGAGCTGTAAGAACTCAAAGCCTAATTGAAAGAATTATTTGGTGGAATGGATAGCCTCACACAATGTTCAAGGATGCCCCAAATAGTGAGGTATCATGAGAGGAGTTTGTGGTTGCATTTAGAGATTGCTATATACAAGAGATATCTAATGCTCAAATTTGTAGAGAGTTGACCCACTTGATATATTATCAAATGTCACTAATAGATTATGCTTCTCAATTCACCTACTTGACTCGATATGCATATGATCTTGTGACATTAGAGTGGCACCACTATGAGCTCTTTTTAGATGGACTTTGACCATCGCTTCAAAAACACTAGGTGGTTACTCATTTTTCTAGTTACTCCTAATCTATGGAATAAGATGAGCATCTCATGGAGGCTAGTAAAATGTGATAGAATTTTGATTCTTACAAAAATAAGAGGAATGATAGGTCTCATGACAAGAAATATCAAAAGAATATGATCAAGATAGCCAAGTTTCTCTATTCTTGCTAGCCCAGTTAATTGGTAAGTTAGATTAGCCTGGAGAAAGAGGCTGAGGGCATAGGCACTATGGTGAAGGCATATAAGCACTTGTAGATACTAAGAGAATGTTTTCTTAGATTACATAAATCCTAACCATAAGAAGGCAAATTATTTAGAGGGCTAGAGGTTGATTTAGTGTGTTGGTTAGGAAAGAGCCACATGAAGAGGTTAGGCTCACATTTGTGCACTTAATGAGTAGTAGCCCAATAATGAATCTGATGTCATTATTGGTATATCTTTTTTCATATCTTGCTTATTCATCAACTTTTAATTCCTCTCTAATTAGAAATATTTATAAAATAAATATAATTGATACATTAATAGGACACAAAAGTCTTATCTAAGTTAGGAATGGTAATTAACTACTTTTATAATTCTTTAATAATTTAAAATTTTAACACATGAGATTCAAATTTTAGAAAACAAATAAACAAAATCTCTCTTAAAAACTATCAATTATATATATATTTATATATATATATATACATATATATAATTGATTTATTTATCATACATCAATAATAGCTTATATCCAAAAAACATATACCAACAATAAAGCACAATATCATTGAAAAATTATATCACCATAATAAATCCATCAACACCACAACAACATTACATCATCATAGTAAAACCATGTTCCATAAAGAGAAACCACATCATAGAGTCCCTGAAAGCTCACATACGTGAGATATATAGAAAACAATCTACAATATTATCATTATCTATAAGCAACTTACTATAATTCTCAATACTTATTCATATACCACTAAATATCTCTACTCATTATATACTTATGTCATGTCTTACAATGTAAGTAAAAGAGTGAGTATTGAAACTCTATAGATAAATTGGTAACATAAATAAACTAGTATAAAAATGAATATGCAATCAAATATATCAGATCTTAAGCATTATAATAACATACATAACATTAAGGGAGAAAAATTATGTTTCTATAACTCTATAAGAATATAACAAAAGTTTTCAATTGTAATACAAACATGTTATAACTTTCAATCTTTAGAACATAATGATTTTCATATCTTTTTTTCTTATAAATAATTTATATAAATACTTATATGCAAGCTTATTTATCAAATCTAATTTAATATTAATTTTTCTCATTTTTTATTGAATATTTCTTTTTAATTGACAAAAGTTTGGTTTCCTCTAATGAATCTTATCATCAACATCTCAATCTTATATTTTTTAGTATCTTATCATATTACTATCAGATCACATAACAAGCAATATCTACTAGATCACATAGTAAGTAATACCTCCTAATCACATAGTAGGAAGCTCAATCATTGAGATCCAATCTCAGTGATATCAATATCGTCATATCACATGACAAGCATTAACCTTCATATTATATAACAAGTGATATATATATATATATATATTTATATACACACACACACATATATATATATCATCAATATAAATCTCAATAGCCAAGTGGTCACTCAATCACATAGTAAGTAGCAACCCTTAATCACATAGTAGCTCAATCATCAAGTTTTGATGCTATGATAACATTATAGTCAAATCACATAGTAAGTAGTAGCTACCAAATCATACAACAAGTAGTGACCACTAGATCACATAATAAACAACTTTATTAGATAAGACTATAAAAGAAACATATTTTTTAATATATATAACATCACTATAGACCTTAATAGTCGGATCACATAACTAGTACTTGGTCGCTGTATCATACAGTAATCACATAATAGATAGCTCCATCAAGGTTCCATGCTATGGTAACATTATTACTATATTACATAACAAGTAGTAGCTCTCAAATTACACGACAAGTGGTAGCTACCAGATATACAACAAGTGACATATATATCATCACTATAGAATTCAATCGCTAAATCACATAGTAAATTGTGGCCATTAAATAACACAGCAAGTGATAGCTTTTGATCATACTGTAGGTAGCTCAATCATTAAGGTCCAATGTCAATGGTACTAATATCGTTAGATCACACAGTAAGCAGTACTCATCAGATTACACAATAAGCAACATATATATATATATATAATCACTATAAATCTCAAACACCAAATCACACAGCAAGCGATGGCCAATAGATCATACAACAAGTGACTTTATGAGATAAGGCTACAAATGAAACACATTTTTTAATATTACTTATTCTTGTTAGTATATTAGACTTAAAACTAAAAATATTTTATTCACTTTTTTGTCTTTGACATATCACATAGGAATTTTTATTTATAACTCTTATTCTTGACTTTGAACATTTATATATATGCATACCATTTAATTTATCTCAAATAATATCTTTAATATTTATTTTTTCTATTTTTTTATTATAAGCGTGTAATAATATAATAAGTTTACTATGTAACATTAATCATAAATAAATTTAAATACTTGCATGTGCTATGCCATACTCATGTCAAATTACACATTATATAGGGTATGAAAGAAATGGTGGTTAATATCGCAAAATCTTGACATAATAATTATATAAAGAATTCACTATTTACATCATAATTATATTAAGTTTATCTTCCTAGAACTTTGAGACTATACTCTAAAGCAAATTCCTATTTTCCTTTCTGTTGTGATTCAGAGTCAATTACTATGGATCTCCTCCCTAAAAATTCACATAAGTTTCACAAGGATTTTAAAAATTCTCATTTTTTGTGAGATCATATTTCAAGAGTTTTCTTGCCTTTTTGTACTTCACCTTATTATTAGTTAAATTTATGTTTCATAATGTTATCCTGTATAGCAAACATTATTTAGTTTAATGCAAAAACAAATTTTAAAATTTTAATTTACAAATATTTAAAATTCATTATACAACTCACTTTAAATTGACCAGTTTTTCTTTTCTCTCTCTTCAAACACTTTTTATTGATTTTCCCTTTTTTCAAAACCTTAGCTTACAAAAACTTAAGAGATCCAATATTCCATCAACCTAATAGCCAAGTAAGATCATGATTGAAAGCAAAACATTTTCTTATATTATAGATATATATATATATATATATATATATATATATATATATATATATATATATATATTATCATTATGGATCTCATCTACCAAATCACACAGTAAGCAGTGGCTGATCACATAGCAAGTGGCATTATGGGATAAGACTACAAAGAAATACATTTTTTAACATTACTTAGTCTTGATAGAATATTAGACTTAAAACAAAAAATCCTTTATTCACTTTCTTTTTCTCTATTTTTAACATAACACATAGAGATTTTCATTTATAACTTGATTATTCTCAACTTTGAACATTTATATATGTGCATGTCATTTAATTTATCCCACATAACAGCTTTAATATTTATTTTTACCCTTTTTTCATATAAGCATATAATAATACATCACATCCACTATACAACATTAATCATAAATGAATATAAATACTTACATATGTTATGTCATATTACTCATATCAAATTATACATTATATAGGATATAAAAGAAATGATAGTTCATATAAAAAAATCTCAGTAACATAATCATATAAAATATTCACTATTTGAATCACAATTTTATTAAGTTTATTTACTTAGATCTTTGAAACTATACTTTTTTATTACTGTGAATCACAGTCAACTACTTCAAATTTTCTCCCTAAAAATCCACTAAGCTTCACAATGATTTTATAAATTCTCTTGTATTTTTTAAATCATGCTTCAAGAGTTTTCTTACTTTTCATGTTTGTCCAACGTTGTTAATAAAATTTCATGTTTCATAATTAGAACCTATATAGCAACACCAATTCATTCTAATGTATAAAATTTTCAAAATTTTAATTTACAACTATTTGAAATTTATTATACAACTCACTTCAAATTGATCAATTTTTTCTCTCTTCAAGCACTTTCTATTGATTTTTTCTTTTTTAAAACCTTACCTTGCAAAATTTTAAGAGTCACAATATTTCATCAACTTAATAGTCAAGTAAGATAATGATTAGAATCATATATTATATTATAGGAAATAAGAGAAATCAAAAGCAAGATGTACAAAAGATGGTTTATGGAACTCACAAATCTTTGTCTCCCCTTGGTTTTTCCCAAATATCCTAAACAAAAACATAAAACTTTAATTAGTCTCATATAATAATTTTTGCTTAGAATCTCATAAACTTTAAGTTAAATTTTGTAAAATAAAAATGAGCTTTTAGGTTTTTGCTTTTTTAACTTATGTGAGGTCCCCGATGGTGCAAATCAATTTCAACTTCTTAATTCACTCAAAAGGATGATGGCAATCGATGCCCTCATCATGGCAAAGCAACACTCCAACGAAAGTCTGGCTGTTCGCACATGGGAAAACTATTGCTAAAACATCGAGCATGGATGGGCAAGGAGTGTTTTGTTTTAGAGAATAGAAATTACATATTACATATATAATATATAATTTATTACTATTTATTCCTATTAGCTTTGATAATTAACAGAAATTTTAAATGAACTCTATTTGAAAAAAAAATAGATGTCAATGAACTCATCTCAACTAGCTCTATCCAATCATATATTTCATTTTTATTTTTTAGAATACTTTATTTGTTTAATATTTTGAAAATATTTTTTGAAACATTTATAAAATTATATTATTATAATGTTAGTTTTATTATGATTTTGACACTTTTTTTGTCCCATTCCTTTATATCTAAAACTTTTTGAGAGAAAGTTATTGGTGATAAGGGCTAGTTGCATTTGTCATTGATGGTGATGATACCTTTTGGAGATGTGATTCTTACCAAATTTTAAGTCAGAGGTGACTTAATTACTCTTAACCATGGCTTTGAGGTCAAACTCATTCATGTACTCCTTGTGGAATTTGATATCATATAAATTCTTGGATTAGTCGACTCATCATAGTGCTGTGATTAATAATTGGAGAAGATGGTTTGCATCAAGATGCCAGATTTAGTTTATTTTGGAGTTAACCAACAAATCCTTATGATATTAATACTTTAAGCTTTAGCTTTGATTCATAGAGGGTGAATTACATATTTAGCATTTATGCTTGATTCCTAAGTTGTGGTCTCAATTTTGTAGGATACCTCTATTATGAGGGATTTTTTTGATGTCTTTCTTGAGGAGTTTCACAGTTTGTCATCAATGTAAGAGCCTGAATTGTCTATTGATTTGGAGCTTAATGCCATTTATATAACAAAAGCACCATATCGAACGGCTCTAGAAGAACGTCAAGAACTTAAGTTCTAATTATAGGACTTGATTGGCAGGGGATTGATTTGACATTGTTCTTCACCTTAAGGAGCTCTAGCTCTTTTTTGTTAGAAACAAGGATGAAAGTATGTGCATGTGTGTGGACTACTAGGAATTGAATAAAGTAATTATTAAAAATTGATGTACATTACCTCGTATAGAGGACTTGCATGATAATCTATAGGGTGCATTTGCCTTCTTTAAGATTGATCTTCAATCTAGATACCATCATATCATAATTAGGGAGGATTACTTTTTTAAAATAGCTTTTAGAACTCAATATTGGCATTTTGTGTTCACAATTTACCTTTTGACATGTTTAATACTCTTGTGGTATTCTTTTAGCAATATATACATACACACATTAATATATATATATATATATATATATATATATATATATATATATAACATATGAAAGTTCAACTTAAGTAGGGCATTGCACAAGTTGACACACACTTCAAGATTATTTAACAAACAAAGATGTTTGAGAAATCATATATAGGTGATGTTGCAATAAGAGTTGTGATCATCATAGTAGTTTGATCTAATGATAACTCCAACACCATATCAAAATGAAATAGCTAATGGTTAAGTACGATGAAGAGGAAATGTGATAGCTCATATGCAGTTCAATCATCTACTAGCAATATTTGGTCACACTAGTCTGATATGATTAGAAGTCTAGATTTTTTTAGTGGGATAGCTATGGAATAAGGAGTTGAAATAATATATGGTATGATTTGAAAGGTTTTTTTGAACATTATTTTAATGATGATAGAGAGTCCCTTGATATTCTGCATCGTATCATGGTCAATATGAAGTCCATACAATGTACCATCTATGATGTTCAATTGTAAGGAAACTAAGATTTATCCATGTTTATCAAGGCTTTGTAATATGTTGGAATTCTATAAAAGTCACATGTGTATGTATTGGTTGTTTGAAGCATCCATTTTTGTGAGTGATCTAGTTACTTTGTAACCTTCTTTATGAATGATACCTTGATTTCTTCTATCTTTTATTTAAATTATTGAATGCATTCAACCAATTTTTAATGAACATTTTGATACCCTTGAATCACATTAAGTAATGTAATATAGTTTAATTTAGTAATAATCATTATAATTTTATTGCTCTTGCAAGCTACAAAACCTTTGATAGTAGCTAGAGTTATTGCTTCCATTACAGAGTATTTTTCAATGGAAAAAGAAAAAGAAAAAGCTTCTACTATTTTACCTTTGTGATCGTAGATGATTTCACCAGAGTTGGATAGCTCACTCTTGCTACTTGTTATACCATGAATATTAAGCTTCATTTTATTAAGAGGTGGCAAAATCAAAGTAAATAGTTTTCATTTTTTGAACCACTTGAACTTGAATGGAGGGACTAAGCCCAATTGTGCTAAAATTAGGTCCTCTACATTTGCATGAGAGGAAAACATTTGAATGTGATCTAGTAGCTATAGATGACATTATTTATAATGTCCAAGTTTAATTTTCTTATTTCCTCATATATTCCAAGATTCCTAGCATTCCAAATGCTTCAACATATTAAAAGAGATAGAATATGAGGAACTTCCCCATTATTGAGTTCCTTTTAACTTATTATCATGAGCTCTAGTGTATTTCTTGTATGTTCTTATTATGCAATAAGGGCATTTAGAGGCTAGTTGAAAGTTATTTTTTTCTTTTTGAGAAAAGTAGGTATATATTATTAAAATGCAAATAGTATAACCCAAGATAGTCCTATAACAATGTGTCACACACTTTGAAATCATCCTCGTATAAATTTACAAAATTGTAGAGCAAAGATGCACCATGAGAGTGATTATCATAGTCATTTGAGTTATACCATACATCTGATAAAAAACCATACATTATATAATTATCATCTTTGGTTGATTTGCTCTAGAAGGTACAAAGTGTTACTCTCAATTTGATTATCATAAGAGTCTAATGATTTGACTCATGGTAGTGTATCAATCTAAGCATGTCAACTCTGTTATAATTGAATGTATTTATTTAAATGATAAAGTAGGAAAATCACTAAGTAATGATAGGTGCAAGATATGAATTGATACTGTACTTTAATGATATGCCAATATGAATAGTCCACATAGTACCTCTATGGGCTCAATCATCTAGAAGCAATATTAGATTGCCTAACTTTTTAGCTACAAAATGGAAGAAATTCAAGCATCATATGGTATGATTTGGGAGATTATTTTGTACATTATTTTTGTAGTGGTTGAGGAACTTCTTATATTTAGATTGTATCACTTTTGATTTGAAATGACTAGGCATGTACCTCATAGGATGTACAATTCTAAGATAGCATAGCTTTATCCATGTTCATTAAGGTCTATAATATGTTGTAACATTATAATAATTCCATGTCTATGTATTGCTTGATTGAATTACCATTTTTGTAAGTGAAATAATTACATTGCTACCCTCTTTATGAATGAATTGCCAATTCATTATGATTGCTTATATCTCTTTCTTGATATGCTGAATATATTTTGGTAACTTGAACTAAATTTTTTGAAATCCCTAAAAAATGTTAAGTAATGTGATACAATCTAACTCAATCACAGCCTTAGTAAGGTTGTTGCTCTTGCATACTACCAATCATTTGGTAATAAGGAGCATAGTTTCTTTCACTTTATAGCAATTATTAACTAAGATGGTAAAATTTTCTATTATATTTCCTTTGTGAACTTGAATTTTTCCTCACCAACTTTAGACATCCCTTTCTTACTGCTTTCGAGAATATTGAGCTTCACTTTGTTAACAGGTGGTGAGCTCCAGTTAACCAGCTCATATGTTCAAAACTACATGTAGTTGAATGGGCAGACCATGCTCAACTATAATAGGATCATGTCCTCTTAAGAAGTTTTCTTAAGATGAGAACATTAGAATATGTTGTAATAGTGTTGATGACATTATTGATAATGCACATATCTATTCAACTTATTTTCTCATACATTTTAAGAA
This sequence comes from Vanilla planifolia, assembly GCA_023846275.1. Lineage (NCBI taxonomy): Eukaryota > Viridiplantae > Streptophyta > Magnoliopsida > Asparagales > Orchidaceae > Vanilla > Vanilla planifolia. The sequence continues at coordinate 22,926,628 of CM043874.1, forward strand.
TCCTAGCTTCCCAAATGGCTCATTAAATTAACAAAGTAGAATCTGAAGAACTTTGCTTATTATTGAATTGTAATTAACTTGTTGTCACTAGTTATTAAGTAAATCATGAATGTTTTATAATTTCCTATATTGAATTGTTAATGCATTGGAAATGAATGACTATACCTTTTTTTTTAAATCATAAAGAGCAAAAGTATGATTTACTCACTAGGATAATAAGGGCATTTCATGGCTAGTTAAAAATTTTGTTTCCATAATTTCTCTAGTAAATGGAGAAGATTATTTAGGATTCTCCATACCAATACTAATACCTTGTTAAGGCATCTAGAATTTCAAATCATCTTTTTAGACTTTATGTGAGGAATTTTCTTCTAATGGCATACTAGGTAAAATGTTGATTAAAAGTTTCATTCACTGTAAGGGTCCAAATAATAGAACTAGATTTAGTAAAAAGTTTGAATTATTTGTCATTAGGTTCATAGCTTCTTATATACATTTCTAAGTATCTAAAGTGTTTCTCTTTGTAGTACCTTTTGATGTATTTATCTTCCATGAATTTAGCCTTGTGTGGTTTTCCATTTAAGAGCTTCCAATTTAGCATTATAGAAAAGACAATCATAGTGTTCTTTAATATTTTAAGGCCTATGCTATTTTTCATTATTGGAGCACACATTTTATCTCATGCAACCCAATAATGTTTGTCTGTGATATCAAAAGCCCCTTGTAAGATTCTATTCATTATTTTTTTGCTCTATCAAGAATTTGTAATCAAGGATGAACTGTCATGTGTGAAAATGTTGGATTCAAGGTTAAGGCTTGTCTTAGTCGGATTAATTTTCCACCCATGGATATCAATTTTTTCTTCCACCCAGTGATTCTCTTGAATAAATTGTTTAATATTTGTTAAACATAATACACTTTGTTCTTTATTGTGTATAAAGGGCATCCTAAGTATGTTATTGGAAATGAACCAGGCTAGAAGCCAATAACCTTTCTTACCTTTTTAATTAATTTTAACATCATTTTCTAGCTAGTAAAAAAATTTGATCTTTTGCACATTTATTTAAAGACCTAATGTATCTTAGAATTTCTTTATAATTTGCTAATGCTAGGTATTGATCTTCATTCCCTTTGTTGAATAGAATGATGTCACTAGCATAGCTTAAATGCTTATTTTTTATAGCTTTCTAAGAAAACTCTATGATAAAAATAACATTCATTATAAAAGTCAAGATAAGATAGTCAATCTCAATACAAAACTTTCAATTATCAACCCTTAAATTCTTAGTACCTTCCATACTCTTCTAGGTATCATAATTGTTACCCTTTTTTTACCACACTTTAGGTATTTACCTTCCATGCATTTATTCTAAAGTGATTTTCCATTTAGTAGTTTGTAATTCATCTTTATCTTACTCAAAGATCATATATGGCATGCAGACAAGTAGTTCCTCATCCACAGTTATATTACTAGAGAGAGTAGCTTTTAGAAATGTTGAATGCTGCATCCTAGATTTCCCATCTTGAAAAATCATGTTTTCCTTGGATTCGTTTATGTTATTGATGTTAAGCCTTGTCTTTTTATTTTTTATAATAACATGAAATAATTTTGTATTCATATCTCCTTCTTTAAGCCATCTAGTGCTAGATTTTTGGCACAAATATATTTCCATTTTGCCACATCCCTCCAAAAATTGATCATTGGACTTAATGAGTTTGAGTCTATCCTACTCTATTTTCTTTTCTTGAAATTGTGCTTTTTTATTTTAATTGTTTCTTAAGCCCTTTTAATTGATTGATAGATTTTGCCAAAGGTGGACTTATTCCATCATTTAGAACAAATTTTTAGCCTTCTAAGATTAAATATTAGTCATCATGTTAAAGAGATTGGTTGGAATTAAACAATTACTTTCCATAGTAGTGTAAACGTTTTGGGTGCTGTAACCACATATTTTGAAATTTGAATTATTTGAGGCCAAAGGTAGGAACCTTGATTGTTTTAAGTAGCAACGGTGAGTAGTTAAAACAAATTTTATAGAAGTGTTATGTGATTATTGTGGGAAGTAATCAATCCCTTCTTAGTTTACTAATAGTCTATCTAATCTTTTTCAAACCCATGTAAGATGGAACTCTTAAGATGCATTAGCTAATATAATCTTTAAATTTATTCATTACTTCTAGACAAGAATTAGAAGAACCCTTATATTTCATCCACAGAGGTGATTATATTAAATTCTCCTCTAATAAGTCATGGCCCTTTAAATTCTATCATAATTTGTGTCAATTTGTACAAAGTGCCCTTCTTTCAACCCTTGCACTTTTAACATAAGTGAATGTACAATAAGACAACATTTGATCCCCTTTTTTCCCATTAAGTGAATTGATTATCCATTCTCATAGTCTTTGACATTGGATGTTTCTCTTCCACAAGTCCTAAATCTTATTGGATAGGTTATCTACATAATGTTCAAAACTCAATCTCTTAACAAGGCTAAGATACTCTCTATAGTGAGACATTTGTTTCGAAGGAGCAATTAAGGTAATATGTTTGAAGCAATTAAATGTCTAAGTCAAGAGAGTGATTATTGGATCTACATTTTTTGAGGATCTTGCATTTATATGTCCCTTTCAAACTCATCTAATTCTCTTATTTTTTCCTAACTCTTCTTTTTTAACTTATTTTAAACTGGAACAAAATCATTATGTTTAATTTACATTATTCAAGAATTATTTTCTCTTTCAAGTCATGAATTAAATTATTAAATAATTAAAGCTTAAAATTCTATTACGATCTTTCTTGAGATGCTTCTGTATCAGACACAGAGTCACCATGATTATCCTTTGAACATTTTGAAGGTTATCATATTCATTTGAAAGCTTAGCTTATTCAAAACAACTTGTTATTCCTTTCAAATGAATTATGACCTTACATGTTCTTGATTGATTTTCTATTTAAGGTATCATCTAAGCTAGTAAAATCATTTATGATAAGCCTACATTGTAATAGAATAATGTGGTTAGCCCTTATTGAGTATGAAAATTAGGGCTCTATTAGATTAAGGCTATTTTAATCTTCCATTCATTATTATGTTAGATACCTTCACAAGTACAAAATTAATAGTATTCTACTCATCTAGATTAATTAGAGGTTTAGAAACTTTAGTTGGCACTTGTGTAGTAGATAATTATTTAGTATGTTTGCATTGAAATGAGTTGTTGCCTTACTTATAGAAAACCATCCAGTAGCTAAGTAAATTATCATATTGTATGCACTACCAAAACCCATCTACAATATTGCCTTTATTTTGCAATCTTGATGTGATTAGACAATTCCTTAGTTAAATGAACTTTGACACATACTCTAGCCACACATAGTCTAGCTAAGTTTAAGGTAGTAGCATATACCTTTAAAGAGTTAGCAACTATTAGTAGTAAGAAATACAAAGCTACTTTATTAAAGAATTAAATTAGTAAGTGGTCAAAGGAGCCCAAAATAAGGATAGAAAAGGCTTGATGTCTAGATGAAAATTAGGATTCCACTTAAATATCTTCATCTAACAATCTTCAATATTCCAGGATCGGTGAAGCCAACATTTCAAGAAATCTTTTTCCTTTTCAATTCTTATCAAAACATGTCTATTATCCAAAAAACCTATTTTGACTTCATTATGAAATCTAATTTTTTTGAATACCTTACAAATAGTTTCCGAAATAGAGCATACATATTAAAATTTTCCAATTAGTGTAAGCTTTTAAGGGGCAGCCATTTTTCCAATTTTATCTTCATTGAAAATTATTTCATGTTCAATTATGAAGGTCATCAGTTTCTTTATTTAGATTGATGATTAGTAGTTTGGGTGACATAAAACCTTGATGAAAGAATAATTGAGGGAGGAGAGGTTCCTTGTGCCTACCATGGGAGCAAATAAACCAAAATTCCTAATTCAATTTAAGTGATTAGCAAAATATGCATACCATTACAGTCAAGCATGCCATTTTTATTTGGGAACTATGTCATACCCAGCATTATTGGCCATATTATTGCAAATTAGTTTATTAACAACCGTGTTTTCTTTTCGAATGAGTTTATAATTTTATTTATATTATTAATTTAATCACTTATCTTTATTATTATTCAATTATGAATGCATGATATGGTATGAATAAGATTCTTAAGAATTAAGAGTTGGTGGTTGAAGATTATAGGATTATACATATATATATATGTAATGCATTTAGGAATTTGTAAAAATATTAAGTATGTACATGATAAGGGAAAATAAATACTGAAATATCTATAAGCCACATTTTACTTAGAATCTTAAATTTTAAGAGCTAGATATGGTTGACCAAAAGGGGTTAATTAGAAGTGGGTTAAATTAGAAAGGATGTACTGTGACATAACCTAACCAAAACTGATTTATCTTTAAGAAAAACCTTGGTTTAAGGAGCTATTGTTTAGGCTATATAAGCTCATAACATATTCTTGTAAGAGCTTTCAAAAACATAGACATAAAAGAGAAAGTTGGAGTCCAACTAAGACGAGCCATGAGGAAGGAGGAGGGCTTCTGCTTTATAGTAAGAAGGGGTCTAACTAAGGAGAATTTCTATAACATAATTCTTCTAGGTAGGATTCCCTTGAGTTTATACAATAAATATATATAAGATCTAAGGCAAGATAAAAAGTAATTATCTTACTAAATGCAAATTAAATTTTGGAAGATTGATAACTAGTCAATCCTCTTCATGAATCTTACTTAGGAATGAGGATATTCCTTTTACTCAATATTAAGAGAGTTATATTTGATAATAAAAAATTATCAATTAACATTATTCTCTTTCAATGTTTTTAATTGAATCATAGCAAAAATGTGTATCAACATTTTACTTGTGAATGCAAAGTAGAATCCATGATTTTATGTTACATGTTTGGCTTTGGTTATATATATATGTGGAAAATGAATATAGAATAGCAATTTGTTGATACAAAACATTTATTAACTAAGACATCATGGTATGAAACAACTTGAAAAACATGTTAATTTGCATGCCTCATGGTTGATTTAACCTATAAGCATTAAGTTAGATTATCTTGATTAATGTTAGAAAATTTATCAAATTGTGGGGATGCACAAATTTGTTAAATTTAATTCTCATAAGATAAAACAAGATAACCTTATTTTCTTATTATATGTTTCTAAAATTTAATATCTCTAATAAAATCCATATTCATTTTAAGTGGTGTGGATGTATAATGTACATTGATTATTATATTCATTGAGATGTACAATCTAAAAATCACTTAAGAAAAAATATTAGCATAAATAATATAGTATTTTTGGGTGTTCCAAACAAGTGTCAAGATTTAGGGTACAACACTTGAAACTTTTATGGTTTGAGAAAAGTTCAACCTAAACACAATATAGTTAGTGGTGCAAGATTTTCATAACAATGACAACTTTTGTTAACTCTAAATCATGACTAAGATAATTACACTCATGATCATATAATTACTTGGAAGCATAAGCTACAACCTATCCTTCTATATAATAAAGACCCCTAAGAAACTATGTAAAGTATTAATCTACACTTGATAGAACTTTCCTTGCTATGGCAATATCAACATTGAAGGTAAACTCAATATGTTCTTTAACTTAACAAAGCTCTACTCAAACTAGTTTGACCAAATGAAAGCCATACACTTCTTTGTTATTTATGTTAATAGTGCTACAATCCTTGATAAATTAGGCACTAACTTGCAATAATACTCTCAACGCTTGAGAAGCTAACAATCTTAAATATAGTAGTAGTAATCATCCAATTAATAATAGCTTGTACCTTGTTGGGATCTATTAAAACTCTCATAGCAAAAATAATATGCTTTAAGCTTCATTTCTCATTATCATCCTATTTTTATCTAGTTTATTTTTTGAAAATCCATATAATTCTTATAAGTTGATTATGGGTTTAGTGAATAAAAATACAAATTTTGTTTTTCTAAAAAATGAATGATAAAATGCTATAATCGTAATTCATGATCTCATTAAATCCTTGTTTTAAGTTATGGTTCAAACTTTGATAGTAAATAGCATGGTTAATTTATTTAAAAGAGGAGAAATAGAATCGCCTACAATGCTTTCTTTAGAATTACCTTCTCTTAGTTGTTTGGATTTTTTGTGCACTTATGTTTGTTCGACCTCTTCCAATGTAGTTTCTTTTTAGGTGTGTGCTTGTTTTCAAGGTTCAAAGTGAGAACCAAATCAAATCTTCTGTTCTAACATTTCTAATTTGCTTTTATAAACTTTCTACTTCCTTTAAAGACCAATAATTTTTAGTCCATTAACATAAAGTTAGATAAAAAAAAAATTTAAGTTTGAAACTTCACTCTTTTTGTGGTCAAAATGAAATTTTGTTTTGCGCAGATGTTAAGAATAGGTTTGCTTGTGTTTGTAAAATTATTAATTATCTATTTATATTTGATTCACAACTAAAAATTGCTCAGAAAATAAATTTGAACTAAAAACAATAATTGATAAATTCTTAAGATGTTGCTCAAACAAAAATAGATAAATATGAAACAGAAAAATCTATAATATTATTAAAGTGAAAGTTTCTTTTGATAAAAAAAATTAACTACAAGCAAATCAATATTTCTCTCTCTATAAAAGATTGACAAATATTAAAACATCTTAAATCTTAGAAAAAGGGATCTCTACTTAATAGATTGGATATTATTGATAGACAAATTGATTCAAACCAATTGGTTTACTTAAATATTGCTCAAAGACTACTCAAGAAATTGTAAAACCTACTTGCTCTTAAAAAGTTTATTACATTCACAAAAATACATAATGAGATTTTAGTATATACCAACAATCTAATTATAATGAAGATTAATATGATAAAAAAAAATACTTCTTTATTATTTTTTTTAGTATATACTATTTTATGTACAACTTCCACTAATATGTGCTCTTACTAGAAAATGGTACCAATTTAATCTAAAATAGCAAAGCTAGATTTTAAATAAAGGTAAGAAAAATGCATGTGAATGATCTCTTTCACCTTTAATTCTTTTTGTTAGGAGCGTTGTTAAATTAGATATTTCACTTTATTTAATAAGATACTTCAAAAACGCTAACGCTCTGTTCTGAGTTGAAGAATTTCTCATAAACATTTTATTTTTTAATATTTTATTAAATTGCAGATGAACGAGTCATAACTTAAAAATAACTTTGTGAATATATATTTATATATAGTCAGTTCCTAAATAATCTTAGTGAAAGCATGTTCTGTTGTTTTAGTTCACAACTATTAAAATAATTGTTAGCCGAAACTTTTGACCTTAAACGTGATAATTTGGCTCGAGTTACATCATCTTTTTAACGATGTGCGTCGAAGTGATCCACGCCGAACCTAATTAGCTACTGCCTTTAAGAATATATAAACATTAATTTGAAAGTTTAATCTTAATAAAGCTCACCTTTAGGTTCAAAAGTTCAATTAGTACATTCATGTCAACGTACAGCCTAAAATGACCACTAAGTATAGCATCGTGGTTACTTCTATTTCTAAAATCTTATCTAAACAACATTTGGTTTACTAATGTTATAAACTATATACATAATTTAGAGTTTGTAAATAGTTAATTTTGTGTGATCCTTAATTAAAAGTTATTATTTGGGATTAAAAAATGATTAAAAAATTAGAAAAAATCTAAATATCAATTATTTTTTCAAGCATCTCGCATAAGTGCAATTAAGTTATAGAAATTAAATACAAAATCTCAACTCTATTTTTTTTCGTAATTATAGATAATTTATCGTAATAATTACGTCAAAAAAATTAGTTGAAGATTAGGTAAAGTACTTAATAAGAAAGCGACACATTTATCGATAATAACAGTTCAAATGAAACTTTTAAATTTTACTAATAATGTTTAGTAAATTTTGTTTTGTTTTAAAAAAAATTAACTTTGTTTTTTTATTTTGAGATTTAGCTTTCAGCTCAATTTTATTAGTCAGAGCAATCAAATCAAATAAAAATATCAAATGATGATAAATATTATGTTTTTAAGTTTGATTTTTATGATTTGATTCATTTCATTTTAAGAATTTTAATTTAATACACCAAAAATCTTTTCATTTAATGTTGGGTTTGATCCATTAGTAAGGTTTAAAAAAGTTTACTTTTTTTAGTTTGGTTAGGCTATTGACCAATATTTCACTCTTAATTCCACTTGATCTCTAACTTGGCTTTACTAAAAACTAATTAATTCAATTAACTGATTAAAACAATTGAATAAACACCCATAAATATTTTCTTGACATTCCTTTTAAAAATTCTAATATATACCTAACCACAAATTTTCTTAAATATCTTCAAATTTCAAACACCATATAACTTTATTACTACTAAATTAAAGTTTATTTTGACACTAATAATCATATTATTAGTAGTAGAATTGAATCCACTAATTTAATCCATGAATTCTTTCAATCTTTACAACTTCTATCAAAGAATCATTTCTGTGTTACATTATGTGAGAAGCTTATCATTGTTATTGAAGTTGAACTTTATTATGCGTATGCATTCTAGTTTTTTCCAAAAAATTTTTTCATTGAGTTGACTTACTTGGAAAGTGAGAAAGAAAAGTATATTGGACCATATATTAGTCTATCCAATTTACAATACCATTGTGTTGCTTGAATTCATTTAAGATAGTCGATCTTTCAATCAAACAATGCCCAATAGACAATCTAATAAGTTCATCTGGTGATCCAGTATGTATATAAAAACTTAGTTTTAAAAATCTATTTTTAATGAGAAAAAAGTTCTTAGGTTAACTTATCTTTTATAACTATTTAATTTTACTCTCAGGTTTTCACCAATTATAATCCTTGTGTATCAAAATATTAAGTCATATGTTGTGCATATTAAATAAAAAAATTTGATTTAAAATATTTATGTTCGATTATTGTGGGGACCAAACTCACCTTTTTCTAGGTAGTGTTAGATCATCTTTTTCTTTTACTTTTCTTTGACTTCTTTTTGTATCCATTTTTTTATATTAAAAATGAGCAAGCAATCGTAAATATAGAAATTCATTATTGTAAAGCCATGTCAAGAAAAAACATTACCATTTCAGAATATAATTAAGAGGTTCTAATATAATGAAAATAAAAATTGTTAGATATTCATTTGAGAAAATCAAAAAATAGGCATCTAATGATAGTATAAGCAACCAATCAAATTCATCTCTCCAATTCTCAATTAGATTTTTTAATTGCTATTTTTCACTATACATCAAGTAATATCAAATTAAATGCATGCATATAAGATACAAAACATGCATGCCATTTTCTAATTGTAATAGCCTTATCTTAGGATTGATCTCATTCACGAAGTTATCCTTTTTTTAACATGAATTCTTGCAATTCTTTTATTCTTATATTCTCTCTTTCTTTATCTCTCCTCTAATTAAGCTATAGATTTAGGAATTTCCCCAATATTCAAAACATCCTAGTACCCATTCAGTTGATTCCACACCTTTGCATTGATTCATACTTATTTTGATGTATTGATAATCTTTTACATAATTATCATGCATTCCATATTTCAAATTTGTAACAACAACCTTGCTTGTTGAATCATATTGAAGTAATGTTCCACAAACTTTCAGTTATTTTATATATACAATGTATTACACTCCCTCCTTATGTATCATATGTTTTGCTAAAGTTATTGATGCAAGGTCTAAGAGGAATCTCTACATGATATACTAAATGCTACTGCATTTGTCATACATTCAAATCATTTATGAAAATAATGCACTCCTACTAATTAACATATTGTATAGTCATTCAAACGTACCTTAAATTTGGTCATATAACTCTTCTTTATGTCATAAATTGTTTGATCATCGGTCCACTTAAAATACAAATCATTTCCTCAAAAGTATTATAGGCTCAATCTCTATCTTACATATGGTTTAGTAGGCCGCTTGACTCATTCATGTATTAAACTATCTATATAAGATAATGTATTGTGCATTTATTTTAAATGTGTCACATATTATCTATGATTTGTTCTATTTCACATGTTTGTTATTTATTTTTAGGTTGATACACTATACATTATTCATTAATGTACCATATATTTCCGCTAGTTACCTAATCTCACTTACGAATTCTTCATTTTGATGAAATATAGTATACTTAGTATTAAAATATTGCATGTTTCTTATGGTTTCACTCTCAACGAAAGTATTGTCTATTGTTTGAGCATGACATACTTAATATTATTATTATACCATAAGTTTCTTTAAATATTTTTTTTATATCTATTCATTTTTAGGTCTATCATACTATACAGGTAGCCTAACATATTATACATTGTAACTAATTTATTACAATAATTCTCATTTTTACAATGTTTAAGAGATGATATATCATAAAATTAGGCTAATGTAATTATGATGAGGTATGTTTTGAAGTTGTAAAACAAATTCATGGAATATAATATTTTTAAATAAAAAAATATTAACATATTAGAGAAATTTTGGAAAGTGTCTCATAATTTAAAATTTAGACAAAAATGTTATTTAAGCATACCAATAAGAAGAGCACTTCAATATGAGCCATTGAGTTTGTAATTTTTGAATGCTTATAAAAACTTAATAAAAAGTGAAGATGACAGGAAAAGCTTTGGTGATGGGAAAAGCATTTTGGAGGTAGTGACAGGAGGAGCACTTGAATAACATTTAAGACGCTATGCATTTGTGCTTGAGCAATAGCTTCTATCATTAATGGTTAGAAGGCCAATGAGGGATTTCCTTCATGGTAATTCCCTTTACTCTTAAGGGTTCCTCTTCTCTCATTCATTCTTTTATAAAGGTTTTAAGGCAAGTGAAAGAGCCTTCTCTTGATAAAATTAAGCTAATATCATTCTATAAAAATGAACCAAAAGTGGCATTTGATGAAGATGAAACAAAAAAGCTGGCTACCCTTGTCGAGTTCATGACAATTTATGAATTCTTTCATGACAAACCTAACATGGTGGTCTTATGGCAAGTATTCTTGAAATTTGGCTTTAAAGGATTCTTTGCAATCGACTATTTGGACCATAAACATTCATTGATTCATTTCTCCATTAAGAAAGTATATTTGAAATGCTAGTTAAAAGAAATATGGAGCATTGACAAATTCCTCATAAGGGTTTGAAGTGGTCAAAATTCTTCTAGCTCAACTTTGAGCCTTTAGTTTTTCTAGTATGCATTTCCTTTTAGCATCTTCCACTCCAATTGTTCAAAAAGTTTTATCTCTACTTGCCGTCATCAGTTATTAAAACACCTTTAAAATTGGACTTAGCAACAAACTATCCCTCTTGCTTACACATTGCTAAGATTTGTGTGAAGGTTGACCTCACTAAAGAGCTACCCAATTATATTTGAATATCTAAGAAATAGAGCTACAATAAAGGTGGCAAATGATAGAGGGTCATATATGAAAACCTTCCTTCCTTTTGCATACATTTACATAAAAAAGGTAATGTAAAGCACTAATATAAACTCCTCCATCAAAATCAAAGAAAAGAGGATCCACTATATTAAGTTGTTTCTAATGAAAAGTTTTCTTATGTGAGTTCCCAATTGGAGCATACTACTCAATGTATTAATCAAGCATCTCAACAAGCCCTAATGATAGATGTACCTCCTAGCCATCAAGAACTTTTTATAGACATCTTCTAAGCTTAACATGAACTGCATCCTTTTGTCAGAGGATATACAATTTAACACCTTGGATCAAAGATCTCCACTAGATAAGATTAGAGATGATTATTATGATAAAGAAAATAAGACACCATAGAAAAGGAGGTCTATCTCCTTATCAAATTTTGAAACCTCTTCTATCCAATGCCAAGACCACAAAGATGACTCACTTTCTTTCTAGCATTTCAACCAAGCTCTAAAAGAATAAATAGTAAGACTTGTCTTTTTCCTTAACATTGAAGAAGACTTCACCTTATTTAAAAATAAAAAGGTCTGACAAAGAAAAAATCAAATTCCTATATTGTCTCACCAATACTTAAGGTAAAAGCTAAAAGCCTCCATAGATCCCTTCTCTTCCTAATAATGTTTAATACCTTATTATGGAACATTTAGGAGGAGAATAACAAGAAGGTTACCACCCACTTATATTTATCCTTAAGTTTTCCTTTTTAGTTTTATTTTAGCATCTTGTAGGTACAAGAAAACTTGATTTTTTTCTAACATAAATTACACTTTGATTGTAGTCTCATAAATAAAAATAAACAAATTTGGATGTTTTGACATGAAAATTTCTCTTGTAAAGGGAAATTTATCATTGATTAATTACTACATGTTATGACCAGGATAGTTGATTTGGCTAAGCAAGTAACTTGCACCTATGGAACAACCTCGATAATCACTCAGTTTCTATTACCTATTTACGACTAGTAAAATGAGTCTTCAACTTAATTGCTACACCGGATGAAAATAAAAGCACAACTTAATAAGACATTGGAGTTATGGTGTAATTTCATGATGCCATTCATCATTGTGGTCTTATTCATCTTTTTTCTTATGCTTCAGCTTCATGTGATTTGGGAGAAGGAAAGTTGCATAATATGAAAAAACAACTATCAAACTTCAGTGAAACAGTATTGTTGAGACAATTATTATGGTTCTTATGTTCAACATCTAAGTAAAGCTCATTTGAATCACTCACTTACTACACATTCTGACAATAACAAACTCCAAACCAAGTACCTTCAACTTTCAATATATGTGGATCAGTTATGCCTCCTTCCTTAATGTTATTAAGGAGATTGAATTTTGTTGATTGAAAGTAGAGGAGTGTATATAGTGTCCTAGAAAATTAAAAGACTTAAACTATCACAAAGAATGGAATTATCATTAGTTTAGCAACATCTTCGAAATCATTAGTGACGCTAGGTAGAAGGTTTTTGAGCTCAAAAGTATATACAAACAATATCAAATTGATAAAGCTTTTAAGGATCTCATGGTTACTCAAAATCACCCAATACAGCTTTTAGGAATGAAGAAACTTAATGGTGTAAGAAAGCTAGGCTAAAATAGTAGCAAGAAGGGGATTGTTCCATTAAATTCTTTCATGTCTTAGTCAAAGCTAATCACAATACACTTAGCATTAATTAGATTAAAGGCTCCTAAGGTAATTGGCATAAGATTATTAGAAAATTGTGTTGTGGCAATGAACTTTTATCAAAATCTATTATGCAAAGTCTCATCTAATGAAGCTTGTATACTTACAAGCAACATTCTCACACTTCTCATAGTAGTTGATAATGCGTAATTACTAAAGTAGGTGATGCTTAAGGAACTCAAATAGACTAATCAAGAGATCATGTCCAAGCTCATTAAATTTAAAATAAATGAAAAAAATCAAGAGAATAGACAAAATGATGAAAATCAGTGATTTAGCATTAAATAGCAAGACCACAAGATAGGCTGCATGTGGAGGCACATTCTAGATGTGTTGAAGCACATGTTGTAGAGTGTTAACCGAGCACCAAGCACAAAAACACAAGGATGCATGTAGAAGGGCACTATGTGTGGAGCACCTGTGCTCGCTGGTGTGTGGGCTTGAGTGAAAAAGGTGCATGTGTAGTGTACATGTGCTAGTCAACTACCTATTGCAAATGCAGAACTGCATGTTCTCCAGCCTACCACTTACTTACACATGGACAGGAATAGAAAGGTTTATAATTTGTTGAATTTTGGAAATTTTAAATTTCTTCTAAAAATTACATATTTTTTATTTTATAATTAAAATTATATCCTAATATCTATATAAAGAGATGAGAAATATGTGTGAAGAAATTTAGAGGAATTTCAAAAATGTTTTGAAGAATTCTAAAGAATATGAAGAGAATTCAAAAGAATTCAAAGAATTCTAAGAATAAAAAATTAATAAATTCAGAATCTCTTAAAGAAAAATTTTTTAGAAAATTCGATCTCCCTAAGGTAAAAGTCCTCTTCTTCTCCTTTCTTTTCTCATTATTTCTAACATTTCATAGATAGACCATGGATGGTGTTCAACATTGGCAAGAATAATTCTTCAGAGACCAATTGTCTTCACTAGATTATGTTTTATGCTTTCTTTGCTTAAATATTATTGGACAAGACATCTACATGGATGCTAGAGACATTATAAGAGGGTGCACCATTACAAAAAAATTAGTTAATGTCAATACTATTCTAATACCTAAAACAAAGAATCTAAATAGCTTTGCTAACTTTTTACCAATTTTTGTATATTTACATGTCTCAAAATGATCTTCTTCAAACTAATAGATCAATGATTTGTAAGAATTCTTACATAACTTAGTCCCTCATGAATAGTTTAGTGCTACCAAGGGGAGATGTATTGAGGATAATTTTTTATAGCACAGGAGATGATTGAATCAATTAAAAAAAATATAGAGTCAAAAGTACATAACTAATCTTGACATGAAGAATGCTTTTGGTTATATTTCTTAGAAATTTCTATTGAAAGTCTTGTTAAAATTGAATTTCAACAAGAAACTTTTTTGTCCATTATGAATATATTATACTTCATTTGTTTTCTATCATTATTAATGCCCATTATTGAGGCTTTTCTAGGCCTTCAAAGATGCTAACCAAGGTAATTCACTTTCCCCTCTATTGTTCATTATGTTTATATGTTCTTTTAGCTAGGACCTTAATCAGTTATGCCTACAAGGTAAATTTCTCCCTTATGCTCTACCAAAAGGTTGTATTAATGTTACTCACCTGTGCTTTACTGATGACATAATCATAATTTCTCAGGGAAATAAAAAATATATTCTTAACCTTGAGAATCTTACTAATTTGTTTCAAGAATAATCATGCCTCCTAATTAATAAATAAACAGGCCAATTTGTTTTGCTTCAAAATCCCCATAGCCTTCCTTGAATGTAGCTTGTCTTGAGAAATAAAGATATCCATATTATTTAAACTACATTTAGAGAAGGTGACTAACAAATTTGTGGGTTGGAAACATCAATTACTTTCAATAGTTGGGAGATTGACCCTCATCAAACATATTCTTACATTGATGTCCATTCATAATTTCATGGTAATGAATCCATCCAAGTAATTTTTCTTGATAATGGAATGCTTGTTAATTGGATTTCTATGAAGTGACTCTAAATTGGGACTTAAAGAATGATGGAGTAGCTAGAGTATATCTTATTGGAGAAGATGGTCTAAGACTAAAAGGATTCGAAGATGTTCACAAGATTGAGTTAAAGGCTTTGTTGAAAATTAAAAAATGGACTTTATGGTCAAGACTTATGCAAGGTAAATATTGTGCACAAGACCAAAAGTTGGAGATCTTGACTACATATAAATGTATATTATGGGTGAAGCATATGGTGGAAGCAGCACATAGAAAGCTCAAGTTCTAATCATTACAGTATTGGACATTAACTTCTAGTGAGAAATTCTCTTCTAATTTAGGCTTAAAACATGATAAAAAAAGAAAATGATTATATTTGACACCAAAATATAGATATGGAACACCCACATATCCCTTTAGATATTCATTTTTCTATGAAGATTACATAAAGGTCTCTTGCCTTTCCCTAAGATTTTATGTAGGTCTGGCTTGCATCTTCAGTTAATGTGTCCCTATTGTTTGGCTATTGTTTCCCTAAATCATTTATTTGTTAGTTGTAAGTGTGCTTGCCTAGTTTGGAATTTTTTTTCTAAAGTTATGTACATTCCTTATTAATAGGGTCAAAATAATAAATACACTCTATGACATTGGTGAAACTATAAGCTATCTCAACTATGCTAGGGGAAATTATCACACTATTATCGAGTCTAGCTAGTTGATAATTATGGAAAGTGCAAAAATTTCCCATTTCAAAGGGAGTATATTATAGACAAAAGAACATGTGCCAATGCCTGGTCTCTACTTTGCAAGATAGCTATTAGCTACACCTACACTCAAAAATGTTCAGATGATCTTAGACTTGTGACCATTAGGCTGCTACATCATTTTTCCAAAATTAAAGATATGAAAATTACTAAAGTTTGTTGGTTTTCTTTTCCCTTCAACTATTTAAAACTCAACTTAAACAACTAAGAAAAGTGATACTTGGGTGCTATAGAACTTGAATATAAGGAAATTATTAATGTGACTATGAGAAGTTCCTATGTTCATTAGCATAGGCTTCCCCATATAAAAAGCATTTTGGACATCTAACACATCAGTCCATTCAACGTTAACAAATCTATAAGGAAGATAATGCAATTGTAAATGCCTTAGCACAATTAGCTAGCTCTTTTCATAGAGTTAATACTTGGAAAGTAAGCAACTCCTTAATTTATTATAAGCCTTGCTATACTAAATGAAGGAAGTTTTTCATACCTAAGGATCAATCATTACATTAAAAACTATGCCCTCAGTTCGAGTTAATTGGTGGTCAGATGTAGACACTATTTCTAGAGTAGTTTCACTCTTAGCTTTTATTGTAGAGCCTACTTATTCTCACTCCTCTTATATTTTGAGGTAGATGCTGACTTAGGGTTTTGTTTGCATGACTAAGAATTTTTATACTCTATTTCTCTATTTTGGACACAACATTT
Source organism: Vanilla planifolia (assembly GCA_023846275.1). Lineage (NCBI taxonomy): Eukaryota > Viridiplantae > Streptophyta > Magnoliopsida > Asparagales > Orchidaceae > Vanilla > Vanilla planifolia. Next base: position 22,943,285 of record CM043874.1, read on the forward strand.
GAGTTTTAAAAAATAATAAGGATATAAATATAAGTTTAGAATTTGAATTGGCTATAATTATAATTTTTTGGAGGGATGTTAATGCAATTTTTAGAATTGGGTAGGATTATAATTTCATAAATCTTAATGGAGGTATAATTAACTTTGTGGAGGATAAATGTATATAAACAAAATGTTGTTGATATATGCAAACACAGCACTACTAAAAAGGTAATGTTTAACTACAACAATAGTGACAAAAATAGTGTATTCAAATAATATTACTTATGATGACAATTTAACTTGAGATGATTTCCAAGCTAATTTAAAAATAAATTAATATTGATTTCAAAAGGTAAACTAACTTTTTTACCACCTTAACTCAATATTTAAGCTTGTGATCTAACCTCCCCCAACATGCTTTCAAAATTGTCCTCCATTGTGGGTTTACAAGAGGCTTTGGTTTTACTCTATTGTGTATACGAATAGTCAGGACGTTGACTGAGGTGTTGTTGATGTGTTGTCCAAATAGATCTATAATTTTGGACACTCTTAGTTGAGAGTTCGTAGTCATTTTTGAGATATTATTTTGTTTTTTCTTTGTTTTTACTATATTACATAGAATTATCATGGATCTTTTGAAATGAACGTGGGGAGCAAGTTTTACTAAGGTGCTCAGTTTTGTTGTAGGAATAAAAGGGGAGGAGGTTTTTCCTATCAAGGTGTTGCATTATAGAGAGAAAGAGAGATATGAGAGCAAAGATCCATTCATCGATGGGTTTAATTTTAACCAAACTAGTGAGTTAGGTAGTGTGCACTATTTCATTCATATTAAATCTGTATAGTCAACCTCGGTCATGCACAGGCATGTAGGTCCCATGTGAGCTGCTCTAATATGGGTGTAGGAATTTAACCCACAATAAACCAAGTTTAGGATTGGGATCCCATGGTTTAAACAACTGGTAGAGAAAGAGAAATCATGCAAAAGTTTGTTTAAACACTCACTTGACCAATTCAGAAATAAGATCAATCAATCCATTACTTATTTTTGTATAAAGGAGAGAGAAAATAGAAGAGATAGTTAGAAAAAATCATAATAATAATAAATAGAAGTAAATAAAAATACATAAAGTTTAAAATGACTAAAATAAATAAAATAATAATAAATAATGAATATAAAAAAATGAAAGAGGGCCAATGGTTATGAAAGAATTAAGTAGGAAAATGAAAGCATTTGGGGACATATATGAAGTAATTAATAAGCATTTAATTGTGCAATAATTATTATGGGATCGATTATGCCTAGATAGAGTAATATTATGAATTTTATAAAAAAAAGGATTATGTAATAATTTATGTACGTAAGCATAAAAGGCATTATAGTATTGGATTCAAGTATATAAATCTAATAGCCTATGATGTAACATAATATTATATTTTCTTATATTTTTATATGATGTAGCAAATATTATGTTGCAATAGTTATGGCTTTTATTTCTATGGTTACATGGATAATTAGTTTGGCAAAATCTCTACTTGCAAGTTATTCTACTTGTTATGATTTTCTCATAAATAGAATAAATCAATTGAATGGAAACATATACTAATTATAAAATCAACATTTGGTATGGCATGATAATTAGTTTATAATATAAAATAAAAAGAAGACAAAAATCAATCTTTAAGACCAAATCCTCATATTACTTCTACAAGGATGCTCTTAAGGATAAGATGCCCTTATGACCTAGTGTGATAGGGCAAGGACTTCCTGATGGTGAGGATATCCTTATACATTTTATAGTTAATTTTAAGATACTCTCTTATTTGATAGATGTTAGCTAATGTTATATAATATTGATTATTGAATCCAAAGGACAATTATTCAAAGAAAACTTTAGAATTTATGAAAAATAATACATGTAAAATTAGAAATAAAGTAACATTCATGGAAAATATTTATGGCATTATTGGTTTCTCATGCATCATTTTCTTATTTTTAGATATTACTTTATACTGATGTGATTTTTATTATTTTATATTTTATTAGTTATCTTATTTAATTTATCTACTAAACTCATTAGAGTCTCATTAGTATTTATATCATAAGAACATCTAAAGCACTTAAAGATAAGGATATTGAGGCTATGAGGGATGCTCCTATCTCTGATATTTGAGAATAGGTAATGCATTATTTGTGTTAGCCTTTTGGTATGGTGTTGCATTATAGATTTTAGTTTTATAGTTATTCTGAGTTGGATGATTATATATATTTTATATCTATGAACTTTTAGTTATGAAAATGTTTTATTTTTTTTCTATGACATTATCTAAATGGATTTAGGAAATATGTTTCATTGACATGTCCCTACCTAGGTTTAGTGTCCTCATTTGTCCTATTAATTATTTTAAAACTCTAATTTATCTATATTATTATACATATGATTTGCTGGGGCTTTGATATATTGTATATTATCATTAATGTGTCATATGTTAGGCTTATTTTCAATGTTATAGATCTAAAAGTTTCTTCATTCTTCCTAATATTCTTACAATGAACAATTAAGATAAAATTAACAAACTAAGAAATATAAATATATAACATATATGTTTTTTCTTTACAATATCCATCTATTCTTACCACCCAATGTTGTTATGTTCTTCCTAATTTGCATACCTTAGGTTTTTACATGTTTAGAATATCATCATAGATCTTTCCAGTCTAATTTTATATCTTAGGTTTAATTCTTTCAAAGTTCACATCTTAGGTTTTCCATTTTCTTATAGTTCTCTATCTTAGGACTACAATGTTAACTTCTTCTTTTGCCATTTTTTGGTATATTTAGGAATCCATTTTTTTATAATAAAAGCAAGTAAGCTATCACAATTATGAAAACAAATTTTGTAATGACATATTAATCTAGCACATGGCTATTTTGAAATAAGTTTCACAAAATTCTATGGCAACAAAAATAAAACTATTATATGTTCATCACTAAATAAATAGAACTAGTTATCATAGTAACTTATACATCTTTATATAAACTCATAACATTTTTGACCAAAATAGTGAAAATATTATCTCCCTTATTGTTTCCCTTGAGTTTCATATTGTGTTTTATTATTTCTTAAAATATTAAATAATAAAATAAACTAAGCTAATACTAATTAACTTAGTGACAAAATAATGTTTCATATATGTAAAGTAAACATTTTGGGGTCATGTTGCATTCTAGGTCCATATCACATAATAAGATATGAAAACAACATGCAAAAATTATATAAATAAAATTTTCAACTTATGTTTTGAAATTCATCTAATAATCTATTTGAAGGAATTATGTATATTCATTCTAGCACTTTTTTATGTTTTCAAAATTTATCATTCCCTTTTAATAGGTTCTATAAAAGAATTTAGTAATTTTAAATTATTTTGGTCTTCTCATCCTAAATATGTTATTTTGGAATGAAATTTACCCTATAATGACCCCTTTGGCTCCACCTCTAAAGCATGTTATTCTTGCCTGACTCTTCTTTCGAAACATATTATTTCTAAATGGGATATGCCACTTTAAACAACCACCAATTAAGCCTTTTCTCAAAAATAAAATTTCCATTACAAACAATGTTCGTTTTGACTCATTTTTTTATTTTCCTTTTTTTCCAATTCACTTGTAAAAATAATTTAATTTTTGTGATACTTCACTTTTTCTTTATTAGTCATTCACAAGATACTATAACATGCTCATTTACATTAGAATTATGAAATCAACTTAAAACATAATAACATGCTAAAACTATAAACATCTAATGGTATTACAAGAAACCAATAAATTTTTCTATTGAAATCTCAAATTAAATATTTTCATTGCTATTGGTCATTATACATCAAGTAACATCACCTCAAATAAATGCATATAGAGTACAATACCTATCTACTTTTTTTTATTGTAGTGGTCTCACCTTAAGATTGCTTTTGTTCACAAAATTGACTTTGTTTTATCAAACCCTAATTCATTTTCTTAAAGATTTAATCTCTTTGCATAGCTACATAAAGGAATTCTCCCAATTCCTTCTTCTCTTCTCTCTTTTCTTTTTGCTTCTTCTATTTGACTATAGATTTAGAATTTTTGCCAATTTTAAAAACTTTTATAATAGCCAATCTTGAGCTCCTTTTATAACTCATTTGACCAACTTCTCAACCACTTTTTCTTTCAAATCACCACCAAGTTTGATTCTCAATCTATTAACCACTCTTTTCTCCCAATCGATGCACCATCTCCTCTTTTGTAGATTTTGCCACTTGGTTTGCTATCAAGCTAGGTTCTTTTGCTTGTTTTAGATTACAATTTTAGGATTTTAGAAAGAAAATTAAAATCTAATTTAATTTAAACCAAGTTTGTTAATAAATTTCTATAACCTTTCCTTTCAAACTATGTCCAAAACTTTGTTGATCATTCCATGTGCTTAACGTTCAACCTATCAATACTTTTTTGTATTTTTTTTGTCTTGTTTAGCATTTTCAATAGTTTTTCTCACTTTAGAAGGCATAGAATATTTTTTATTATTTTTGTTAAAACCACTTTGGATTTTAATTCTAACATCGTGGCACTTTTTTGTGTCAAGAAAATATCGTCATGCTTTTTTTAAACTTTGTCCTTATCGAATTTCATAATTCTTTAGTTCATTTTCTACTTTTAATCATTTTTTAGACTTCTCTAAAGTTATTAAATAATTAATTATTAAATCCTTGATCTTCCTATTCATCTCTTAGAAAGCTCTGATTTAAACCAATATGGTGTCATTGACTTCCAAAATATTATACACTTTGTTTTCCGACTTATGTCCCTGCTTTGAGGTGTCATATCTCTTTTTTAGTATTACAATTTTTAAAAAAAATAAAATAAATCTCTAGCTTTTCTAAAAAATTCAAAATATTAGATAATAACAAAATTTTATTTTATTACAATTGGGATGCCACACCATCGCATCACTAAAATGCTAATTTTGTTCAAGTTAAGATTTTTTTTCATTATGTTATATTATTAGATCACATGTGTTATAATTTAGTTATCATACATCTACTCATCTTGGATCTATGGGTTCAACAATCTCTTTTCTTTTCGTGATGACAATCACAAGTTTATTTGAAATGAAAAACAAAACATCCAAAAGTTCTCCAAAATGTATGAATGCAATGCACAATAAAGAAAGCATGTACATAATTAAAATTGAAATTTTCATTTCATTACAAAATCGAATTATAATTTATTTTGGCACATATTGCATTTTTATTTCATATGGATTCTCACCCACTTTTGACTTTAACGAAAATAGATAACCCAATCTAATCACCATTATTGCCTTCCTTCGCTTGAAGAACCTTGAAGCATCACTCTTCAAGCCATCAAATTTTATTGCAGATATAGAATTTTAAATTTGTCTCAAATTTAAAAAATTCTTATCAATATAATTTCTAATGCTCAAAGGTAGATAGTCATAATCAAGGAATATTGATAATCCTTTGGGAAGTAAGTGTTGTATCTAGTAACGATAAAAGTTTATGACAAGACAAAAAAGTATGATGGTTGAATTATTATTATGGTGGTTGTTGGCATGAATTTGAAGTTTCCATAAGTTCTTTCTCCATTAATGCAACAAGAAGTTCAAAATGAGGTTTTCCTAAGCTTCCAAGCTTTAATAAGTTAAAAAAAATGAGTGGAAGCATTATATGCTTAGGGTCCTCCATTATTATTAAGCATTGTTTGATGACTAAAACATAGAGAATATGAGGACATTAGAGCTTGATATTCTTTGCAAAATTATGATTGCTAGTTGAGAGAGTCAATTCATACTCCAAAGAATCTATTGACCAACATTAAATGACTATTTGTTGAGAACAAAAATGTGGCAAAAGGCTAATGGTGTAGTAATGTAGCTTTTATATTTAGATCTAAAAAAATAATGGAGTAGAGAATGTTTTGAATATATGCATCCTAATTGAGTGTCTCAAATCCTCATATGGATGTTGTATGTGAAATTTCTAAATGAGTTAGTAAAGGACTTGTCATAATCATAGTCATTAAGGATTGTTGAAAGAGTTGGCTTATATAAGAATTCAAAGAAATTTAGTTTAATGCCAATATACTCGTAATTAATATAAATGTTTTCTCAAACATAAGGATGATAGACTTTTGGTGATTTGTCTACAACGTGTTCTAATCGTGAGTCCTCAAAAAGAGTTCTTCTTTTTTAGAGTTACAATAGTGGAAGTTAATTTGTGAGAATGACATGAAACTAAGAAATAAAGGAAGGATATGAGTGTTTTTGTCACAAAAGGAATTAAATTTTCCAAGAAGTTTTGAATTTATAAAATTCTAAATTACTTCATTCATCATTTTTATCCCTTAATATAAAAGTTTAGATACAATATTTTATAATAAAATATATAATATTTATAGCATGTTGTTCTTGAACAAAATAGAAAAATTTGCAAATTCTTTACTAAAACGAGCCTTTTTGTACATTCATGAGCTACTGAGCCCACCCAGAAGCCTATGCCAAGGCATTGTTCACTTGCATAGGCGCATTCCAATATGTGGATAGGTTTGGTCACATGCACATTGTCTACATCAATGTATAGGTACATGTACCATTGGCATAGACCATGTACGACATAGGTGACAAACATCCTCATGTGTGGAGCGCATGTAAGTAGTCCTGAGTGATTGTGCATGACCTTTGCATATAGGTGTCAAGCATATCATGTCCTCTTATATGCATTATGGCCCCACCACATGCAATGCTTGACATCAACATTACAATGTGTGTTCCAACTAGTCTACAACAAGCCTCTACAAATCGTTCTTACTACATGACGCCATTGTGTCAGTTTTTGTCTTTTTGTCTCCACCCTTAATTTTCTTCAATATTTTTGGATTTAATGAACCTAGAATTGAGTTTCAAATCATAAGCCTATTTTTTTAATATTTGAGTCTCATCAAATCTTTCTTTCCAAACTGATTATTTGCAAAATCTAGTTTTGATATCTTTTTTGAGAGGTTGAGACTTTCATCGTCCCGATCAAGTAGTTTCTTTGACTGTTGCTAGCAATAGATAATTTTGATAAGTATTCATTAGCCTTTTTTCTTGGTCAACATGAATAATACCTCTTATCAATGTTTCTTTATCTTATGTCAGAATGAAGCATTATCCATCCTTCAAAAATCTATATTGTTGTGCTCATCGATAACAGATGTCATATCAATCCATATGCATAGACTCCGTAGTACAAATTGACAGACATCTAAAAGTACCACTTCACAGATGACCTTATCAAGGTAGATTTTTATGATGAAAATTTTCACTATATATTATTTTTCAAATCTCATATTAGTGTCTGTATGAATCAACCCAATAAAATAAGGTCATGGAAGTAATATAATCTCTAAGTTTATCCTTTTCATAAGATTTTTTGATGTCAAGTTTGTACTTTTAGGGATAATAAGAGTACTAATAATCTCTTCTTTTACTTGAATTTTAAATGTGAAGAGTTCTATTCTTTATTTTGTTTCACGTCATATCACTTTTTGACTCATCATATGAGATAAGTTTTCATCAATTTGAGTATAGGATTTAAGTACCTTTTTAAACTTCATTATAATAAGTATTTTATCCTAATTAAACTTTTTTAGAAATAATTCAGGATATACTTCCTAACATTTTTTATGTATGTGCCTTGTCTTCTTGTGGTGATTAAAATACTCTTAGGTTCTACTAGTAGTCATTATTATAACATACTCTTTCAGATAATACTCTTCCTTTTGTTGCTTATTTTTGGGTTTATAGGTAGACTTTTTGGTATTTTGTTCTTCTAATTTTTTATCTTTGTACTCATTCTTTTTTTTAGCCATTATGAATGTATTAACTTGTTTTAAAGATTGAATAAAAAAAGAGAAGATTTAGTGGTAATAAGATAATACAAAACTGTAATATACTTTGACATTGTGTGCAACTCATTGATTGGTATTCCTAAATTTATAACTTATTATTAAAATTCTATGATATATTTTTATACCATTTTTCAATGTTAGTGTCGTAAGATATGTCACTTTCTCTATGTTTCATTCATGTAACCCATGGGATAAAATTCTTTTCTAATTAATTTTTTGATTTACTCCATGTCACTTTCGTACTTGTACCACTTAAGTGAGTATTCCATCAAGCTAACACATCACTCATCATTTTTAATTAAGTATACACCATTTTATTAAGTGATGAATAATCATAAAGAGTGACATATGTCTCCAGTTGCTCTAAACAAATATCTGAGTTCTTTGTAACAACTATATCATCTTGAATTATTAAATCAAGTGTAGTATCTATCTTGAAAGGATGTTATCAATTTTTATGTATTGAAAGGGTGAGATTGATATCATCTTAATCTTTTTATAATTATCTTAGGATCATTAATTAATCTAAAGTTCTTTTGATTAAGAATATTTTATTTTGATAGATTATTTTTTAGATCTAGTGCATGAAGGGACTAAGATTTTAGCACCATCTCTATTAAAACATATATGTTTTTGTAAGGTTAATAAAGCTACTTGTTGCTCCAAGTATAATGATGAAATAATCAACATTAGCACTTTGACTGAAGCCTTATCTTTTGTGGCTTACTTTTCAACTATCTTCTTCTTAACTCTACCAACAACATCAAATCAAAGAGTTTTGATACAAAAAATAATATGATCTATATGCAATGTGTTCTCATCCCAAACCCTCGATAATAGACATTTCTTTTAGAATCATAGTAGCAAAAGTTGAGTTTGAAAAATGTGAGGATCTAAGAAAGAAAGGAAGGAGAAAATGATTTTTGTCACCAATAAAATTGAATTCTCTAAGAATTTTTAAATTTATGAAATTTTAAATTACTTTATTCATCATTCTTATTCTTTTATATAGAGATTTAGATATAATCTTTTAAATTTTACAAAAAAAATGTGATTTTTTTGACAAAAATAGAATTGTTTACAAATTCCATGCTACAACAAGCCTACTTACATATTAGGAGACCCAAAAAAATAAATGCTACTAAAATATTTAGCTATAATAAAGTTGGTATCAAAGCCTAAGTTAATGTGGCTCATATTAGATTTAGGGTATCCATAGGAATACTTAGTTTATTATGATATTAAGATAGGGATATATGATTATATAAGTTAAAGTAATCAATCTGTGTTCTAGTTAAGTATAGTATTTTCCTCATTAACACATATGGTTATATCCCTTAGAGTTGCATTAAGAGACTGAATGGAAAGAGATTAAGTTTAAGAAGAGCCAGAGTTAGACCGACCAATTTGGCTTCTAACACTTTAGGTTTAGCTAAAACCACAAGTGGAGCCATTCTTGAAGGCTTTCATGTGGTCAAGGCTATTAGTCATTATAAGTGCACTTTAGCAAGAGAATCCTAATATTCATGAGGTGCTTTCTAGATTATAGTAAGGAAAGTCTAAGGACTTCTTTATCAAGGATGATATTTTGACCTGTCATGATAGGTGGTGTGTCATTTAGCAACAACAGTTCAAAGAATACCTACTAAAAAAATTTGATGATTGCAATTTAGCAATACATCCTAAGGAAGCTAATATGTATAAAATCCTCAAGATCATCTTCTAAAAGAGATGTTTAAAAAAGGATGTGATTCTCTATGTTTAGAGGTACTTGATTTGTTAGAGAGTTAAAGTTGAGCACCTACTTCAAAACTTGGCTATACCAAAATTGAAATGGGATAAAATTATAATGGACTTTGTGTAAACTTGTCAAATACAAGGTAAGGCTAGGATATGGTTTGAGTAATAGTAGAACAATTGATTAATCAAATTATTTTCTTGTTATGAAAAAGATAACTTAATAGACAAATTAATAGAGTTGTAGATGTAATAGATTATTCATCTATATAGAGTGCTTAGAGTGAGTATCTTAAATAAGGATAACTAAGTTCACTTCTAAAGTTTGGAATCATTTGCATTAGGCATTATGATCCTCTTTTTAATTCAACACAGTCACTTATACCCAAAGAAATGGTCAATTAGAAAGGACAATTTAAACCTTTGAGAGTTTGTTGAGGCTTAATGTTTAGTCCTACTCCTCATATTGATATAGGAAATTATCATTAGTAGAGTTTATTTTTAATAATAACTATCAATCAACCATTGTCTCCACATTGTATGAGGCTTTATATGGTTGACATTGAAGATCCCACTTGCTTTAGGCTAAGGGTAAGTCTATGTAGATATTTGGACCCAAATTACTAAGGAGTTCTATAGATTGTGTGAGAGATTGTGTGTGGTGTAGGATTATTAGAAGAAATACTTTGATAGTAAGCATAAAAAGGTCAGCTTTGTGGTTGGAGATCTAATATTTATGAAGGTAAGCCTTATGTGAGGATTGTTGAAGTTTGGAAAACCTTCTAAATTATGAGACAAATACATTGAACATTATTTGATCATGAAGAATATTAAGACAATAGCATAATGACTTTAGTTACCATATGCTTTAGTTATGATACATGATTATTTCCATGTATCTAATATGAAGAATTATGTCTCAAATCCTTCTCATTCTCTTTTAAAGGAGCCTAAAGTTCTTTATTTATAGCCAGATGTTTCCTATTTGGAGCTCCAAATTTGTATCCTAAATTTTAGTACAAGATAGTTGAGAAATAAAAGCCAACGCATGGTCAAGGTTTTATAGAATAATCAGAAGGAATGAGGGGCTACTTGGAAAGTTAAGATTGAGTTAAGATGCAAGTGATAAGATATTTTCTATATTTCAAGTACAAAATCAAAATTAAGATAAAGATAATGTTACATTAATCAAATAATTTGCTCAACAAGAACTCAGTTGATCAAGGTATGTTTTCTTATGATTAAGTACTTTCTTTTTAGTTACTTATCTAAAATTTAATTGTATTTAAATTTTAAATACTAAGCAACTTTAAAATTTGAATGATGAGACATAAGATTAGATCTCATTTTGTATGTCTTGGATTATAAGATGTCATTGATATGGTATCCTTAATGCCTTAACATTAGAATTAAGATGCAATCAAGCCATGCTTATCTTAAAACATATCTAATTATAAGAGGGCACAAACGTTTGCTTGAGAACCCCATAAAAATAAGAATCTATGAGTCAACTAAGAGGAAAGAGGTTTAAAAGTTCAATAAACACTATGAATACATGAATAATTAAGATCAGGATAAGGATGGAGCTAACATATTAACTTAAATTGATAATTCTAAATTTAAGAAGAGTTCTAGCTATTTAAAACATTATATATATGGTTTTGGCTAAAAGTCTTCTAAAAGGAATATAATCATGAGATTAGAAGAAGCAAATTGAGAACAAGAAGGGGAACCTTAGTTGAGAAGAGAAATAAACCAAAAGAGGAAAAGTGAGTGCTTGGAAGAGATGAAGAAGAAGAAATTCTTTAATGAAGACCTCTACTTAATTCAAGGTAGATTAACAATCTTGTTATGCACTTAAATCTAGTTTTATGTAAGGAATAAAATTGAGTGTTTTCTTAGTTGCATGTTATAACCTTAGGATTCATCAAATGAAATTAAGAAACATGCAAATTATAATGGATTTCTTATTTCTTTATATCCTCTATACTTACTTAACGATCTATTAGTGTATATTCAAAACTTATCATGTTAAGATATCAAATATGCTATTTGAGACTAGATTTGGATTTATCATTGATGCTATAATTAAGCTAATTGAAATTTAAATCCATAATGTTGTGATAATTTCATTAGTTTAAACCATGCTTTAATGAAGAAATCTCTTAAGACTTAGTAACAGTAAAACTTTCAATTATTTCACATATAATCGTTGCATGATTTTGGGCTAATATGAATCATGACATGTTATGATCAATTTCTTTGACATAGCCATTGTTGAACCTCAATTTGCCAGATGCTAAGTTGAATTATTAAAAAGTTTTTTTACTAAATTTTGTAACCATGCCTGATAACTAATAAAAATAATGATTGGATATGTAAATAAAATGCTTTCTATCATAATTATATATATATATATATATATATATATAGTTTAGTTGAACTCTTGAAATTATTATGATATGTAATTTATATTTCTTGGAATAATTTATATTTAATTATAAATTTGTGGCTTAAAAGTCAACCAATACTAATTAATGATACATGACAAATTTTAGTATATTAACTTAAGAATAGTTTTTAAGCTATGCTACAAAACATTACTAAAGAACACAAGCAAGACTTGCATCATAAGCTCCTACTAAGAATTTAGTTAGTAATAATCCTTTTGGAACTATATCATATGATAAGCAAGTACATATTGATGGTAACATAGATTAGGATGTAGTGGACCAATGATAAGAAATGCAAACATATGAGATGGTAGAACTCTCATCAATTAAAGAGAATCTTTTCATGTGACTTACAAAGTAAAGAGATGAGTTGGAGGTCAAAAAGGAGAGTGAGTTAAAGCTCAATAAGAAATCTTAAAATCATATTATAAAAATGACATACACTAATAATATACTATATCAAATCTATAAAGTAAAAATAATCAACAGCATGATCAAATATAATACAATTGTATATAATATCATTATATTAATCTAATACATAAAAACTATAAAATTTAATATCTTTACTTTTATAACACAAAAGACCTTATTTCATAACCATTATGAGTTAACAAATCTTTAACATTTAATAATCTTAATCTAGGATACAGCACATTGGAGGCTTAGTGCCTCACTGGCTATCTAGTACTCACTCATAACGCAACCATTTAAATTTGAAATATGAATTTTACCACCAAATACATGACCAAGTCCATGATCTTTAGAAGGTCAAGAGTGGGCTATTGGAATGTAGCCACAAATTTTAAATAGCCAAGTTATTGCTCTCCTGTGGGTTTAGCAGTGGCATGCAATCACAACATACAAAATTTGATGGGAGTCACATAATCCTAAATGTCAATAGCTAATTGGAGGAACCAAAACTTAGGGTCACTACACCTCAAACTTCATTACCATTAAGTTCATTTTTAATCCTGTTAACTATTATCTAACTATTAACTCAACCTATCTGAGTTACCAATAATTATTTGAGGTACCTTAGAGTTAACTCCATACCCTAATTTAACAAGCTAAAGTACCTAAATATATTTACATGCTAAAGATAATCCTTGCTTTAGGCTTTGTCTAACCTTATTTAAGATCCTTATTAAGATCTTTTTCTTATCTAAGCTATCACATAAGCTTCTACTCAGCTCCAAAACTTAGGCTTTACCCTTAAGCATATTTCACGTGTTATGATCAATCCTATAGATATAGGTTCAAATGAGTTTTAATAGTAACTTTAAAACCTCACAGGAAAACTTAAGCCATTATGCCCATCTCACACATCTCTCTTAAGTCACAAAATCTCTTAGACCATCATCTAAGTGTCAAGCTATGGCCTAAGAGACTAAATAAGACTTCTTAGTATCTTTACCCAATAACCAAAATATGCTTAAGGTTTAGCCATCATCACAAGAAAAACTAGCAGCTTGATCGAATCTAACATCTCTTTAGGCTAAGATCAAGTTTCCTAGCTCAACCAAACCTTATCTAATGTTAAACTAAGAGCCTCAATAACCCAAGGTCATGCCATAACATGTATAAGATGTATCAAGTGCTTATGCTCTCAAAATAATCATAAATTCTATCTTTATGGTTTTCTTATGCTAAAACTAAAACCTTGATGTCAACTATTCTTAGTCTAAGGTTAGCTTAAGTCTTATTTAAATTCATACAAAAAGTTAAATCATTTGATGCTTAATTCTTTAACATATTCATGGCCTTATCATCCCAAGGTCAAAGTCTATGATTATCATCATCTCACTCAATATTTACATCACAAAGTTACTCAAGTATTATACCCAACATTTTCTATCATATTATTAAAATTTATTTGATCAAGGTATGTGCTTTATTATGAATTAAAATTTAAAATTTGAATATTTTTAAATTTTGAATATTTACAAATTTAATTTTGAATTTTAAAATTTAAAATTTTAGAATTGGAAGCTTTGTTGAATTATTAGACTTGAGTTACATCACAAGAGCCTTGAATAAGCTTGATATTTTAAAATAAGCTTGTAATCTTATTTATATTATTAATTTTAACACTTATCTATTTATGAATTCTTAATAAATATAGGGATAGAATCTCTAAAAAGTAAGAATTAAAAGATAAGATAAGAAAATTATATATATATATATATATATATATATATATATATATATATATATATATATATATATATATATATATATATATATATATATATATATATATATATATATATATATATATATATAATATACATTTAAGAATGTCTTAAGAAAAAATATATATATGAAAAAGAAGAATAAATATTAGAACATCTTTTAACCATATCTTAAATTCCTTTATCAAAAATTTTGGTAAGCCCTTGGTCCTTGCATTCACTAGTTAGATGATAACAAAACTTTTTTATTATTTTATTCATGACTTTTCTTAATTGATTCATATCATGTATCTCAAAATTAAATAAATGAATCAATTAGAGTTCATGATTATTGACTCAATGAGTTAATTGGTGATATTTTAGTAATAAATGTAGCTAGTATTAAGAGAAATATAATGCCTAAGAAAATAAATAGAATATATTTTTTTGTCATATTTACTTATTTCAAAATATAAGACCTACAAAAATTTACTTAAGGTACTAGAATTTGATAAGATTGAGTATAAGTAATAGTTTTAAAATACTTCTCTCGTTTAAGATTTCATGAGACATGCATTTCATCTAGATTTCTTTACTCATAGATATGTCTTATAATAGAGAAAAATTATAGGTATCATCACTTATTAAAGTTTAATTATGTAGTTATTAAATAGAATATAAATCATATAATATGATATCCTTACCATACTTGTTCGATTAGATCTTTTATGGATCAAATAGTAGTTTAGACAAAGGTAACATTAGTCTGAGATGTAATTTGTCTTGTCATATAAGTATGTTCTTCTATAATGTATAAGTATGATTTTATTTAATAAGTAATTACTAATAGAGATGATTTTTGTCGTGTATGATTTCTTATTTTATACAAGTATGATCATAGTTATTATAGAGATATAAATGAGACTTAAGTAGTTGTTGAGATGAAATAAGTTGTATAGTATAATTTTTTTAATTATACTTTTGTGGTCTTGTGTTAATTGACAATGTAGCATTTGTAGTGGATTTCATACTTATATAATACTCATCATCATCATTATTACAATACTTTTGAAACCCTAGAGAGAAAAAATTGAATATGAGAATTGTGAAGATTTCTGTGCCTTGTAACTTATAATGATCTTATCATTCAAATATGATCACTTATTAGTCCATGTAATGAACTAATCAAACAAGTTTAAAGGGTTGAAGCACATTGTGGTATTGTGTGTGTACCAACCTTAATTAGACAAGTATAATCAGTTCAGAAATTGCATGTAATGTCTATTTTTATAACATTTTGAGAAATTTTATCATAAATATTAAGAGTTGTTTAGAGCCATCAAGAGATTTTAAATGCTTATATAAATGGGTCCAAATAATGAATATAAGCTAATGATCATTTACATATGATTAAGAAAAAGATCCATTTGAAAATAAATAAATACATTGTAAACATTAAGAGAAAAGAAAAGCTAAATGTTTGCATAATCTTTCTTATCATTTCTAGTCATCATTCCATCAAGTTACATTAAGCTAAGCAAGAAGTTTAATCTTCATTGCTTTATCTTCGATTTAATATGCCTCTTAATTAAATTAAATAAGTTAAGGAGCTTTGCATTTTGATCTTTACATTGTAACTTTTATTCCATTGTTGTCACTTTCTCTTTTAAGCATTATATTAGTCTTTTAGCCGTTCTAGTAAGTTCTTTCGGTCCACTAATTTGTAGAGCTTTTAGGCCTCATGTTGCAGGCTCATTTGGTCTAGTGTTATAGGTATTATAGAATGATGTTTTGTAAGGCTTTTTTACTCGTTATTGTAGGGTATTTTGGCCCAAGCTAGAATTTTGTCCTACTTATAGCTACAAAAGATATTTTTAATATATACCTAATCTTTTACTTAAGGTAGATCTTGATTGGGATTAAATTATCTAAAAATCATTTATGTACCTTACATTTTTTTTACTCCCACATGAAATGTTTTAAAAGCTAAACAAGATTTTTTAAAAATTAATTTATAACAGTAGTTAAGAGTTATTAAAAGATTTTATTGTCATACTTATAATTGTTATTAAGGTATTTTGTGTACCTTACTTTTTGTGCTTCTCATATCTCCATAGTGTCTAACAATGCTCCTTTGTTGGCCAACTGCAATTCTTGTTATTACTTGGCACCACTTTTTCTTAAAGTGCATTCACTTGACTACCGTCTATCAGTAACCACATTTGCTGCATTCTTGTGCTCACAAGTAGCATGGCATAAGTAAACATGCATAGAAGCTAGGTGAAGTGTTTGTCATTCAATAAGTGACATGGGACATGTATAGCATGTGCCATGCATCTTGCATTGACAAGGTGGCAAGATAGTAAATTGATTCCATAAACTTAAGCTAGTAAAGAAATTAATTCACTATTTTAAAGATCCTATAGAGAAAGGTCCCTAATAGAAAAAAAAAAAGAAAAAAACTATAAAAACTTAATTATGAGAAAATCCCTGGCCGAAAAACATAGCAAGATCGAATTAAGGCATAGGATTACAAAATGTTTTTTCCTTTAAATATGTGCAACACATTGTAAAAAATGGGAAAAAAAGATGAATAAGGATAAGATTAGGTCAATTTTCACTGAGAAAACAGAAAAATTAGGAAAGTAGATAAAAATATAAAAAAAAACACGAATGCGCTGCACAAGGTGTGGACCTTGAGCCAACAGAGATGAAAGAAGACTAAAAAACGGCCAAATTAAAATGCAAAACAAAACCCATTGAAACACTACACCATAGTTCTTCTCTTTCATATTAATCTCATACAATCTCAGTATTTGGTATCACGAAACCAGAAAGAAAAGAAAAAGGTGAACAGAGCGAGCCATGGGGTTGTTCAGCACTAGTGACAACAAAGTAATCGGCAGGATGAACAAGAGCAAAAGAAGTATTGTGCAGCAACTGGAAGAAGAAGAAAGAGAAGTAGAGGAAGAACAAGATTTTGATGAAGAAGGAGAAGAAAGCGAGGAAGAAAAAAGCCCCAGCATCTGCTTCTTCTGCGCCATGGAGGAACCCGACCCTCGACTTCGCCGAGAGGCACTCACGGCCTTCTTCTCTGACATGCCATATAGTGACGACGAGTCCCACGTCCTCGTCATGAGCGGCTTATGGAGCATGGCAATGATCCGTCCCGACGACCCCGAACTTCCCTCCGCCGGCGTCCTCCGATGTTCCGCCCTCCTCATCTCCAAGGCCCTCGCTGACCCTTCGTGGCTCGGCTGCCACCAGAACATCTACATCCCGTATTACGCCGCGCACATCCTCGGCTCCTACACCATCCGCCTCCCCTCTCTCGCCCACCTGGCCATCTCTGCCGGTGCCATCGTGCCTCTCCTCTCTCTCCTTCGCGGAGCTATGTCATGGATCGAGCAGCGCGTCGCCGTCCGTGCGCTTGGACACCTTGCCAGCTTTGACGAGACCTTTCCTGCGGTTGCTCGCCATGGAAACGAGCTCGTCCCCCTTGCCATGCGAGTCGCTGCCACCTGCCTCCGCACCGTATACGAAGACTTCATTGTTGTCGAAACGTTACAACAAAATAAGTATATACGTCTTAGTTTCTACTATTCAAATATAATTACTGCTTAATGTTGCGCATAGTTCTTTTTGTTTTTGTGGGTGGCAGAGGTGGAAAGATGAGGAGAAAATATCAAAGGGAACTCCTAACTAGAGGTCTGGGAAACGGCGAGATGGAGACGAGGAAGGCGGAGGAATGGGCGAGTCAGCTCCAGTGTTGGTCAATTTACCTCCTTGGTTGCTTCGCGTGGCGGGATGCTTCGTGGCATTGTCTGATCTGCAAAGACGAAGCGTTCCTAAAGGACCTCTGCAACATGTGGGGCGGGGTGGCCAATGGCGACTCCCCTGCTGGCGTTGGGTTGATGAGGATCCTCTGCCGAAGTGAACTCGGACGGAAGGCCGTGTCAGACTGCGCCGACGCCATCGAAAGCCTCTGCAATCTCGCCCGCTCCACCGACGACTGGCAGTACATGGGCATCGACTGCCTCCTCCTCCTGCTGGAAGACCCTGCAGCTCGCCGCCGTGTCTTGCCTTTTGCCGCCCCGTGCCTTGCCGATCTCATCGAGCTGCGAAGTATCCACTACCAAAAAATCGAGCTATATTAAACGTTTATTCATTTAATTAAATAAAGTAGCTTTAATTATAATCAAGTTTTTTTGACGAAAAAGTGATGGAAGTTTTTTTTTATATAAAAAAAAAGAGCTGGGGAAAAGGACGAATCTTGGCGACGCCATCTTGAAGTCCCTGTGGCCGGAGGTTAAAGAAATGTGGGAGAGGAGGAGAATGGAGGAACGGATGTCGGAGGATGAGACAGCAGCCCGGAGAGAGGCAGCGACTGGGAAGAAGAAGGAAGGAAACAGGAGATTCTGGGCGGGAGAGGTGAAGGAAGCGATGGAGAAGTACGGAGAGGCATTAAAGCTGTGTCCTTTGAAGAGGAAGAACGAGAGGATGGTGCTTTACAGCAACAGGGCGCAGTGCCAACTGCTGCTCGGGGACGCCGATGCGGCCATCAGCGATGCCACGCGTGCGCTATCGCTGTCGACTCCAGTAAACTCCCACAGAAAGAGCCTCTGGCGGAGGGCGCAAGCCTACGACATGAAGGGGATGGCTAAGGAGAGCATGATAGATTGTCTAACGCTTGTGAACGGAGCCTGGTTCGGTGTTGGGAGAGGGAAGAAAAAGAAGAAATCTAACAATGTGCCTTACAGCGTCGCCCGTATGATTAGCAAGCAGATAAGCCGTGCCGGGCTCTTCGCCAGCGTCGGAGAATTTACCAAGGAAAAGGCAGCGGAAGGATCAGTGGAGTTTGGTATGGGAGAAGAAGAGCGCTAAGAGAACAGGTTCTCTGCAAGGTTAAACTTGTCAGATGAAAGGAATCATCATCAGCTCCAGGTGCAAACTTTCCTTTTAGCTAAATATTCTGTACTTTGGTATTTGGATCTGAACATTTTAGCAGCTTTTTTTCCTGTGATCAATTGTATGAATGGAAGGAGAAGCTAGTCCATTAAATGGACTCTGGCCGGATTTCTTTTTAATTATTACTATTTAATTCCAATTTTTTAAATTTTATTATTAACAAATAATTTATATAATTTTAAAAATTATATTAAATTATTTTCCATCATTTTATTTTAGACTAAAATTTATTATGAAAAATAGTCAAATTGAATAATTCTTTTGAAAGAATCAAACTTTAACGTTGGCCTTACCGAGGCCATCACATAGCTAACTATTCCTTGATGCTTGGCAAACAAGTAATGAAATTGTTTCCTCTCACCTCCTTATGGTGTCCCATTCCTATTTCAGACTACATAACCATCATTGTTTTCCTCATTCTTGGCACTACAAGCTCTTAGTTCACCTCTCATAACCATCTCTCATGAAACGTTTGTTTTGTGGATGTCAAGGCAAAAGTCCCCCATGGTTTACCTCGAGCAATTTAGTGGTAGGATGGGACATTGTGTTTCCATTCTTGTCAAACATTTAAAGCCATTGCTCAAGAGCCAATTTTGTCACATGATGGAGATGTTTCAAACCTTTCTCAATTGAGATTTTCATGATCATACCCTCATCAACCTAATTATAACCTCCATTTTCAATAAAGATATAAATTAATTATTAGTGTGAGTGTTGTTCATGTATAGGAAATAAATTGTCTTTAATGCCCTAGATTCATCATTGATCATCAAATATGACGTATTATTTTAGCCAAAGGATCTATCGCTTGACGAAAGATACCATGTAAGTCTAAAATAATTATTTTTATCTCCCAACTATAAATACTTAAATCTCAAATCAATAACATTTAGCTTCTTTTAAAACTTGATGTTTTGTGAAATTGTGACTTTGACGTTTCTTTTATTTGGAAGATTTTCTAGTTAAGATTCTATCTTGTTGTCTACTTACAAAAATACTATTTTTCTTGTCAAATAAAACAATTTGTGTTGAGCATCATTTTAATGGTAAAGTCATAATGTTGAACTTAAAAGGGACATAGTCATACATTTCTACCATCCAAATTATGGGTTTTACTTTCTTTGGGTTTTTACACAACATTTATTTTGTAGGTTAATTTAAGCATTCACAATTCCCACTTTTATTGTCTCAAACCTCATCAACCATAAATTAATATAACCTAATAAATTATAAATATAATACAAGTTTATCAAGTTAAAATCAAAATCTATAATATAAAATTTAAGGACTAATAATTATGATAATCTCAAATCATCACAACAAGTTTAACAACAAATGAATAACAATTTCTACACAATATGTAAATCTATAAACTAGTGTTGATATAGAACTTTGATAAAAATATACAAATATTCTCACATACATATAATATTACTCACACTCACAAAATATAACAAGCTTTCACTTAGGAACTTGTACTATCATCTTAGGACTCATAATTCTATAAGTGTTAAATCCTACTAATTAGGAGATCTGTTATCGAACACCACCCAAAGGAAGGTTTGAAGTACTAAAAAATATTGTTGCTTACATGCACTCACTTTGAGTGTTTTGTACGAATGGAAGCCTGTGCAGTGCTGACCTGGGTCACATGCACTACATGTGAACCACAAGCGTCCTAACCCACGTACACACGAAGCATGCTAAGAGTTAGCAATCATGTGCACCATAGGTCTACCTACCACACTCGCTAGCACAAACAAATTCTACGTGAATGCAATACTGGGGGAGCATAGAATTCATGTGTAAGTAGGGCCTCCATATGTGGATCCTAGTACCAAGAAACTCAATTTTGCAAAATTATGAAGTTTGGTCAAATGTCATATGTCACTTTTGGATAATCAAAATATTATATTTTTTATAATAAAATAATATATCTAACCCCTATATAAAAGGATAAGAATGATAAATATAATAAGAAAAAAGTTTTAAAGTATTCAATATTTTATGACATAAGCTCTATTCTCTTTCTCTTTCTTTTCTAGGTTCCTTATCATTTATTATGCTTTAGCTTCCACTATTACAACTCTAATAAGGTCTATTGTCGAGGGTTCGAGGTAGAAACATCTCGTAAATAAATTATATTATTTTTGGTATCAGAGTGCTTTGATTCAATGCCGATTGTAGGAGCCAAGAAGAAAGGAGTCGAAAAGCAAGCCATCAAAAAGGAGTAAAGATACTACAAGGGCATAAGTTAAGGTGACTACACCAATTACTTTACCATCAAACATAGAAGCACATGTAATTCTATTAACTCAACAAATATAAATAATAGAGATAATGTTAAAAAATAAATTCTCCTATCACAACTTTGAAAGATAAACCACCAAGCAATTAAAAATGTTCTTAACTCAAGGGTAGTTATAAACAAGGAAAAGGACAACATCATCAATCTTGTTTTACTAATGTTTGGGAATGGACACCATCTATTCAAGGTAGATGTTAAACTTGATATACCAATTTATGATGATATGATGGATGTTAAAAAATTAGATTCTTAGTTAGAACAACTAAAGACTTATTTCTCTTTGTAGACTACTCCTCATGTGATGGAGTATCCATCACATATGTTTGATTAAAAATGATGAGCTATTTTATTAGCCTAGTGGAATGCATACTTAAAAATTAGTTTATACATAGAAATGATATGAAGAAAGTTCAAAAATTTAATTCAAGAAGAATTTTACTTCATGGGTTACTTAGATAAAAGATGAAAAAGTGACATGGTTTACGAAGAATTTTATCCCATGGGTTATTTGAGAATAAAGTACTCAAGCCTAACAGTTCACCTAACAATTCACCATACAGTTCTCTAGTTATTCTAGTGCTAAAGAAGGATGGAGGTTGGTGCATGTGTGCAGATTATTAAGCTCTTAACAAAATCACTATTAAGAATAGGTATACTCTACTAAGAATTGATGATCTCTTAAACCAACTAAAGCATGCACAATCTATAAAATATATCTCAAAGTGGGATACCATCAAGAATTATTATAAAAGGAGATACCTAAATAATCTTTTAAGACTCAATAAGGATTACATAAGTGGTTGGTAATGCCATTGGTGTTGTGTAATGCTCTAAAAATATTTATCAGGATAATAAATGGCATTTTCACCCTTATGTAAAGGAATTTGTGGTAGTCTACTTGGATGGCATTCTCATTTATAGTAATAAACTTGAAAAGCAAATAAGAAAGGTGTTCAACATATTACAATCCCATCAATTAAAATTGAAAAGGAAGAAATATGGGTATGCATGGGAAACCCTTCTATATTTGAGATTTTAAGTTAATAATAACAAAATAAGCATTGATAAGGAGAAGATTAATGTTATAAAGAAATGGCCTAGACCTCAAAATGTTACTAATATTAAAATTTTTTTAGAGCTTATCAATACCTAAAAAAATTCATTAAAAGATTCTCTAAAATAATAGTATTATTATATATACTAACTCGCTCACATCTAAAGTTTGAGTGGACAAAACTATATTAAGAAATGTTTTCATAATTAAAAGAAGTAATTTGTAAAGCATTAATTCTAGCCTAGCCAAACATACAATATCCATTTGAGATTTAAGAAAATGCAGTAAGATATGCTATTAAGGCAATTTTAATGAAAGAAGTAGAGCTTATAGCTTACTATTCTAAATTACTAAAAAAAGAACAAAAAATTATCTAATTTATAAAAAAGATTTTTCAACTTTATATCTTAAGAAAGAAACCATAATACAATCAGATCATCAGCTACTCTAATAATTATAGACTCAATCAAAACTACAACAAGCATGACACCTGAAATAGATGTCATAACTACAATAATTTAACATAACTATTAAATACAAGAAGGGTGCTTAAAATAAATTTATAGATGTGATTCTTGACTTTCTTCAATCTTATTATGTTTGACAACCATTATGCAAATACAACCTATAAAATTAAGTATACTACAAATTATAAAGATGACCTAAATTTTGGAGGAATTTATCAAGAGACAAAAGGAGATAAACACTCAAAGTATGATATAAAAAATGAAGTCCTCTATCGAGAGAGAAGCAGTTGAGTCTACTTCAGTATGGTGTTAAAAAATGATGGATAAGGTTCATACTTCCAGAGTCTCGAGATACTTTGGATTATTGTATACCATTTTAAATTTACAAATGTTAGCTTATTGCCTTTGCATGAATTTAGATGTTAAGATACTTATTCATGGGTGTACACTTAGTTGTGCATCAAAATCATCAAATCACAAACAATATTATATATGCCATTATCAGTATCGATTAGTACCTAAAATATTATCTTGATGAATTTTATTGACAGATTACCAATGACTTTATGGGAACATAACTATCTATTCATGGTATTAGATAGATTTTCCAAGATAGTCATATTAATATTATACAGACAAGATTATAAGTGAACAACCACATCCTTTTCTATCAAAAGATACGGATACCTTTGGGTCACCCATCTTTCATTATATCAGATCATGATACTCAAATTTTTAAGCAAATTATGGAAAGCACTATGGGAAATAATGGATACCACTTTGGTGTGAAGTATTGTTTTTTATTCACAAATAAATAGACAAATTAAAATGATAAATAGGATAGTTATTCATCTACTTAACATATATAATGCACATCAATTAAAAATATGGAAAGAGAGTATTGTATATGTATACTTTGCATATAACTACACTATGCTTAGATCAACATCAATGAGTCCTTTCAAAGTTAGTATGAGATTCCTAACCCAAATTACAATAATCTTGGAATCTAAGGTACCAAACAAATATGAAAACTAAAAGTGATGCTCAATAAAAAGATTAAAAGAGTTTTAGAAAGAATATGAGAAATAAATGACAATATCAAAAGACAACTACTTAAATCATAAAGGAAATATAAAAAGTGATACTACCAATATAGAGTTGAAAAGAAGTTTATAGAAGATGACTTTATATGACATTATATTAGTAATAAAAGATTGAAAAGAGATGATAAGAAGCTTGAATCGATACGATATGATCCTTTCAAGATAATACAAAAGATTAATGATAATTTCTATCAACTTGAGCAACTAACATATATAGAAATATATTCAAAAGTGAATGTGGATAACCTAAAGATGTTTGAGAAATCTACGATTGATGAGAAACCTCAAGAACACTTACCACCATTGGATGACTTTGTCATGAATGATGATAATATTCTAAAAGAAGATAACATTCTCAATAAAATAATCATTACAATAAGGGGGACCAAGACTTCATATTGAATTAGGAAGAAAGGAAAAAAACTCTTTATTGCAAAAATAGTGCAGTTTAAGAAAATATCAATTATTATTCTCTCACCTTATTTTCCAATAATAATGAAAAAATAAAGCAATGAATAGAAGATCTAGTTAAGTTTTATTTGATGAAACTCGAATTATGAAAAGAAGGGATTTATGATTAAGAGATTTATTATTTATTTATACCCAAAGAAATGTTTGGAGTGTTAAACAAAATGTTGCTACTCACACGCATAAGCACACCCCTCACTTTGAGTGTCACTTGTAGATGGAAGCATAAGCAGCACTAACCTAGGTCATGTGCACTGCATGTGACATTTAGGTGTATCGACCCCTACACACATGAAGCACATTTGGAGTTGATGGCCACATGGGCCCAACATGGCAAATACAACCTACTATGCTTATTAATCCACATATAATAGCAGGGGTACAAAAAGTCTGTGTAATTGTAAGGCCTCCATGTATGTCCTAGTGCTAGGCAATTCAAATTTGCAAATTTATCTAGTTTGGTCAAATGTTAGATGTATCTCTTAGTAATTAAAATATTATATTTTTTTAATAAAATATTATATCCAACCACTATATAAAGGGATAAGAGTGATGAATAAGTAAGAAAAACTTTTAGGAGTATTCAATCTCTTGTGGCATAAGCTGTACTCTTTTTCTTCCCTTGGTTTCTCATAATTTCTCATACTTTAACTTGCATTGTTGCATCTTCAACAAGGTATATTGTTGTGGGCTCGAAGTGAGAACACCTTGTAGATAGATCACTTTCTTTGATGAAAAATGAGTATAATATGTTTAGTAAACAAATCTCTAATGACATATAATATTTTAGTATAAAAAGTAAGTATACAGATAAGTAATAAAATATAGTAAATGAAAGCATGATGATATATAACAAGAAGTACTATAAGAATACATATATAATCATATACTTATATCTCTAGTTCATAGTTATCATATAGTATTTTTATCTTATTTTTCTTTCTTTTTGTATTCAATTGTATTATTATTTTATATTTTTTATATATTCATTCTTTCGTAACTTTCAAACTCTTTTTATGATCCTTATCATAACACTTAGGGATCCAAAATCACATTTTATTCTTATAGACCTAATTTTCATTTATGAGTATCCATGACACCTAAAAATAAAGTATCTTATCTCATCATCACTATTTTACCTCTTAAAGGAATGAGGCACTCAAACATGATAGACCATCATTTTAAGTTTCTATGATACCCAAAAGTGAACTATCTCATCACCATTAGTCTCACCTCCTTAAGGGAATGAGATACTCAAAAAACCTTATCTTTAAGTGTCTATGTAACTAAAAATAAAATATCTCATATCTTCATCATTAGTTGAGGTACTATAACATGTCATGGGCCCATGTTGGAGCACTACAATACTAAGAGTGATATATATAACATATGTCATATTTATTAGGTTGTTGTTAGATAAGGTCATCCTTTTTCTCTAGTTACAATAACCTCTTTTCTTTGCTTTTTATTCTCTTTTCTTTGTCTTATATTATGTTCTAATTTATAAAATCACATAACTAATATATATATATATATATATATATATATATATATATATATATATATATATCTATGTGTGTGTGTGTGTGTTGAGTGTATGTGAGTGTGTGTGCATATGCACATGTGTGTATGTGTGCATGTGTGTGTGTGTGCATGCGTGAGTGTGTGTGCACATGTGTGTGTATGTGCATCAACAATCACACTAAGTTATAGTGAATTCAAAACATAT
This sequence comes from Vanilla planifolia, assembly GCA_023846275.1. NCBI lineage: Eukaryota > Viridiplantae > Streptophyta > Magnoliopsida > Asparagales > Orchidaceae > Vanilla > Vanilla planifolia. Next base: position 22,969,677 of record CM043874.1, read on the forward strand.
GAAAAAAATAATATTCCATATGTCTAAATACTCACATCATCAAATATATTATAATAATAATAAAGATTCTTTTAACAATTCACATATATCATAGTTAATTAGTTTACCTACTTGATAGTTCTAAGAAGCCTCTTTCGTGACTTTTTCTTTTTTTTTTATAAGTTTTTCTCATTTTCTACATAATTAACATTAATTCTTATTAATGAAAAATTAATTTTTTTACTAAGAAAGTACTTTCAAAAGTTTTAAAATACACATTAACAAAACACTTTCTTTCATATTTTTATACAGTCAAGGCTTTATCAAGGTTGGACCACTGTATTACATTGGTCAAACATGTATAATGTTCTTGTCACACAGGTACACTCCACGATAATCAATGGGTCATACCAAAGATCAAACAAATGATCTAAGCTTTTCCATTAATTAAGTATATTAGTTTGATTCCATCTTATACTCATTCGATCGATGCTTTATTTGTATTTTTACCTCCACATCAAACTTATAATCACCCATATCATACTACAAGATCCAAATTAATATGTTTTAAATTCTAGTTCTCAACACTTATATTTGAAACATAAAATATGTTTTAAGAAAATGTGAGATTTTAGTTGGATGGTTACCATAATCTTCCCATCTTATAAAAATTTTATCCTAAAATTTAAAATAATCTTACATATTACTACATTATATCTTCTTTCACCTCTCTAATAGCTCTTCTTTCAATTTGATTCCTCCAAAGGACCTTTACCATTAGAATGATTTATTTATCAACATCTTCTTTTACTTTGTTAAGATTTTAACTAGTTATTATTGATAAGATATGTTAGATTGAATCTCAATTTTCTCTAAACTATATTACAAAAAATGAGACGAATCAAGTACATATTGTCTCAATAAAGATACATAAAAAACATTATGCACACCTAATATTTGAGAAAAAATACTACTTAGTAAGCAACATACCCCACACTTTCTAATATTTGGAGAAGGTTTAATATACGTAGGTTTCAATTTACCTGTTTAACCAAACCTCATCACCACTCACTTTAAGAAACGCATGTTCACCTTCTTAAAATTCAACATCTTGGTGCTTTTCATTAACATATTTCACTTACTAGTCTTAAGTAGTTTAAATTCAATCTCTTATTATTTCTACCCTCAAGAAAAAAGATTAGATATGACTAGTAGTGTTAAGGCAAAGATAGACTTTAAGATGTCATAGTTAATTCTTAGTAGAGTTTTAAATAGAGACATGAGGTGCTTAAATAAGATTATATAAGGTAAGCCTAGCCTTAGAATTTATTTAAAAGCTTAAGAATAATTTATGAGAATAAACATATAATAGAAAGTCTTATAGTTGGATAAAGGTAATAATATTTGGTGAGCTTTTGTGAATATTATAAATAAAACTTTGGATAGTTAAGCTTTCAATGAAGACCAAGAGAAAAAGTTTGAATGCTTGGAATTAATAAGAAAAAATATTGACTAAAACCTTTAGTTAATCAGGTTCTTTTAAGTAAGATATAATTAAGCTCATAAGCTATATGATGACATCCTTGATGGTGATCTAAGAGATGTATAGTGACTTAAGAGAGGTCTTAAGATGGGTATTATGATGCAAGATTATCTTAGAAACATTACTAGTAAACTTATATCAACCTAAACCCAATTGTAATGATAATCAACTATACATTGAATATAAGGGTGAAGGTTAAAAGTATATGAATATTGAGAATAACATAGAGAGGAAAGTTATTAGATGAAGTCAAGGTAAGACTAATTATGGAAAATGGGCTAAGATATTCTAAATAAAAAAATTAAGATTTGGTGAAAACCCTAAGATATCTAGATAATGGTAAACTTAGATAGCTAAAATAAGTGCTAGAGTTGAAGCCTTATATTGTCTTAGTTAAGATATGGAGAATCTTAGATAATGGATTTATGGTTAAGAAAAATTTTAGACCTACTAAATTGTAGGTTAAGTTGAGAACATCTAGCATATTAGATTCAAAATAAGATAATCTAAGTAATATAGATAGTGATAGATTAATATTGGAAAAATATTATAAGTCATGGATATGATTTGATTAAGTGAAAACTAGATGAAGTGGATCATTTATCATGCACACTCACCTAGAAGATATAGGTTAACAACTTTACTCTCCCATCTTAAAGGTAATAGTTATACTTGGATAGTTGAGCCTATGGACATCGTGTTAAATCATTAGGTAAGAATCTCTAAGGATGGTTGAAAGCTATTATATAAATAGTCTCAAGAAAAAATAATTTTATATTTAGTTTTATAAGAAACAAATGATATATTGTGATTATGATGGAGTGTACATATGATTATTAAGAACTCTTAAAACCTTATAAAATTAATTTATGTGATCAAGATTGTCTTGAGAAATGTTAGATTATATGATGTGTTTGGAGTACCATATCTTATTATGATTCTCTTGTACTGGAGAGTATATTGTGTTGATAAGAAGACACTAAGCATCTAGTTAACCATATCATAAGGTTATATATTGACTTGACTAGTAGATAGTGATGTACTTATAAGAGTTAGTATTTGATGTCATTTACTTTATATGATTTACTCAATTATTATACAATTTAGATGATTCATCTTTTTCAATTCTTTCATTAGTAGTAGATAAGTTATTATCTTATATGATTATTACTTATATTATTGATAGATATAGGATTATTTTGGAATGTTCTATTTGAATAATTGTTTACTTATGTTTTCTTCTATTAGACTTTGGTACTTATTTATTATACAAATTTTATATGATTTGGTCATATGTTAATGATCATTAAATATTTAGCTTTATGTATCTAATTTGTGGATGAAAACTTCGTTGCATTATTATTATATTAGTATTTTGTTATAGTTTTATATGTAGATACATTATATATAATCAGTATTTAAATTTTTTGTTACACTAGATGTTTTTAGAAAAAAAACCTGTGTATCAAGGATCCTATAAATATTAGGACAGAGGACCTTACAAAGCACAAAGGAGCTTATATCATTAAGTAAAAGGTCTCTATAAATTATTTAAGTTAGAATATTCTATAAGAATGGCCAAAAAACAAATACAAAATTCAAAAGTGAAAGTCCCAATAATAGGATAAAGCATATAATAAAATGCTAAAAATACAAAACTCTTGTAACCAATATAATTTAATCAAGAGGCACACTTAGTCAATGTTAAGCCAATGTAAAAGGATTGATTTAAAAATATCTTGAAAATGAAATCCACCTTAGCACAATGTGAATATGAACATGAAGAAAGGCTATGTAAGATGAGATCAATGCTTGAATCTTATGGCCTTATTTTTCCCTTCTTTTTGTAATAATGATTTTCAAGAAAAATATTTTTCTTAAAGATATACAAATGATCATTAATCATTTCACATACATTTAAACCCCTTTATATAGGCATTAAAATGCTTTCAAATAGCTCTACATAATCCCCAATGACTATAATAAAACTTTCTTAAAATCCTATGAAATTAACCATTACTCACATTTTTTATATTGGTCATAATACTTAATCCATAGATCACATAAGATTGATATGTATAATATATTAATGGTTCGAACCTTTAGAAATATTCTAATGGTCTTTTTCATATGAATACATGATCATACAAGTATGATGAGGACCATCACATTGTATGATGAAGTTCAACTTCTTATCTCAATCTTCTATCCTTTCATTTCACTAGAATTATACAAGTATAATAAAGAGAAAAAAATTGTATGAAGCTTCTTTAGATCACCCTTTACCTAAGTCTTAACTGATCTCTAAAGTTTCACGTAAATTGTACGAGTATATTATACCATATTATGTTGTACAAAGTGAACATTTCTCACACACTAGTAAACAAATGTATGATTGTGCTATACAATAGACTAAAATTGATAAGTATAAAGCTCTATATTATATAACCTAGTAAATATTTAACCCAACCCTCACCTAAACCATATCCTTATGGCTGGCCAAATGTAATTCTTTAAAACTAGAATTTAAAATATTTTCTAACTAATAGATATATTCAGGTATTCTTACTCTTTTTTTATGTCTATTCTTCTTAAATATTTATAATTGCTTCATATATATTATATTTTTCTTTCAATCACCTTTTCTCAACCACCACTCTTAATTTTTAGAAATATTTTTCATATTTTTTCATGCATTAGTAATTAATTATAATGTATATAAAAATTAAAAATAATAATATAAATAAAAATCATTAGCTCGTTATTAAAAATTAAGCTAAAGCAAGGCTCTTGTGATGTAATAAAGAACTCACCATTCATCCATACTTCCAATTCATATTTAATAATTTAAAATTCAAATTTCATAATTCAAATTTTAAATTTCAAATTTTAATTCATAAAGTAAAGCATATCTTAATGAAATTATTTTGTAATTATATAATAAAAATGCTAGGTACAGCAGCTCAGTTGGATTCACCTAGGTTGTCACGAGTTAGATATAGGTTGTGATGTTGTGGGTCACATCAATGGATTCATTTTCTTTCGGATGTCAGGCAAACTATTGTTCTAACAGGTCAAACCTATTGGTTAATAGATCCATTTTTGTTTATGGGTTAAATATGGTTCAACATGTCATGTGTTGGTCAGTGGGTCGACACAATTCCAGCGAATTCATGCGTATTCATGCATCATGTGAACTGTTCTTTAAATGAATCAATTTTGTGGGTCGACTCATTGTCAACAAATAAATTTTCATTCATGGGTCATGCAAACCCATGTTTGAAAAGGGCCTAAAAGACCCCATTCATTAAATTGTTTCAACTAAACACGATTCAAGCATGTCATTAACAGGCAGGGTTGGGCCAGTGGCAATTGCAAAGAAAGTGATAGTTAGCTAAGGTAAGGAGAATGGGCCAATAGATCATTTTAAGTTATTTGTTATGTCCTAAGCACAAATTTTGAGCTCAAATTATAATTTTAGGCATTGTATTAGCTCTACATATGAAAAATAGATACCTTGATTATTCAAATGAGCTACGCATGGTTGACTAGCTCTTGGGCATCAAACATCCTTACGAAAGCTAGTGACTTCACTAGTAATACTCTAATTATATCTTCATTAAGCTAGTTTTCATCCCTCCAAACCCTTCTTAGTGAACAAAATAATAAGCAAGAGATGGTCCTTCAAGTATATCTAAAATTAAAGAAAAACCTATAAGAATAACTTCAGATAAAAGATACTAACTATAATACTTATGTAAGGAGATATTCATGCTTTGTTCATTAAAATAACTAACAATAGATTTTCCTATCATTCTTTTCCATGATTATGTTTCATAAAAAAGATAGAACTTAACTTAAAGATATTTTTAGGAAGCATATATATTGGCAAACTTGAAACACATAGTTGTGCTCATGTTCCTACATAATACAAAAGCTCTCATATATAATTTTTTTAGAATTTAAAGGGTATAACTATTTAGATAAATACACATCAATAATTGGTTACTATCATCAAATTTTCTATGAGACTAACTTTTTCATTAACTTAGTATACTTTGAATCACTGAATCAATATGTTGCTTAATTTAAGCATTCAATAATAACCATTTTAGTATACATATGGAGAAGAAACAACAATATTGAAAGATGTGTCTAAAATACATTTGAACTCATGAAGGCTATGGTCATTAGTGACCTTAATTTCTTGAAAATAAATTTCTTTATCTTCTAGTTTTCCTCATTGGTATGGTGAATAACTTTTTTTCTAACTTAATAATAGGCATTTAAAGGTCAACATTTAGTTTATTATTTGGAAAAAAATTAAATCAAGCTTAATATTATTAGATGAATTTATGACTATGGATGGATCAAATATTAGAATTCATTGTGGTTTCAAAATGTTAAATACATCAAAGAAATATTTTTTTTGAAGAAAATTTTTTAAATGCTATTTTGGTAACATCTACTTTATTCTTTAAGATAATATTTATCCCTTAATAATCCCTTCATTTATATCCAAATGAAAACTCGCATTAAATAAGGATCAAACAGAGTGCGGATTTGAATTGTGCTTGAGTAGGAAGCCCTCTTTAATGGGTTGTAGAAGGTTACTGAAGTAAGTACACATCTTTTCCCTTCTAGTTTAATTATTCTTATGTTCAACCTTTCTAAGCTTAGGGATTTTCTCTTATGGTGACTTAGGGTGCGATCTCTTCCTTAATTTGATCCTTTTCTAAGGTTCTAATCTTAACAATATCAACCTCACCAATAAAAATCAAGCCAATATCTTACTTCAAAGGACAAACCAAAATAATGTTTGAGGAGGATGACGTGTTGAAGATGGCTACACCATTCATGCTCACATTGATCAAAAATTTTTGCGTGGGAGACCTAATATGGAGATTATTAATGTCAAGCCCCCACCTCACTAAATCATTAGATAACAAAATTAACATCAAATTATTCTACTGTTACAACATATAGTGAGGACAAAGAACAAAACCCAAGGTGGGGAACCGACAGTGAGACAAATACCAACTCAAAAACCAAAGTATATATATAAAGACATGTTTTTAAACATTTAATCACACCAAAACTTTCTCTCTCACACATCTCTTGGAAATGACTCTTTTGTAGCAGCCCATTCCTATCTCTCGGTGCAGTGGTTTCATGACCTGTGATGTAAGCACTAAATGAGATTTTACACATCTCAGTAGATAAATCCACATAGTTAACCAAGTAAATAAAAAGACATAACAAAATACCATAAACAATAAAGATGAATCATATGCATCAAGCTAAAATCATACCATATGTCATATATATAAGGTAATGCCAAATGAAAACCATAAAGAAATACTAGTTCCTTATAGATGTGTTATTATCGAGCCCAATTCCCTTTGACGCATTATCCTCTGGATCCAATCATCATCATGACCTCCAGTCGGCATCCAACCAAGCACATAACACTAGTAGATATCTGATCCGAAGATCGATACCCTGCGATTAAACACGCTGAGCCTAATGCCACCAGGTAGGTATGGTACCATACCTTACGATCCAACACGCTGAGCTTGGTGTAAATCATCATGGAGTCATAGCACATAACACTAGGCAGATATCTGATCCGAAGATCAATACCCTGCGATCCCACACGCTGAGCCTAGTGGTGAGGATAATGTTCTCTGGGAATCCATTTTTTTACTATCATTTCCAATCATACTTCTAAACAATTATGTCATATCAAAGACCTTTCTTTACATATTGTTTTGTCTCTTTCTTTAGCATATTGTACCATATTATTTCTTTCCTTTTTAGTTGTCATGCAAATGAAATAAACATCAATATATAGAACAATTAAAACACCATGTGATAGTAAGAAAACCATGTAAAACATACAATACTGTGCTACATCACAGGGTTAGGAAATTTATCTACCTAGATTTGTTGTATCAAATTTTTCTTGCCCACTTCTAATTCTTTTTTATGTCCTACCTACAAACCCCAATGTCCTACAAGCCCGTAAAATACAAAAAATAATTAATTTAAATATGCACATAAGGCAAAATTACGTTTTTAAAAGTTGTTCTCAAATGGCTAAAATTCTGCTTTCTAAAAGCTTGCCCAAACAGCCAAAAATCCCGCTTTATTAAAGCTGTCCCAAACGGGCTTTTCCAAAAATCCGAAAAAAATGCTCACTATTTTTCTTCCGTTGGCGCTGGACCACTCGCCCCCAGCGCGACCCAGTCTAGGCTCGGCGTTGGACCGCCCGCACTGGTTCAGCAACGCGAGCCAGTTCAATTCTCTTGCTCTCTCTCCCCCATGCGTTCGGCGAAACCGAAACATTTCGCCGACGAAATTTGAGACCTCCGGCGTCTCCCGCCAGCCAAATCAACCCCTCTCGATCTCCGTCGCTCACCGAAAAACCCTTACACAATGACGACAAAGACATTTGCATTTTCCTTACCTTACAGAACCATCGCCGACCTTCACCGTCTCGTGCCGAAATTCCTCGAAGAGCACGGCGGTTGCTGTCGGAATCTCATCCTTAAGGAAATTCTCGCCGCAGTCACGTTTGTTGCAGAACCTCGCACTCCATAAATTAAAAATCGCATGCAGTCGAAGTTTTCCTTCACCCGATTAGCTTTATAAACGTTGTAGAAATGTGTCAAATTCCTAACCGGCTCTTTTGCATAAAACCCCCTACAAATGCGTTATTTGCAAATATATCCTCCACCAAATTGAATTTGAACTAAGCCAAAATTTAAAAATTACAAATCTATCCTCAACGTTACAAATTTATCCCAAATCTTTAAAAATTCATAATTTATTCATTAGAGCTCTAAAAATTAAAAAATTAAATATCGTTAGATTCATCACAAAAAGTTCTTTCTTTTAAGCAAATAAAATAAATAAAATAAAGAAAACTAGGACTATTACAATTAAGGTGAATTCCACAAAATATATTTCACAAGTGCTTTCTTGATGGGATTGTTGGAAACATACAAGTGCTGATTAGATTCACCAAGGAAGTGGAATACTTAAGAATCTTGATGCACCTTATTCAAAAAATCATGGAGTTCCAAAGACGAATTTTGAAATTGAACCTAAACTTTCAACTAAACTTGGAGCCTTCTCAATTTTAAATTTGGATATAATTAGAACACTTTTTAATTCATCTGTTCAACAAATAACCATCTATTTAATTAAATCAACAATTGGTATCCCAATAAAAATAGATCCAACCACCACTAATTTGATGTGACTGTCATTAGATCTATGTGGAAGTAGACTTGGCAATGGAACTCCTAATAAGGGTATAAAAACACAAGGGAGTAATAATGGATTTTGACAGAAAGTCACATCAAAATCTTCCAATCCTCTGGACAAAGACGATCGATTGGTAACATAAAGTATGATATAAACATGAAAAATCCTAGGCCAGTAAGCCCCTTCATTGTAAAGTAGAATGATACTCTTGATAAGAGCACAATATTCAAAATAATTCACAACATCTTATTCAAAAATAGAGACAAGTAATAAAAACTAATTGGCCCATCAATCATATTTTTATGACTACATATTCCAAACCAAGGAACGTCTTTAAAGAGTGAAGAAGAATTATAAATCTATTCAAATGCAAAGAAGAAATCATAAACCATGTGACAAAATGGCATTAAATTTTTCAAAACCTTCAACAATGATCTATAGGAAAGAGATCAAGTATCGAACCAATTTCAACTAGAGCAAGAAGGTTTCATAATGGTCACTGAAGAAAAAATAAAAAAAAGAACAAAAAGAACTTAAAAAAAAAACTAGTTTCATAATGACTAAAAGAAGCCTTAGAGCCTTTCAAAGTGTAGATAATGTGGACATTAATGTGTGATCTCTTGATTTAGAATATTAAGGGAATAGTTAGCAATAACGAGGTTTGCCACCTAAACATTATTATAAAAATGCACAAGTTATCATTCATTGCATTGCTGAAACAATTAACAAGTAGGAAACAATTAGAAATTTTCAGGAGGAAGCACAATCTGAATCCTTTGAATGCAACTCATTAAACAAAGTTTGGGTATTATAAAAGTAGGACTTTAATTATAAAGCAATTAGGAATGAATATTAATGTCTGCATGTGTTAATGAAGCATGAGGGGTAGAAAACTTAGGTGTTCTACTCTTTCTTATATATTAAAAGTATTTTTTATAGAAAGAATATCACTTTGGCATAACCTAAAAATAATGACAAAGACCAACAAGTTCCCTTTATTGATTGGAGGTGACTTTAATGAGGTTGTATTTTTAAATGAGTGCAAAGGTCAACCAAACCCAAAAAATGGCCCCATGATAGAGTTTAAATAATGCATAGATTACTATGCTCTCAAAGAACTTTCCTTCTTTAGCATTAAGTTCGCATAGTATGTGTGATGAAATGGAAATGAGTTTAAAAAAAATTGGAAAGAGCATTAGTGAATTAGGAATGGACTTCATTTCCTACAATTGTCATCCAACATCTAAGCAATGTGCTATCTTATCTTTCTCTTATATTGATCTTATTTTCCCTAAAAGGAGGCTCATCACCAAAACAATTTAAATTTCAAAATGCATGGATTTACAATATTCTTTCTTCCCATTGTGACACAAAACTAGAGTCTCCTAATGCCATGTTTGGGATCGAGGGAATTATCTTTCAAACTTAAATACCTTAAAAATTGCTTTAAAGAATGGAACAAAACAAGATTTAGCAATATTTTTGAGAAATTAAGGACAGTATAAGTGCTAGTTAGTGAGAAAGAAAATTATTTTAAATTAATACAAAATGAAGACTTGCTCTTTTAATTAGCCAAAGCTCAAGACTAATTACTTATGGCAACTAAATTGGAAGATGAATTTTCAAGTTAGAAAGCAAGGATTAAATGGCTAATTGTTGGAGACAAAAAAAACCAAATTCTTTTACGTGGTGTTTTAGGATTAGCAAAGGTAATTACATATCAAAAGAGTCAAAGATCCAATAAGGATTTGGATTACTAAGGAAGATAAAATTGAAAGAAAGCTATTCAACAATTTAAGTTCCTCCTATCTAGAGTTCCTAGCAATCAAAAGAGTTCATTGCTCAACTCAATTCCACCTTTAATTTCATTAAAAAATAATAAGGCATTGCTGCAAAAAGAAGCCATGGACAAAATTCATTAGATAATCTTACAAATGGAATCATTAAGCTTCTCGAGACTTGATGGTTTTAATGGACTCTTCTTCAAACATTGATGACTTATAATAGAAATAATGTGCTAGAGGTAATCAATGACTTTCTAACAAGCTCTCTTATACAAGAGGAATTTTTAGTCCCAACTTAATACTCATCCCAAGATTAAAAACCCATAAAAATTTAAGGAGTTTAGACCAGTTTGCCTATATACTTTCCTAAGAAAATTCTCCTTATGTTTTTGGCTTTAAGATGACAAACTTTTCTCATTTTCTTAAACTCCTCAAAGCAGTTTGATTTTGCAAAGAATAGTGATGTTATTGAGAATAAACTATAGGCATATGAATTGGTTGAGAATATTGATTGAACAATCAAAGGTAATAACTACATCATCATGCTTAACTTCAATAAAGCTTTTGATAATTTGTCTTGGGAGTTCTTATGTCAGGTATCACATACGTTTAATTTTGATGCAAGATTCATTAATTCCATTATGACCATCCTTAAAAGTAGGTGATTGTTCATCATAAATAACTATAAGTATAATGTCTTCTTCCAACCTTCATGTAAGCTCAATCAAGGTAACTTATTATCTCTCCTACTTTTTATACTATTAGTTGAAGTTCTTAAATATGGCTTAAATATTATTCACAATTGAGGAAAAGTAAGGAATTATGTATTACCAGGAGGTTGTGAGAAAATTTCCACCTGAGTTTTGCTGATGATTTCATACTCTTTAATAAAGGAGATAAACAATTAATTAAGAACTATAATGTATATAGATAAATGCAAAATCGTGCTTCTTTGTATGTAGCAAAAACCTAAAACCAACATAGAGGAAAACTAATAAGGAAGTTCTGAGTTTCAAGAAACAAAATCTCCCTATGTTGTACCTTGGTAATATTTTATTCAAGGGTAGAAACAAGGCTATACATTTTTAACATTGGATTAACAAGATTAGAAGGAAATTGATTGGTTGGAAGAAGGGGATGCTTGTTATGGGTGGAAGACTAGTGCTTGTTAACTATGTATTTTAGTTTATTCTACTTTACTTATTGATGGTTTTCGAACCAACACAAAAGATTTTAATTACAATTGCAAGAATTATGAATGGGCTTCTATGAGGAGATAATGAGCACAACCAAAAACACAAACTATGTTTGTTGGAACAAACCTAGTCCTCCTTGTGAAGAAAATGGTTTTTGTGTAAAGAAGCCAAATAAGCTATTGGCTAGTTCCAATGCAAAACTATTTTAGAAGGTACATACATCAACCTCCATTTGGGTTGAATTCATCAAAGTTACTTACTCTAGCAAGAAAAGGGGTAATTTATGTTCATCAATATGGAACAATTAAAGGACATTAAATAAATTTCATTGGAATCCATGGAGAAATCAAACATAAATGGATGTTTATATTGGATCCTCACATAAGTTGGCAAGTTCACTATTAAATCATGTTGGGAAAAGTTAAGAAAAATTTCATGCATAACTGACATAAAATCATTTGGAATGATAACATACCTTTAAAAATTTCCATACTAATGTGGAGGATAGTTAAGAATTTGTTTTTTTAGTGAATCTAAGCAAGTTTAAGTATTAACTAGTTAACAAATTCCTTTTATCCTAGATGGTGACTCATTGAATCAAGTTCTACTAATTGATTTACATGAGATGCATTTGCTCTAGCCCCCAAAAAAACATTAAGTGGACTAAATTAGAGGGATCAGTCATCCAAAATTTGGATTCATTGCCTATCTCAAATATTCACTTATAGCATACCATATCTCAATGAATTGACATAATTTTTTCCCAAATTTATATTCCTTTAATAATACTTTTTCTTTAAAATATAACTTTGTTTGAATGAGGTAAACCTTGATTGGTTAATTTTATCAATTTATTGATGGTTAGCTAGTACAATGGTTCTAATGATGATGTTACATGTGTTTCAAGTGTATCTGATTGGGAGGTTTAAAAAATCTCATGAATTAACTTAGGTTATTGGAGTGGTTTTGGCTATATTGATTGCATCATTTGGCACAATTAATTATTTCTTACCTTAGGATAAAATTGGTTATTAGTCAACAAAAATTGTAATAGACTTGCCTGCAGTTAATCTTATAATAAGATTGCCTTTAGTATAATTATTACATGAAGTGTTAGTGTTGGCCATTCCACTTTGACTCATTTTTTAGTTTATATACTTTTGTATTGCCTCTTCTTCTTGTTGTATTTATGTTAATGCACTTCCTAATGATACATAAGCAATGGATTTTAGGTATTTTATAGGAAAGGTAGATCATAGATATTTCTAATTTCTCATATTAAGGAGGGGAAAGACTATTTCATAGCTACCAATATGAATTATTTCTAATAGCATCTGACCCCATAAAGATTTCTTGATTTTGAAATGTCTTGAAATCTTTAGTAAAAAGAGGGATGCTATATTTCCAAGATAGTATTTCATATTGGAATGAAGCATATAATAATAAGAAAGTATGTTTTTTAGTCATGGGTCTAGCAAAAAAATTTGAGATAGGTTCCTATAAGATTCCTCCTCCCCCAACACACACACATACAATTGGACATGAAGTTTTCCTCTCATCCAACTCAAGTAGCTACACCAAATAAAGAAAAGGTCTATTCTTTTTTTTTAACTTTTTTTATCAAACCCTACAAAAACCTACTCTTTGCTCAAGTTTCCTGTAAAGGCCATCCTTTCATTGATTCATTCTTTATCTTATTATCTTTTTACTTGTCTTCTTTTCTTTCTTTTCCTTTATGCTTATGCTTTTTTATTTTTTGAAGAAAAAAGAAAAGTGATATTCTCAAGTGATGCATTAAGTGTCTTCTCTAGATGTTTCGCTCTCCCTCCATCCCAGCTCCCTCCAATGAGTAAGCTATACTTATAATATTTTGATTACAAGTGTAAAAAAGTTGAATTTCAAGATAAAGAGAATGTATTTATAAAAGTTAACCTTCTATAAGGTGTGATAAGATTTTGTAAAATAGTAAAATTAAAACTCAAGTATATTAGTCTATTTTACATTACAAAAAAAAAACTATATAGACTATAAAATAGTTATACCATTATAATTTGTTGGAATTCATGATATTTTTTCTCTCCTTATTAAAGATATATATCTCTATTCCATTATGTATAGATATAAATAAAAGGGATTAAAATTCAATCAAATATGTCATATAAAGAGAAAATGATACAAATTTTTGGATAAAAAACATAAATTATTAGAAAATTAAGTGAATGTCATGGTTAAAGTTCTTTGGTAAAGTCAAATCAAACTGATAGTGGAAGCACATATGAAAACTCAATATGCACACTTAATTTAAATTTGAGACAAACTTTCTTGGGGGAAGAGAGATTGTAATGTTTCAAGATTTTTAATTTTTTTAAATATGTGTAATTGAGAAATCAATGTGTATAAGATTGTAAATATTTATATTTGAACATAATTAAGTTAGTATCTTAAGCAATAAGTACACCAAAATAAAAATAAAATATTTTAATTATACCTTGAAATGCATGTTAATTTTTGAAATATCTTAGAATAAGAATTTGAGTATAATGTTTGATAACACTTTATGTAAGAAATTCATTTCTACTTGTTTGGAGCTCTATTGATTTTATAATATATTTTTAAAAGCAGAGGGATATAAAAGAACAAATTGTTCTTATTACTTTAGGATTTAACCAAAATAACTATGTAATTTGGGAAAATAGTTTTATTTGCCACTTTAAGTAGAATCTAGACAATAACAAAAAAAGAAAGTGTGAAAGTTTTGTTTACATAATAAGGAAATTGAGAACTATCATAGAAGAGGAGGAGAAACAATCAACAATTGGGATCAGTTCGTAGAAAATCAAAGAGCAAGAGCTTTAAAAGTGGTATTTGCAATTGTAACAATAATAAAGCAAGTAGTAGATTGAGGGAAAGATAAATTAGAAAAAAATAGAAGAAATTGAGATATTAAAGAAAGGGAATTGTTGGAACCTTGAAGAGAAAACAATAAATTCATTTCAAATAATTGTAATCATACGAAAGAGTAGCAAGGTATGATTTTAGTCCATTTTGCATATGCAAAACAAAGAATTCATTGACAACATTTTGAAGCTCTTTATTTTGAGGACTATAAATGATAAGTCATGGATTGAAAGGAAATCCTTAAGTTTTGATTAAATTCAAATATTTTTATAGTATGTAAATAATTAAAGATCATGAATTTCCTATCTATATGAATTTAATGAGTGAATTGTTAAAGAAACACAAAAAATCATATTCTTTTTGCATTTTCCCTTAGCATAATGTATAATATGTTCGGTGGTTTTAGTGAGTCATATATTAGCTAGTGAATGGTACCTAAAGATTTGAAAGTATTATGTGTGGTGGAGTAGACATTCTTTTAATTTAACATATGGTCCTATGTGTTTGACATTCAATATGCTTGTCTTAACTTATAGTACATTAGAGGTAGTTTTGGGAAAGTTAAGAAACGCATGGTTTGAGAATTTTGATTATCTTATAATCTAATGTGATTAAGAGGAATTAGCTAGCTTATGAAACCATTAAATTGATGAAACTGTGATGTTTTATGCATGAATTTTCTTATGTAAGAAATCAAAAGAAAAAGAGGAATAGAAATAAAGTAATCAAAAGAACTCAGATATGTAAAGTTAAATTAATTATAGTATAGTTATGTGTCTTTTTATAAAATACTATATTTGAGATTATAGTAGACATCATTTATGAATATAATCTATATTATATTATGTACGTTATAAACATAGAATGACTAAAAGTGCATCATATATGTTATATGATGGATATATTAAAACATAAAAAAATAATAGCAATGAATAAAGAAATAAAAGAGAGAAAATGATGTTTTGGATTGGATAAGTCATATGTACATAAGACTTATAATGATGCTACAATACATGATGATATATAACATAATTAGATACCATGATATGAAATAAAATTAAAAATGAAAGTGATTTCTTAAGATATTATTTCATGCTTTCTAAGATATATGATTTGCCTTTAACTCATGGTGTAATGCTTAATAAGCAATGATTATATATATCCTACTATAAGATAGTATTAAAGACCTTATTCTTTACTACCACTAATTCTTTGTATATGACTTGAAGTATAAAGATGATATGATTGAGATATCCTCAATACTTGTTAGTATTTTGTATAATGCTAATATTCACACCTAAAGTTTTAAAAAAATCATGAGTGTAATCAAAATCAGAAGTATTGCATTATCAAATGTATCTATAATTTATAATATCGTATTATGCAATTATTATCACATTAGTAATCCAACAAATATCCCACATCTATAAGATCATAGCATAAAATGATAATGAAACCAATTTGTCATTTGAATTTAATCCAATCTAAGATAGCAATCATAAAAAGCTACCAAAGTTTAATAAAATCATAATAACTAGCTATCAAGTCCAAATAATCAGTCTCATATAATCCTAACTCCATCAAATACAATTAATAATAAATAAGTATCAAACATATTACTATAAAAAGTGTAATAAAGAGATAAATCATCTAACTATTATACTAACTCTGATAATCTCTAACTCAATGCTAGCCTCCTGATTTTATAAAAATATAAAAGGGTGAGCTAAGAGACTCAACAGGGACTCCTTTAATGAAATTATAAAACTGACATGTAATGATTAAGAAGTATATATATAACAACTATATAAATCATGTAATAAATAACATCAATTACTAACTATTACAAGACATTATCATATACTAGGTAAGCTAATATATATGCTTATAATGTGGCTAAATAAATGCTTAGTGTTCCTCTATTATCTAATATACTCTAAGAGAACCATGATAGTACCTGACACTTTTATAATATCACATAATCCATCACTTAGTAAGACAATGTTGATTACATAGTCTAAAATTGTAAGGTTCTGAGAGTTCTTAAAAAGCATATTCAATCCCTTTTATAATGTAACACATCATGTAATTTCTTGTAAGACTAAAATATAATTGTTTCCTCTTATGACTATTTATACAATATCTTTCACCCAATATTAGAGGATCTTATCACACATATTAGAACTCCTCTTACAAGTTTAACCATCCATGTGTAATAATCTCCAAGCCAATAGAGTAAGGTAATTAACTTTTCTATCCCTTGAGTAAGCATATATGATCAGGAGTCCCCTACATCTAATCCTCACCTAATCAAAATCATGGAGTAAACATGTAGCATACTACTAACTCTAATCCATAATCATTTTATGTTAATTAAATTCCCCTTAATCTAAATGTACCATATAAAAAGTTATCATAATAAGTAATAATCTATTAAGTTAAGGATTTCTCATAACCTTAGACTAATTAACTTAGTTCTATATGCCCTAAGTTAGTCAAACTAACTTCCTTTCTAATTATATAAGATTAAAATATCAGAATGTCATAAGCTTCTTAATAAATCCTAATTTAGTTACTTAGTATGTCTTAGCCCATTTTTTATTTTTAATTTTGCTCTAATTTTCTCTTAGACCTTATTTATCAAGGCTAACTTGAATGCTTACAAGCCTTGGCTTTGATTAGTAAGTTCTATATATAGTTAATTACCATTAAATTTGGGTTCACACAAATATTACGAGTGACTCTCTTTTATCTCACAAGAACTAAGCTACCACAACCATCCACACGATCTTTTAAGCCACTACACATTTAGGTTCACTCAAGTATTATTAGCAACTATCTTTTTATCTCACAAGTAATCTTGAGTCACCATAACCATTGTACAACCTTTTAAGCCACTACACATTACTCAGATCACCATTTATAGTGTAATCACTTGGCCAAAGAGCATAAGTAAGATTACTCATGATCTTACCCAATGAATTTAATCATATTAAGATTCTAGTTAATATCTTTACCTTTTTTGTTTTTTGGTCAAACCTAGTCTATTCATAAGTCCTATCTCAAACTCTTCTACTTTTATCTAAGATTTTAACCAAGAGTTTAACTATCTAAAGTCTAATTTATAATATTCATAGAGACTCACAAATGATGTTTTCTTAACCTATCATTAGGATATTCTATTACAGATTCTTTCTCCTTAAATTATTCTTAGTCTTCTAAGCTTAATTTTAATACTAAGCTTACCAAATATAGCAACATCTAATTTCTTTAAATTTTTAATTTAACTCTAAAGATTATGAATTATCCATAAGACCTTTATCTTAAGATTTAATTTCACCTTAGCACTTTTAGCTATCATATGCATGCTAGCCAATTTCTTAATCAACTTAAACTTATTCTAAAGCCTTGAACCATGCCCTCCAAGGCTTCCAAACAAGAAGCCAAGATTCTCACACATCCTAAAAGATATCTAAGTTCTCTTAAGGGTTGAACACATTTCTCCTATGTATTAACTAAGCCATGTTTCCATGCTTTCAAATATACCCAAGGCAAAGGAATACTTGGCCTAAAATATTATCTTAGGTTTTATCTTTGTTTCTAAGTTCATAATCATGGTTCATCTTCTAAACTATGGTTGAAAAGGTCTATATAATAGGTGGCACACTTTCATGCAAAGTTTTAAAACACAACACATCCATCTCATATCATGAAGTGATATAACATATATCTTATTACTTAGCAAAGATTTTTTATTTCATGAGTTACTATTTGAAAAAGAATCTACAAACAAGCTTAGAGTTTAATTTCTAGCAAAGTAACAATAGAATATGAAGCTAACATATCTAAATTATAAGTTTTATATATATTAGAATTTGTTCTTTCATAGTTTAATAATTTTATAATATTGATCATACTAAACCTTATATATAGCATACACATTTAAAGTATTAATAAGAATAATAATTAACATGATTTTAAATGTATTTCATATGTTCATGCCATGGGTATATGATATTTTGTATGAACTAGTGAACATTTTATGTCTATCTTTCACGTGTATTTATAGATAATACTAAAGATACAAGCATATGATCATAAGATTTAATCTATATATATGATTTTTTTTATTACACACATTTTTTGCATGGTTCTTTTAGTAAAATTGCATAAGAAAAAATATAATAAATAATCTTTAAATGCATAATAAAATCTCTTGTCACATGGCATTCTATATTATTTTTCTCTATGTTTTGATAATGTGTACACCTTCTCATGCTATCAACTTAACTTGTGAAAAGTTTCAAACCCAACTTTAGTGCCTTACACCAAAATTTGTATTTTAAAAAATTAGATTCATACAAAAGCATAACATAGGTCACAGTTTGCTCAATACTTGGCTCATCATATCAGAAACTCATGAATAAGAAAATAGTAAATATTATATACAATCTACTTAATCATATATCTACTTTTCATGTAACAAATATTAATTTTAGGAATAATAAATCTTATACAACATGATAACAAAACAAGATTATCTTTTTTATGTCAAGAATTTTAATTATTATAAAAATTGCATCCCCATAATTGCTAAAATGTTTCTAGTAATTATCATGATACTCCATGCTTTAGTAACCAATAAGGCATAAAATTCAACATGATATTCAACTTAATACATATAAGATTGTCTTATTAAGAGTTATTTTCTATCATTGATTTACTATTCTACATTCTACTTCTACATATTTATGTAATCAAACCAAACATGTAATATAACTAACATCATGGGTTTTATTTTATATTCATGGGCAGAATCTTATCATACATTTTTTAACATAATTCTCTTAAATATATTACATGAAAAAAGAAAATAATTAGTCCTTTTTAATAGTAAATAATTTTATTATAGTCTTAAATAGAAAAAATCCATCACTCTAACTCAAAATTTATAAAGGTCTTATTATCAAATTATTTTTCAAAGTTTTACATGCATTTAACAAAATATTTTATTTTTTATAATGCTTAGATCATAGCTAAGTTTAATGAATGAACTTAATGATCATCCTACATAGAAATAGACCATGAAAAGAACTTCTTCTTAATTAGATCTTTTCTTGATTTTAAGCTTGAGCCTTCCCCTTATTCTTTCTTATGATTTGTCTTGATTTTTTTTCTTTAGCATGCTCTTAGTTAGCATCTCCAAATGTCTTTTTTTTACTAGATTTTCTAAAGGTCTTAAACCTACATCATAAAAGTTTATATAACTATGGCAACACCTCCATAAATCAATGTTTTAGCTTAATAAATTGATTTTATTTTAGAATAGTCATGACTTAAGTATTTAAACCAACCCCTCACTTATTATATATTCTTGTAGTTGGCTAAATCTAATTCTTAAAAACTTGGAGTTTAAGAAATTTTCTAATTAATGATATAATCATTTATTATTCTTTTTTTCTTATTTTTATTCTTTCTTAAATATTCATAATATCACATATGTTACCTCTTTGTTTTAATTCCCTTATCTTCAACCATCATTCCAAATTTTTAAGAATATTTTTTATATCTTTTTATGCATTCATAATTAATAATAATGAGGATAACAAATAAAAATAATAACATAAATAAAAACATAATCTCATTTTTAAGTATTAAATAAAATTGAGGCTCATGTGATGCAACCTAAAGCTTACTATTCGACCATACTCCCAATTTAAATTTCATAATTCAAAACTCAAATTTTAAATTTTTATTCACAAAATAAAAATATACTTTGATCAAATAATTTTATAATAATATGTCAAGAAATATTAGGTATAGCACTACTATATTAAGAATATGATGTGTTGATGTGCTTATGATATGAGATTTACATATAATATAATGAGATAAATAAAAATGAGCTAAAGATAAGATTATATGATATAAAAATGTGATAATTGTCATTCAAGAAAGCTAGGCATATTAATATCAAGAACATGAAAAGTAAGAAAAATGATGAAAAAGAATATGAATAAAATATGATTACGAAAGAAAGTTGTATAATTATATAAATAATATAAAATATTCATTATGCATATATATGATATTAGGCATACTATTCTTACATGATATGCTTATTTATAATTACTACAATACATGTTATAATTATTGATTATTATAATTTTATAATAAAACATTATTATAAACAAAAATTTATCTACTGATTCTATAAAACTCATTCTTTTACATTATGTATTATGCTACTAATGCATATAAAGAAAAAAACTAGAGCAGCATGTGAGTCGAATAATGATTATAAAGAAAGATTATATCATATAATTTTATATTATATCTAATATGTTAATATTGGAATTTTATTATAACAAATATCCATGTGGTAATATAATTTTTATTTTATTTTATGATAAATAATTTTTTAAATAATTTTAAACTCAATCTAATTGTCATTCTCACTTTAATATTAGTTTTGTACCCTATATGTTATTTTTATAATTTAGTTTAACCAAATTTGATACTATTTGTATATTATAGAGTGAAAATGATAAAAAAGATGTGACTATATATATATATATATATATATATATATATATATATATATATATATATATATGAACGCTTTAATGGGAATACACATTTTTTTATTTTAACATAAAAAAATGATTTGAATTCTAAAACGATTTTTTAATTTATTTATAATATATGAAATCTTTTGTTACTTTTAAAAATAGAAAAAGAAAGCATTCCTATTCTCAAAAAGATTTTTTTTTTATTTTTTCATTTTTTTTTATTTTTTTATTTTTTTATTTTTATTGTTTTTTGGACGTTGCCTTCTGCATGCAAAAACAAAATCTGTGGAACCTTTTTCATATTGTTTCTTCTGAAGTCCACAAAGAGCAGTCAATGACAGAGTAAATTAATTCAGCATAGATATTTCCGCCATCAGTAATCTGCAAGCTCAGCTGCGCGATGGGGATCGAACGGCTTTAATGCTTTGTTTACCACTAAATGCAAAGGAAGTGGATAATAATCTGGACATAATCGCCACTCCAGCTGTCTAAAAAATAGTCAGGAAGTTGCAGAAGCCAACCAGATTGCTCTTCGAGCGAGCGAGACAGAGAGAGCTGAATGGCCATGGTTGCAAGCTGCGAAGTATCAGGTGGCTATCTTCTTTTTCTATGTCTAATGTGTAAGGTTTGGGGGGCGGGGGTGAAAGTTGCCTCCGTTATAACTAAATGTCGTTGGCTTCGTTTACTGGATTGGAGATCCGGGGATGAAGCCTAGCTTCTGTGCTCTCGCAGGTGTAGGAGTCGATTGGGCTTCTGTGTCTTCTTTCCTTAATCAGGGGATAAAAGGGTTTTCACTTGTTAAAGTAAAATCGCTTGACTGTAATGTTTGGCTGAGTTTTTTATCCGTAGCCGTTTCCCTTCGATTTCTGTTTTAGGTTTTCTTGAGTAGCTCAACTGGAATAACTTTTTAGTTTGCTTCAGCTGTTATTTAGGAGCTCTTCTTCAAATTGTTCATTTATTTTTATTAATATTACTGTTACTTTCAGTTTTCTTTGATTTTTATGCAATAATACTTCGTTTAGATTAATTTAGGATGTGAGATTGTTATCGTAGTTCATGTTTTGCTTTGTTGAAGCAAAGAAGTTTAATCTAAGTTCCTATGTCCATAGAGACACAGTTTTGAGTTTTTTTTTTTTTTTTTCGTACAGAGATTCTAATTCCTGTTCTTGCGTTAAAGGATTATAGTAATTAAGCTTCAATTCAATGGATGCTTTAGTTTTTTTTCCTCTCCGAAGTCTTTATAAGCAAGTAAACTTAGTTGTAAATTTCAGCTCAAACTATCTACTCTTTCCCTTCAAACAAAAAATATAGATCGAGTATGAGCAATTTTTAAACCAACATTGATTGGGTTAATGATGAAATAAAAAAGAAACTTTGCTAGTCTTCATGAAAATAACCCTGCTGTTACTGCATTTCATCCTAAATGGTCTATCTTCTTGCAGAAGAAAGAGGGATCTCCAACGTCAATGCTAAACTTGGCATGATGCACAGAAAGATTGTCAACTGGGATTCTGATCCGTCCATGATATGGGATCGAGACCCCAGCGAAGCTTCAGAGTTCTTACAAGCAGTGAATGAAGTGCAACAATTTCGTGAGCAGCTAAAAACTTCAAATGTGAACAAGGATCTCTTCTGCTTTGCCGATAACACTCTTCAGATGGCTATGGCGAGGCTTGAAGAGGAGTTTGTACACCTTCTAATAGAGCATAGCCAACCCTTAGAACCAGAACAGATGTCATTCCATTCTTCTGAAGACGAATTCTCACAGGATTTATCTTCCTGTTCATTTGAAGTGGACGCAGATCAAGGTAAGACCTGGCATGAAAGCAGCTGTGGTTCAGAGAATGTTGTTGTTGATCTGATCCATCCCAATGCAATATATGATCTAAGATCCATTGCAGAAGCAATGTTATTGTCGAATTATGATGGAGAGTGCTGCCTTGCCTACATTAGCATCAGGAAAAATGCACTGGATGAGTGTCTTTCTGTTGTCTGCTTCGAAAAGCTTGGCATTGAGGAAGTCTTGCGTATGGATTGGGCTGCTCTAAACTTCATGATCAGGAGGTGGAATCGAGCACTGAAGCTCTTTATACGGGTTTATCTTACTGGTGAGAAACGTCTCTGCGACTTAATATTTGGAGAATTTTCGGAATCACTGAGAAATTTTTGCTTTTTTGAGATCTCAAAGATCTCAGTCATGCAATTCCTCTATGTGGCCGAAGCAATAATAATTAGACCACGGAAGCCAGAGAAGCTTTTCAGGATTCTGGACATGTATGAAAGTTTGTTGGATCTTCTCCCAGACATCGAATCATTGTTTCCAGAGAGGTCAGGCTCTTTCATTCTGAAAGAATGCAATGAGCTTTTGTTGAGGTTGGGTGAATGTGTAAGGGAAACCTTCTCTGAGTTCAAGCTTGCCATAAGGGACAACACATCGACCACTTCTTTTGCCGGCGGTGGCGTCCATCCTCTAACTAGATATGTCATGAACTACATCAAGACACTTGCAGCTTACAGTGGAACCCTGAACATCCTCCTTGATGACCAAGATAGAAAGAATCTATACTCCTTGGAAGAAGACGGTGATGGTTCTTCACTCATTTCATGCAACCTTCTATCAGTTACATATATCTTGGAATCAAACCTCACCAAAAGATCAATGCTCTATAGAGACAGTGCATTACAGAGCTTCTTTATAATGAACAATGTCTGCTACATGGTTCAAAAGGTAAAGGGTTCTGATCTCCAGGCCATTCTCGGGGATGACTGGATCCGAGCACACAACCGGATGTTCAGGCAACATGCATTGAACTACGAGCGAGCAACTTGGAGCCCAGTGCTCGCTTTCTTGAAGGATGATGGCATCCACAGCCAT
Source organism: Vanilla planifolia (assembly GCA_023846275.1). Classification (NCBI taxonomy): domain Eukaryota; kingdom Viridiplantae; phylum Streptophyta; class Magnoliopsida; order Asparagales; family Orchidaceae; genus Vanilla; species Vanilla planifolia. The sequence continues at coordinate 22,993,796 of CM043874.1, forward strand.
GGCTCAAGCTGCCCTTCTAAAAATCTTCTTAAGGAGAGATTCAAGAGCTTTAACCATGCCTTGGAAGAGGTATACCGAATTCAAACAGCTTGGTCTATTCCTAACATTGAGCTTCGAGATGATCTGAGGATATCAGTATCTCTCAAGGTTCTGCAAGCTTACCGAACTTTCATGGGACGATATGCCAGCTATCTTGATGGAGTGAGACACCGGGAGAATTACATCAAGTATTGCCCTGAGGATTTGGAGATATTCTTGTTAGATCTCTTCGAGGGCACTTCCAAGGTTATGCATCCTCACAAAAGGTGAGGATGGAGTGAGATGGAAAGCCAGTGTGAAAGAATGGCCGTGGGCAGTTTTCCAGTGTGTTTTGAGCTTATTGTATGTTGTTTGAAACATATGTTGTGGGGCTATCTGAAGCTCTTAAAGCTGGAGTCACTGTGATGGAATACATGAGCTAAAAGATTGTAATAGTTTATTGATGATATAATGGATGAGATGTTGCATTCTGCATCGTATCATATATGTGAAGCTGTCATTTTGGAGTTTGCTCATACTGATAGTAATTTTCAGTGTTGATCTATCAGAAAGTTGGCCAAACTTCAATCTAAACGATCAAAAGCCATGTGTGAGAGTTTACCGATTGGCCGGAGTAGGAAATTCTTTCAAAAGCTTATGGAATGATGATAGCTAAAGGCAGTTTTTTTAGGAAAAAGTACTATTCAAACTTTGTACAAATTCAATCTTTTCACACTCAAAAATTTCCTTGTGAGATGTATCATAGAAAATTAGATGATCAATCAATAGAGTTTTCTGGTTAAAGCTCCAATGAATGTCTTAATAACATAGAGAAGGAAAATTGTTGGAGTGTTGAGTCATATGGAAGTGCACATGCTTTATGATCCCATGTGTTCCACATATTGGGGCTAAGAACTATGATCGCATCTTGTTGTAGATGTTCTACAGTGAAAAAGAGTTATTTGGTTGCTAGTGCATTGATAACATGATGCTAAATGGGTAGATTCTATTTCAAAAGAAAAATTGTTGAGCTTTCACACTAGCACATCTAACAAGAATCTATAGTCTATAAGTTTTTCTAAGAATATTGCATTAGATGAGCACATCTTTGGCATCTTATGAAGATAACACAGTTGTTTGCCAAAATGTCTTTGCATTGTTTGATCAAGAAGGAGGTTAATTTTTGTAAATTGGGTCTATTAATATATAGTGTGTGCTCTTCATTTATTACAATTTATGGGTTGGAGGAGATATATCTTTGTTCAATTACAGAACATTTAACCTTCTATCAATCCAAGTTTTGAAAGAGTAATACAATTCCTAGTGCAAAGGAGCAATGCAACTCTAAAAAGTATTTATTCATCATTGTCGATGTAAACACATAAATGATTCCATGCATGTATCATGTGGTTGGACTACATTATTTGGGTTAGTTTTGACTACAAGGCTAACTTCAATTTTATAACTCTACTTTGTCCATATTACTTAAAGTGATCATTAGTTTTGCACATTAAATATAATATAATAAGAGCAATCAACATACAAAAAAAGGGGATGAATTATGAGCTTTTAATGAAATATTATGTTTAACTTTTTTGAAAATCATTATATTATGATAAAAATAATAAATCACAAAAATTTTTAGATGATTCAACTCTGAAGAATAAACTTATGTCCATCCCTAGTCACGAATGACTAGACTTATTTCGACAAGAACCTTTCATCTAAAGACAAGAAGGCAAATACCTTTATAAACTAATATGGAAGGATTCAAGGATAGCCCAATAGAGTCGAACAAACAAATGACTTAAATGAGCAAAAATACAATGTCTCTCATACAAACCAAAGGAAAAATGCACAATAAAACTTTGGCAATGTAAGCTTGTACCTATAACCCATGCAAATCATAAATGGCAAAATATAATGATGATAGACTCTTGAAATGATGTTAATGATTACTTTAAATAAGAATGACAAATTGAACATTACCAATTTTAACTTGAGAAACTATCTGCACATAGAGTAGTGAGCAAGAATGTAAGAGATCAAATAAACTATAAAAGCTAGAGTTTATATCTCTTCAAAAATGAAAATTATCATTAGTTCCTTTTAACAAGTCCTTAGGGTTTATATAGACATAGGATCTTCATAAAACAATTAAAATAGCTCACAAAGATAGGATAATGACTAGTTTTTAATTCACAAAATATTCTACTAGATGTTACAGGTTTTACATTATTATACATAGCACATGTCAAAAATAGACAAATCATATGTAAATCTTAAGTTCAAGTTTTCTATAAAAGTGTGCTTATAAAAATGAATAAAACATGTTGTATGTTAATAATTATGTACAATATGCAAGTCTTACGTTTCATATGTTCCTTTTATTACATTATTGGTTAGCTTTTATACTATTTTCATTTGAATTAGATATACTGCATGTTATTAATGATATATTGCAATGATGAATTTACATATTATATAAATTAATATAGCCTAAAAGATCTTCATTTCTTGGGCTTCAGCTTTACCTATGTTGGGGAAAAATGATTTTAAAAAAGTCTTAATAAAGTATTGCTAAATGAAGATTAGATGAAAGTCTCCCTTAGAGAAAATATACATCTTTGTAGATCAAGATTTAATCACTCTTTATTGCTATTACAACATCCTAAAGAATAGGAATAAAGACTTAAATAAATCAAGTTTCAAAACATGTGGAACACACTTTTAGCATTTTATAGAATAATGGGAAATAATTGGGCAATATCAGCATATTTATTAACATTATAGTTTTAGATTTTAAATTGAGAAGTTTGAAGGACTACTTAATACAATAGAACAAAAACACTTTTGATACCATTTACTAATTAATCAAGGTTGCAAAAGATAAGGCTAAGGATAAAGAAATGAAATTTTGGGAAAGATAATTTAAGAAGATAGGATGAAATTAACTAAAGAAAATGGCCAACTTATGGAGGAACTACATAAAGAAGAAAATTTTTAGCATCAAAAAGTTTGAACGAGATGACTCTAAGAGGGGAGAAGAATATCAAATTTTTTCATGCTCTAGTTAAGGGTAAAAAGTCAAAGCTTAACATTATGGTATTAATATTAAAATGGGTAAATAATATGTGGACAAGAGAAGATTCAAGGGGCAATAATACAATTTTTTCAAGATCTGGCCTCCTTTAAAATGGTCAAATGGGATAAGGAACTATTCAGGAACACACCTGAATTAATAACTAAAGAAGATGACAATGAATATGAGAAAGAGGTTAAGATGGAGGAGCTCAGAGAAGTGATGTTTTAATTAAATAAAGAAAGTGCATTTGTAGTAGATGAATTTAGTAGTCAATTTTTTATAATATGTTGAGAAATCATAGTTAGTGATGTACTAGAAGTTATCAAGGATTTCTTTGTTTGAAGTCCAATTCTTGAGAGGATTACAAGTACAAATATAGTGCTAATTCTTAAGGCAAATATATTAAATCATTTAAGGATTTTAGACCAATCTATGTGTATAACTTTATTAAAAACTACTGACAAATAAGTTATATAAAGTACCACTAAAGATAATATCTCTTAAACATGTTTGATTTATAAAAGAAAGTGACGAAGTAAAATGATTGTGTGTGAATTCTATAAAATGAGAGAATTATAGATTTTAAAATATTTCTATTATTTTATATCATATTTATTTTTTAAAAAAAATTTATAAAAATAATTTTACTTTTATAAAAAAACCTTGATATTTAAATTTATATATATTATTTTTTAATTTTTATGATTAAGAAAAATAAAATCAAAATTAAAAAAAATTTATCAAAATTTTAAGCGATTTAATTCAAATTAGAACCTACATCTACAACTGAAATTGAGAAAATTATTATTACTAAAAAAATTATAACTTAAGATTTTTTTTTATAATTCATCTCTGACATACTTGAGATTTATGGTTCACATTAATCTTAAGATTTTTTTCTCATAACTCACTTTTAACCTATTAGTTTTTGTGGATTTAATTATAACTTGAGTTTTTGCTAACTCAACTTTAACTCTGATTTTTACAAAATCAAATTAAACTCAATTTTTTTATAAACGTTGAATTGCCCAACTCAAAAGAAATAGAAAAATATAACAAAAAAAATTTGATAAAAACATAAAACTTCCTAGGCTTTTTGATGAATAGAATTAAGATACAAAGAACTTAAGATTATTAGAGATATAAGAAAATAAAAGCTTAAAGATGTTATGCTTATTTGAAAGAATTTGAAATTTTTCGAAGTTTTAAGCTGTAGTGTGCTGTCATGAGACTTTATGCTAATAAAATATCATACAATGCTTATTTGAGATCATAAAATATTATTCATATCTATTAACTGTTTCATTCATAAATGTTGAATTTTTATAAAAAAAATTATCATAATCATTAAAAACTTAAGAAAAAAACTTTCATAAAATGAGAACAAATAATTTAAAAAAGCTTTTCCAAATAATTTTTGTAATAGCTAAAATAACGATTACGAAAATAGCTATTAGGTGGGCTTAACAAGTGCCAATAGATTTAATCATAGATGATCAAGATTGATAGATCAATGAATGTAAAAAGATTTATAAAACATATTAACTTCCACTCTTAACTCATTTAACCTATTAATCTTTTTAGATCTCTTCATTTTGATAAGTTTAATCTAGTATTCTTATAACAAATAAAAAAAACTCAACGAAAATAGCCAAATCATTTCATTTTGAACTAATTTGGGATGTAGCTATTCATTTATAAGTTTCATATAGGTAATTATCTGGTTACTCAATATTGATTTTAATTTCAAAATTTATAAAAGTCCTTTTAATCAAATAATTAAAAGTGAAACCTAATAATAAAATTGTAGTTTAGGTCATGCACATTGTTTATGCTTTCTCCCCTTCATCTTAAATAAACACATAAAGAAAGAGTTTCCTTGAGTTTTACTATGTAACTCATTAACCTAATCTTCATATTTTGTATCTTGAGTTATGTAAACCATTGTATAATTATCTGAGCTTATGATTTGTGAAAAAAAAAACTAACAAACATGATAATAAGAATCTACAATGACATCCTATTCACAACAAATTCTTGGACACTTCACATTTCTTCTTCAATCTTTCATTCTCGTTTCATTAATTACATCATCTCTAATGCATTTATCAATTTCTTAAAAACCCAAAAGGTATATTCTATTGTTTCATGTTGAACTATAATAAAATAATTTAGTCAATTTAGTTTATATTTCTTGAAAATCAAAATTGGTGTTAATTATTCACCTCAATTTAGTTTTGATCTAAATAACCAATTATTAGGCACTAGTTTTTAACAAGTTATGGCAAGTAGAACTTTAATGGCATATCATATAAAATAAAAAAGGACATGAATTTAATCATGGGGTGAAGAGTGTACGGTAGAAATTGGGTTTTGGCCCAATTAACAGGGCAAAAGTTTGAGTTTGCCCTAAAACCAGCTTTAATATTTTTATAATATTTTATTTCAAATTAAAACCAACAAATTTTAGCAAATTTTTAAATTTTTAAACATTTGGTTTTTTATTTTTTTAATATAATCATTTAAAAGTACAAAGAATTTTTTGTTTGTTAAATTTTTTTCGTTTTTTTTTAAGATAAGTATTAGCCTTCATTTCAACTTTCTATTATTTTAAGTCAAGTTATTTATTTTTTATTTTTTTAATATAAAGTTATATAAAAAGTTAAACAAAAGTTATTAAAATTTGAATTATATTTTTAAAATCATTTTAATTTATTTTTTAAAATTTAATCTAAATTATTAATTTATGCATTAATTTATTTAAAAATAAATTTAAAGTTGATATTAAACTAAGATAAAATTTAAACATTTAAAAAAAATATATTTCTTACATAATAAAAATTTTATTTATTTATTTATTTTTCCATCTGGTGCTTTTATTTTATTACTTATTGTAATATTTTGTTCATATAAAAATAATTAATTAGTTTATAAATTCAATCTTTTAATATTTTTGTCATTTTTGAAGCTTTCAATTTCGCTGAATCTAAATTAAAATCATTATCAAAATCAACCAAATTATGGAAATTAATACTCTTACTCAGATCTATAGCTGAAATTTGAAGTGGATTCAGGCTAATTTACGCCATAAATTTAATTACTTATACGGTGGATTCCAGCAAGTTCATCTTTCTCCAACGGTCAGGATGCATCGAGAACCCATAAAAGAGGAGAGCAAGCAGAAAATTTATAAACTTTCTCGGGCCCTGGGGTTAGGGTTTTTGGCCGAGTGAAGTGTAGAAGGGAAGGCCAGAGGTAATCGGTATATCATAGTCCTTCGTTCTTTCTTTATAAGCTGTTATACTAGTTGAAAGTTTGGTTTCAACTAGAGGGTTCTGGATATAGATTGTACTGTGTTTAGGGCTATTAACATCGTCTTACTTATTTGTGATCGCAGGTTTAGGTTGTTAGCTCCTGTTGTTTTGATCTGAGCTGTTGTAATAACTCATTGATCTATAAATTTCTTCTTCTGTTGCTCGAACTTTTGTTCTTTTATGGATTGTCTGTGCTCGACGTTCTTCATGGAATGGATTTCTTTTTGTTTTGATGAATCATTTCGACCGTGACTAATTTTTAAATGTGTTGTGCTGTTTTTTTTTTTTTAATCTTTGTCATTTCTATTTGCTTGAATCCTGGGTTAGACTGGGTTCACGTGATCCGATAAGAAATGAAAGGGTGCTTGAAACTCATGCATAATATATTTGATGATTTATGCAGCTCTTGGCATATTCACTTTACTATTAGTTGACTCTTACCGAATTTTCATCATGTTTAAATTACCAGTTTTGTAGAGTTAGAGGTTTCATTTCGTCGGGATTAACTTGTACTCTATTCATTACGGGTTGCCAATTGGTGTCATCTATTTGAGGTTTCAGATTATGGCTTTTGCCAATAAAATTGGGTGTCTTCTAAAGCAAGCATTATCATCAAAGCCTTCAATTTATCAGGCAATAAGATGCATGTCATCATCAAAACTCTTTGTTGGAGGTTTGTTTTGTCACTTTTTCTTCATTCATGAAGGGTTGAAGTTTTGAGTTCGCCTAATTCATATGGTCGACTTTGCAGGGCTATCATACAGCACAGATGATCAGAGTCTAAGGGAGGCATTCACTGGCTATGGTGAAGTTATTGAGGGTATGTTTTGTCCATTTTCTTTTATGTCATTCTTTCTTGAAGTGCTATGGCAGTTTAAAACTATTTTGGGTATATTTACTTCAGCTAGGGTTATCATTGATCGTGAAACGGGGAGATCTAGGGGTTTTGGCTTTATAACCTACACTTCAAGTGAAGAAGCATCAGCTGCCATTACTGCCATGGACGGAAAGGTACTTCTAAATCTTAGTTTTAGCTATTGACTTATAGATGGATGGAAGGGACATGTGCTAATTATTTTCCTGTTTGGATTCATAAGTGCTCATTTGAATACTATCATTTACTTCTGTAATCTCACTAGCACCATGCCCTCTGTTTATTTGATTTGTTTGATTTGGCATGGGAGTTGATGGATTGGATTTCAAAAGTTTTGCAAGATATTGGTATGAATTTGGGAAGAAAGCATGGTCTACAAGCTACATATTTATTGACAAAATATAAGTCTTAAATATGGCTTGTCAAATCTATGATCTAGTGTATGTGCTGAATTGAGTTGTCCTTTTAAGCCTCAAATCCTCTACTAAACCACCTGAAAGTGTCAGTCTTTAAAGGATACTGATTCTATATGATTGTCAATTGTGTTTGTTACTCGTATGTTTTTCAATTATCTACCGCTCATTAAATATTCTATTTGTTCCAAACTGTTTACTTTAAGATTCCATTCCTTTTTGGTGATGTTATTTCTGCAGTTCTTTTGAAGGGGAACTGTGATGTAGTGCAAAACTATGCCAGGGTCAAACTGCAATGAGTTCGTATGGCTTAGATCATAACTACGGCATCTTATGGCAGCATGCTCACAAAATTTAATGCAGAACAACACTAGGGAAAATGCAAAAAATAAATAAACTTAACAAAAGTATGCAATGAATCATGATGGATGAACTTAAAATGAACCTAAAGCCTACGTTTTACCCAAAACCGGAAATTATCTTAGTTTCTGTCATTTTGATGGATTGGCAAATTTCATTGTTGGTCAGTTAAGTAAGCCTTCTACCAAGAAGTAAAAGAGTTGTAAATTTCTATAAAATTCAATATGTGTTGAGATGTTCGCTAGGCCTTGATTTTACTTTAAATGCGATGAAACTTTGATTTAACGTTCCCAACACCAATTTCCAATTATACTGCATGTTAAAGACATAATCTTGATGAACTTTAGGAGATTAATTTTAGAAGTTATGCAAAACAACAAAAGCTTATTCTTGTGCAATCACATGTGCTAAGTAGTCTTTCGAGAGAAGTCTACTATTGCTTTCGTTTTTTTTGATCTAGCAATGCATTAGCAAGTTTCCAAGTAAGAGTAATTGAAATTAGTTCATGGTTCAATCGAAAATAGCCCACGATTAGCCTCAAATCAGCAATAATAATCTATATCTATAAACTTAATTTAGAATCAAACGTTTGTGTGATGAAGAGTAGTGGTGGGTAGAGAATGTGCAACCATCTAAAGACAAATTTTTGTTTTATAATATTCCTTAATTTAAGTTAAAACAAATACACAAGGAAATGAAAGCTACAAACTTGTCCTTTAGTGTTAACATTCATAATATACACTAGTGATTATTATGAGAGACTAGCTATTGTAATCCTCCATGATCTATCATTCTCTTACATTGGATGGATGTAATTATGTGATTCTGGAATTTATGGTAAAAAAAGCTCTTCATATTATAGGAATATTTAAGTCATAAGAGAATGGTGAATTATAATTTTTAGAGAAAACTCTTGATTATTTTTAAACCTTTTATGGGAATTATATATTAATGTAAGCATTATAAAGAAATAACATTATGATTTTTGGATAATTTGATCTAAATTTGGATCTATGTCTAGTCTTAGAATTATGATTGGTCTTGCTCCATTAATAGATCTTTTTCTTCTTTCTTTGATTTTTTATTTTGCCAATTTTCTCACGGTACACTGGGCAATTAGGACATATATGTACTGGCTTTTTATATTCGTGACAAATAGGTTGCTCCTTGGCTTGCACTTCTTGAAGTCCACTCTTTGCTAACACGTTTGCTTTTATCATTTTGTTAGTAAATGTGATAATCCATAAGAAATTAAGGTTACCTCGTTGTTATTTGAAGATTTGGGTGCTCATTATTACCCCTTCCTTTTTCAACCAAAAGTTCATCATCTTTTCTTTAACCAGCTCCATCTTATTGGCCATGAGCTCATCTAGAAGCTCATTAAGTGAGAGTGTAGAGATATCGTTTGGTTGCTTTAATTGTTATTACCTAAGGATCATATTCATTAAGTAGTACATGTATAATCTTGCACGTCTGCTCAAGATTAGAGAAAATCTTTCTCAAATTTGACGAACCATTAGTTATGTTAGTAAATTAAGTAAACATTAACTTAATGCTTTTATCAAGTGACAAATGAAATAGCTTATAATCATGTATCCACATATTAATTTTGCTCTCCTTCACTTGTGAGATGCCCTCTTAGGTAACGTTAAACTTTGTCCAAATTTCATGAGCATTTCTAAGATTCATAATCTTGTTGTACTTAAAAGTAGATAAACCTTAACATAAAATGTTAGTAGCTTTAGAATTTAATTGCAATTGGTGTTTTTTATTTACATTCAATTCACTAATGGGCTTTCTAATTACTTCAGCATTGATGACTTTTGTAAGGAAAATAGTTACATTCTATTATGTCTTAAATATCAAGGTTTACAGATTTAAGGAATATTTTTAATGTAAGTAAAATTCATTTTTAAATAAGGTTGAACAGTGAAAGGATGTTATTTCACTTAGTTTGGCTGATTCTTTTATCAAATTATAGGTAATCGCAATGTTATCTCAGCAATTTCTTTCTTCAGTGCAATTGGCTTTGATACCAATAGAAGGAATATTTAAGTCATAAGAAAGGGATAAATTATGATTTTTAGAGAACACTCTTGATTATTTTTAAACATTTTGTGTGAAGTATGCAATAAGATAAATGCTATAAAAAAATAACATCATGATTTTTAGATTGTTTGATACGAACTAAGATCTATGTCTATCTCTAGTCAGATGACTAAGTTTACTCTACTAATATAATTATTGTCAAATAACCTATAAGTTAAAATCATTATAAAGTTGATTCATAAGAGGATCTATGAAGAGCCCAAAAAAGTCACAAATAACAAAAGTTTAAATTAGTCAATATAATAATAACAAGAAAACAAATAGAAAATTTTATAATAATGGATTTACACTTCATCTTATAACTTTTATCAAGATTTCAAGTGGCATAATTTATATGTAAGTGAATATGAAACAATGATATTCAAATAAAAATCTACTTAGAAATAACTTTAATTCAGTTGCAATGCTCAAATGTAGAGATAAGTGATAATAACTTGACTAAATCATAAGCATCTCTTCTAATCAATATGTAAAATTGCATTAGATCTTTTTAGAGTGTTGTTAGGTCTTATTTATAGTGTAAAAACATACAAGTCTCTTAAGGGGATGAATGAGGGCCCCAAAAAAGTCACAAACAACTAAAGTTTAAATGATTCAGTACAATAATAACTAGAACATAAATAGAAAATTTTATAATAATGGATTTTTGCTTTAACTGATAACTTTTATCAAGATATCAAGTGACACAATTTATATGTGAATGATTATGAAACAATGATACTCAAATTATTAAAATGAGAGAGAATGAAATGTCTAAAATTTATTTTGAAACAACTTTAATTCAGTTGCAATGTTCAAATGTAGAGATAAATGATGAGAACTCAGCTAAATCATAAACATCTCTTTTAATCAATATGTAAAATTACAGTAGATCTTTTTAAAGTGTTGTTAGGTTCTATTTATAATGTAAAAACATACAAGTCTCTTAAGGTGACCCAAGCAGACATTAAATGGCTAATTTTGGAATTTTGATGTGATTAACTAGTCGTTGTGTCACATTGTATTGTACAATGGGTCACATTGTATTGTACGATATTTTTTTTTTAGTGTATTCAAAAGTTCATCTTTTTATTAGGTAATATTATATTTGTAGAATAGATAACATCATACTTTATTAAAATAGATTCACTTTACGATGCCTATCATACATATATAATCTTACCCAATGGAGAAGAATTTTTAAATTAACTGAACTAAGAATATCGTATAATATAATATGACTTATAATATAAGTTCCATCCTAGCTAATAGGAAATCAAAATTTGAAATGAATTAAATGAAGAATATCATATAGTATAATGTAGAATTGTCATACAATATGATTCTTTTTCAAAATTAAAACTATTGAAGTGAGAAAGGAGTACAAATCTATTGGATGATTAGTCATTTAGTAGTATCGTACAGTACAATCCATATTTTCATATAGTATGAACAAAATTGAAAATTATGTAACGGTTAATTAATCACCTTAGAAATTCAATATTAGACATTAAATATCCACTGGGATTATCTTAAGAGGCTTGTTATATATTATTGCATTATAAATAAGACTTAATAATACTTTAGATATAATTAATATAATTTAATATATTAATTAAAATAGATATTTGTGTTTCCACTATAGTCTTGCTATTTATCTCATTTACCTCTATATTTGAGTATTTAAATTGAGTGAAAGTTATTGCAATATAGATGTCAAGCTTTTCATTTTCTTATTTTAGTCATTTGTGTAACATTGTTTCATATTCATTTACATATAAGATTGTTCTACTTGATGGCTTGGTAAAGGTTCTATGTTGAAGTTTTAAATTCATTATTATATTGTTTTTTTTATTTTTTTTCTTGTTATTGTTGTATTGACTCATTTGAGACCTTGTCATTTGTGGCTCTTTTGGGCCTATCATTGGTGCGTTTGTGGATTAGCATTGTAAGGGTCTTCATCTACTATTCATTTGATAAAAAATGTATCAGTATAATAAGCTTGGTCATTGGATTATGGGTGGACATAGATCTAAGTTTAAATTGAATCGCTTAAAAATTGTAATATTATTTTTTTTTTTAGTTTTTACCTTATTGCATACTTCACGTAAAAGGTTTGAAAATAATCAAGAGTTTTTTGTAAAAATATAATTTATCTCTTCTCTTATGACTTCAAATATTTTTGCATATGCTTCTGATGTGCCTTGTCATACACGATAAGTTCTCATCCAGAATAGAATCACAATGTGGTGGGATGAAAAAAATAATGTAGCAAACAAATAAAATATAATGAAATTACAAATAAATTTCAATCTTCTTTTAGAAGCCTAAAAAATCTTTTTTTAATGTAGATTCGAACCTTGACAATTAGCGCAAGACTTAAACTCCATTGGCATATTTCTAGGCTTGAAACAAATCTCACGTAGAGTAATCCCTATGTCTCTTGGTCTTAACACAAAAACAAATGCACCACTCAATTCCTCATCTCAGTCATCCCCTCAAGGGTGGTCATTTTTGTAACTTTTTGGAACCCTTGGATAAGTTAAATTTAGAAATAAAGAAGATCTAAACTCCATAGATTAGGAAACAGACAAGTCATAATCTTGCCCTTTTAAAATTAATTCTCATCCAATCTTAGATTCACTAAATTTAAATACCAAATCTTGATTATTCAAAACCCTTCTTCTATAGTTGTGATAAGTTAGGCATAACTTTCCCCAGGAATCTATGAAGTTGGTGATTCAAGATGCATTGAAAAACTAACAAAGTTCTTCATAAATTAGTTCATGGTTCAATCAAAATACAACTGCAACAAGTGCACTAACAGCCCACAATGTATGGTCTAATTGGACTTCGTTTATACTTGTCTTGATCCCTTGTGAGAACATCTCAATGGTTAGTTTTTAACATCCTTGAGATATTTACAAGGCTGTTGTTTCCTATTTGAAGGCTAGAGCAAGCCCTTTGAGCTTTCTCGTTCTCCATTAGGCCAAGCCCACCAAGAATTGTAGTTAATATCTTGAGCATGCCTCTTAAGGTTTCCTTCTTCTAAAGACATCCTTCTAATAACACCATTGAAGGCTTCCTTGAAATTTTTCCCTCATAACACAATTGTTTTCATATTGTCTTGATATATTTCAAGTCAGAATCATCCTTTTTGGGATCATCTCCATTCATCTTGAAACCCTTGGAATGGGTCTCGTTATCTATCAATATAGTTAGAGAACATTGACTTGAGTTATCCCTACACCCAACACCTCTTGAAGAGTACAACTTCCTCTTTAGTTATCTTCCATCCATTTTGAGTTCTCTCTATGAAGAACTGCTATAATCTGCTTGGATTATTTGTCTTTTCTTTGATTAAATGAGTCATTATGCTCTTAACCAAGGAAGACCAAGTGCAACAACACCTTGACTACTTTGGTATCCTTTAGTGCTTGGTGGATCATACACTCTTGTTCATAGACTCTCCTTCTAAAGCTAATTTAATTTCTTCAAGCGATTTTCTCCTTCCACTTGTTCATGATTCAACCTACAAAACAAATTAACATACTTAAAAACATGTCCTTGCATAGCTCGTGTAGGTTTTGCTCCTAGACCTCTGTTAATTTGGTAAATCCTCCTTTACATGGTTTCATCCTAAGTGTCTTTGACAACAAATGATATGATTATTTTGCAAAAATACCTCTTTATATTGGCTTCTTCCAATTGTGCCATAAGTAGGTTTTAGCAGAACTAGAATTATCTTCACCCAATGATTCCTTTTTGTTATTGCTCTTAAAGTTGCCCTTTAGCTTTTCATCTTGGTTGTATTTCTTCTCAGTGGAAACTAAGAACCCAGTTGCATGCTCGAGTCAAGGGAAAGAGCAACGACACAATAGCAATGTGAGAGGGAAACCTTGCCAAGTTCTTCGTATAGGCTCCTTTGTCTCTTAGTGAGATTGTGCGTATCTGGAATTTAAATTAAATATTATATAATCTTGTTTTTATAGAATTTAAGACAAGTTCAATGGCATCAGTTGGACTTCATCAGATAATACGTCTTAGTCTCTATTCAGTTAAGGTCATCATGGGTTTCATCAAAATTCATGATGCCTTTTTCATGGCTTGGCATCGTACTATGGTCACCAGAGTTTAAACAAATGAGGCAACGTTCATTGTTCATTCCGACATTGTCAGGTTATGAAATCCGTCATCGTATTGCACGGTATCCTACTTCATAGCAATACTACTATAGGCCTCTTTGTTGCACGCAATGATAGTTAGATTGTATACGTTGTTCTTTTAGAGTAGCATATCAGAAGATCATGAAAGCGCAACAACCATCCAAGTCTTAGTCAGAATCTTTTGAAGTATTGATTGTAGCACTAATGTTTGGTCAAAGCTTAAAACTACACCTTGTTATAACTTCAGCTTGTAAAGAAATTTCTTTTCCCCAAAAAAAAAAAGTCTAAAATCCTTCTTTGGAAACAACCTTATGCAATATTGGTAAATTAGGCAAAACTTTTTTCAAACAGCTTAGAATTTGACAATTCAAGATGTGTTTGTGAAGTTAACAAAATTCTTCAAACTTTCTTGTTTATGATTTGGTTGACATTTAATAGTAATAGGGCATAAAATAGTAATAAAGTATGGTCTGATCTAACTCAACCTATAATCAAATGATCTTTTGTGAGAACATCTCCATGAGCATTGTCAATGGTAGTCAGATTGTGTATGCTGTTCTTGTGGAGTATTATATTAGAAGATCATGAAAGCTCGTCAACCCTCCAAGTCTCAGTCACAATTGATTGTAGCACGCAAGGGTCCTCCTTCCTTCTTGAAGGATACAACAAGATCATCAGGATCTTTTCTTCCTCTTAGACATAACCCTTGTTGCACGTTGGTTTACATACGGCCATATCATCTCTCTAGCCAAAAATTTCCCTCTCAAGCTCTTTTTCATTCACCATTGGAATGCACTACGAATTCCTCTCTAGAGCATCACTTGAGCATTCTTGTATCATTCTTGATACCTCTTGAAGCTCACAACTTCCTATGGAGCTTCCTTCCATCCATCTCAAGTTCTCCTTCCCAAGAACCTCCATGATTTTCTTGGATCAACTCAGTTTTCTTTTAAAGTCTTCAAGCCACCTCCTGCACTTTCTTGTGTGATCTTAGGTAAGCTTTATTTTTTGAGGATAATGTCTTCTAAATTTTCTCAATCACATCTACACTGTAACCTTCCCAATCCTTTGCTCTTGAATGCGACAAATCATTCCTTTGATGACTCGATGAGTAGCAATTATAATTTAGCTCACATTCTGCTCATTTATAGGAACTCCATGGGCGCTTGGTTAGAGTTAATTATGCTAATGATCGCCGTCCTGGCTTCGGTTCTGGTGGTGGCTATGGTGGTGGTGGTGGCTATGGTGGTGGAGGCTATAGTGGTGGTGGTTATGGTGGTGGAGGATATAGTGGTGGTGGATATGGTGGTAGCTATGGAAGCAATGCTGGTGGCTATGGCGGAGGTAATTACGGTGGTGGAGATTATTCTGGTGGCAGCGGCAGTGGCGGTGGCAGTGGTGTTGATGGCTATCAAAGTGGAGCCGGTAGCTACGGTGGTGGAGCTCCTGGAAGCAGTTATGTTTCTGGAGCTGGTGGTCAAAACTATGCAAGCAGTGGTACCAACTTTGGTGGTGGTTCTGATCAATTTAATTTCAATCAAGATGACAACAACCAATATAGCAGAGACCCGCATGGCTCAACTAGTGACTCGAATTATGGCAAAAACGATGACACAGATGATGAACTGAAGGATGACTTGGATGATCCTGATGACTTGGCAAACAAGAGAAACTGATCATGGAAAAATGGGATGTTAGTATGCTTTATCTTTGTTAATTCTAGCAAAAAGAAACATGTATTAAGTTTGGAAGAGCTTTCATCGATGCAATTCCATTGACATGACATGTGAGTTTGTGTTTTTGTTTAAACATTGAGAGATCCTGATGACTTGAATGATGAAGGATGCTTCTTAGGGCAAAAAAGTTTTGCTAACTGTTGAAGAATTGGTGGGTGCTGGGTTTGAATTCCTGTTTCTTTAGTCTTTTAAGAGATCAAAGTTCTTTTAAATAGTTTAGATTTATATATAAAATTAAGTTAAAAAATTTTAAATATTTTTTAAAACAGATGAATTATCCTAAGATTGGACCTTGTACATTGTTTTCTATATCGGTTTTTGGTGGATGTTTTTGTTTTGAAGCATGATTGGGTATTTTTTAATCTTGACAATGTTTTAACTATATATATAATGATTTTCATAATTCTATTATTGTATAAAGATATAATTTTATAAAAATAAAAATGACGTGGAAGGCCTCAATTTTATTAATTCTATTAAAATTTTAAATGAAATCAAAACGAGAAATTATTGTAGAGAAAGCACTTGGAATTCTTACAAATTCCAAGTCGTTTCTATTCCCGGCCAATTATTGTGCTTCACATGTCATGGTCATTTCTAAATTTTTAATATCAAATATTAACAAAAATTTAAATTTGTTAAGACAAACACATCCATAAAAACATATAGCACTAAAATTTCATTATTTTTAAATTTGCAATGAGATGAGATATTATGTATATTTCTTGTATCTTCCATATTTATTATTGTATTATCTAGTACAAAAAAATTTCAAATTATGCGAAAGCACACCTAATTTTAATGTTGTTTAGATATTGAATTGGCGATGAGTATAATATAACGAGGAAGAGGAAGATGAAATGGAGAAAGAGAGAATTTTCTGTTGAAAGAGCAAAGGAAGAATAAAAGAGAGGGATAAAGAGAGAAAATTAAGCACCTTTATCTCTTTTAGATGATTGACTAACTAATTTGTCTATCTAGCCTTTGGTTGGCTCACCATCGCACCAAAGAATTCATGCTGAGCATAGGCATGATAAATAAGAGATAACTTGATGTATTATGTTAATTGTGAATATAAAGAGGTCATTTATACATGAAAAATTCATAACTTCAATTTCAAATTTCTAATAATTCTAGGATTTGTTGTATTTTTATGATTTAATTAAACAATTATGTCATAAAAGAAATCCTCAAATAAAAATAAAAAAAATCTTCAAAAATATTTTATTGTAACATAAATCATATCAACAATCCAATGTATGAATAATAAAACCAACAATTAAATTGAAGATTCACCATTAATATATCTCTAAGCTTTCTTCCAAATATTCTTAGAAAGAATTGTTGTAATGCTTCAATCTTTTGCTAATGCAAATGCATAATCATTTATTTGACTCTAAGGTTTTTGTAGTTTTTATTGACCTTTTTATAAGTCCATTTATTGTAATTTTCCTTAAATTCTAGCTTTTAAGAAAAATTATGATTTTTATGCATCTTACTTGACATTGATTATCCCTTCTTAAAGAAATATATTCATCTCTAGTCTAAAGTCATAAAATAAAAGTTGGATGTCTTGAAAACATAGTTGTGTAGTTAGCATATTTGATGATTGATAAAGGAATAAACTTAATAGTAATAATGGACCATGATTAATTGATTTAAATATTATCTCAATAGTAGCAATGAGTTAGGAAGATGATTACAATTAACACTAAGTAGAAATAATAACTAATGGAACATATAATCTAAAATTCTACTTGAATATAATCTCATAAATTAATTTTAACATCTTTAGATCCTAAATATTCTAAATAATAATATTGATGGTCTTGAAGTGTAATATTAAGCAAAACAAATCTCGTGTTGATAATCAAAATTAAATTTTCTATCATAAAAATTTAAATAACATGTTATAAGACAAGGAAAGAATATTGACAAGGTGGAGGTGGATATATATGAAACACAGATTCTATAAGCTTTTCATCTATGATTGAAAAATGAAAAATTTATGAATAAAAAGACACTAATTTATGGGAATTGATTTTAATGGGTGCAATAATATGCATGAAAATAATATTTTATAGTCATAGTAGAAATATTTGAAATAAAAATAATATATGTAGAATTAGATTCAAACTAAATATTATTATAAATCATAAATTTAGATATTGATGTAGTGAAGGAAATACTTTTTTCTCAAGCCTATTTTGAAACTCATCAATTATGTCTTAAACTAAAAGAGGAAAAAACTTAAAACTTGTAAAGAAATCTATTAAACCCATATCCCCAAGTGAAAGTTTGATGATACTATATCATTGTTTACTAACATTATGTTTTGAGAATGATTTTCTCAAGAATGGTTGAGAAGATGTTTTATCAAGGTCAGAGAATTTCATAATGTTGAAGCTATGAATGAACTTTGCCTATGAAGGTGTGGCAATTATTTTGTGCTTCTTTTATTTTACTTGAGTGAGTTAGAATTCTTGAATCCCATGAGGCTTAAAGGTAATATCTTATTTTTGAAGTAAAATAAGTATATGAGAATATCATAAAAGAAAAGGAGGAGTGAAGTGTTAATTTTAAAATATTATTACTATTTTTAGATTATATATATATATATATATATATATATATATATATATATATATATATATATATATATATATATATATATATATATATATATATATATATATATATATATATATATATATATATTTATTTATTTATTTTATAGAAATAATTTAATTTTAGTAAAAAAATATTGATATTCAAATTAATATATATAATTTTTAATTTTTATAATTAAGAAAATAAAGATAAAAATTAGAAAAGTATAACAAAAATTTATAGATGATTTGATTCAAATTCGAATCTATGTCTATCCATAACTAATGTTAAAAAAATATTACTATTAAAAAAATTACAACTTGAGATTTTTTTATAGTTTATCTCTAACCTAAAAGCTTTCATAAGTTCAACTATAACCCAAAATTTTACAAGCTTAACCCAAGTTCAATTTTTTATGAGATCAAACTAAACTTAAGCTTTTACAAATATTGAACCACCCAACCGAAAAGAAAAAATAAATCAAGAAATAAATTTTTTAAAAAAATGTATGATATTTTCTATGTTTATCAATAAATAAAATAAAGCACAATGAGCTCAAAATTATGAAGAGAAGCAGAAAAATGAAAGCTTAGAAGTGTTAGGCTTAGTTAAAAGAATTTAATATTTATAGAAATACTAAGTCGTATTATGTCGTCCAAAGACTTTATATCAATAGAATGTCATACAATGTTTTGTTGAGATCTCAAAGTTTTGTTTCGTTCATTAGCTCTTTCATTCATAAATGTTGTATTTTTATAAAAACAAATTTGATCATAACCATTAGAAAGTCGGGTATAAGAGATTTCATAAGCTGCAATCAAATAGCTTAAAAACTTTCTTCCAAATAGCTTAAAAAATTTGTTCTAAAATGGCTCTATATTGACATAAATAATGATGAAAAATAGCCATTAGGTAAGATCAACTAGGTTGTTGGATCCAATCATAAATGATATGAACATTAGATCAATGAATGTAAAAGTGAAAGAATTATTGATGCTTGGATTATGAAGGATTAGATTTGGCCTCTCAAAATACATTGAATGAGATCTGGATCATTCGATTCATCAACAGTAAAGACAAAAATGAACTCAATTGTAAGATTTAAAATAGAGAGATCTAGATCTTCAAATAAGTGATAGTTCATTTACAAAAAATAGAATCAATCATGATCATTCGATTGGGCTCATCGAATAGATGGTAAGATTGATAATGTTCCCAATTTAAGAGGTGGATGTAATCTCTATCGTTTGATTGTAAAAATGTGTGATCGAACGACATTAATTTGATCATAACTGGAAAGATATAGGTGTCGATGAGTTTAGTCCTGTACGGTGCAAGTGTTCAAGATTTTGTCGTTTATGAAGTTTTCTCTATGCTCATTATTCAAGCTGATACATGGGGTTGGCTCCCCCTTATGTGCTTGGGATTTGATCACTTGGCTTACTCATATATAAGATTACAAGTTATTAGTTTAGGCCCTACCTAACCCATTGCACACTTCATACGAGTCTTACATGATTTGATGCTTCTGTCTTATCCCATAGAGTTCAGAACTTCACCCTAACCAAGTTCGAGCCAGACCGGACTTGGTTTTAGGTGGCCTCTTAACCCGAGGCTTCCCAGGCCCACTAGAACTTGGTTGACTTGAGTGATTTATTCTTGGGCCATGCTTAGGGTTGTGGCTTAGAATATATAAATATATTCATATATTAATTATTAAAAATGAATAAAATTATTTTATTAGATTTATTTTTCTAATTTAATCAAAATGTAATAATAGACATAACATGAAATTTGACAAAGATGTATATGAAATTTGACAATTTTCTATCAAATCTCCTTTGTCATTTTTTATAACAAGGTTTGTCAGTTCTCTTATTCTTGTGATAATCAGTGTTCTTCCTCTTTTTTCTAGCCACACGGTGAGCATTAAGCTTCACTTGGTCTGCTTAGTTGTTACCATCAAGTCATGGTATCTAAAGAAGTGAGTTGTCACCAAGTGCTTTAGAAAGGAAGGTTTATGTCCCTTTAAGATCTTATGATGGTACCAGTCTAAGCCAACTCCCAATGAATCTGAACTTTTTTTATATGGGGAACATGACACTCTCTAAAAGTAATTATAAACTTATCTTATTGTATCTTACTATTTAGGGTGTCCCCAAACATAGTTTGGTTTTATCCACTCCACTAGTTATCTATTTTACCATAAAAAACTAGAGTTGTAAGCATGACATTCTACTCCATGAGTACTCCAATAAATTAACCAGGTGCAATAAATGAGCTAACCAATCATCAACTATTGTTAGGTTTAATGAACCTATAAATACCAATGGCCTCACCTACATAAATGCATCCAACTAATGATCTCCTTAGGACTTAAGTTGTACCTATGGTGTTGTAACCCAAGCAAGTTAGCCTCGTATAGGCTCTCATTGGACATGCTCACTACCTATTAAACCTCTCAAAGTAGCTCTACAAATCCTGATCATATCTACCAAGAAAATAACACATCAAAGTTATTAAAGGGCAAAAACTAAAGACACATAAGTAATAATATTCATTTGTATGACTTATTCTCCCTTCCTTAACAAAATTAAACCTAGAATCCTAGGTATGCATTATAATTTTACCTAGGCTCTTATACCATGATTATCACATATAGATATTTAACAAAACTTTTTTTAATGAACTTAAATAGCTACTGTTGTAATCCCTGAGCATGACATTCAAACTGGGAGTCACTATCCTCTAATTTGATCATAATGCTCATGTCACACCAACCATAATGATTGATGCTTCTTCACCAAATGGTTACCTAAATGATTTATAGATGGGTTCACCCTAATCTAGGATAACTTACCAAAATACATTATCATGTACATGTGCCATTGCAACAGACTAGTGTGACTATACATATTCACACGCTAAAATCATCAAAGCTTATAATTAATCACAAATCCAAATCTAATAAGAAATAATAAAAAATTCCATGCTAAAGTCTAATTATAATAGTCTACTACAAGACAATATCCATTAAATGCAATATCCAAGTCGCAAATAGAACAACATTACTATTGCTCAATAAAAGATGTAAATAATTGACAAACTATTATATGATCAACAAATTAGCCCATTCTCTCATTCCTAAGATTGATCCTATCTCTTTGATCCTGCTTGTGAAAAGATAAGGTAGAGTGAGCTAGAGCTTAATAGGAAATCCTTAAGTCATACTATAAAAAATAATATATAAAAATGAAGTATAAAAACAAATTTGTAAAGTAAATTATAGGAAATATCAATATTAATGATGTCATGTAAATAAATACTTTATTATTAATCTAACCTAGACTAATGCATAAGACTATAATGCAAACTATTTGGATGCCTAGTGTCTCATAAGCACTTTGGTACTCCCTCTAAGCCCAAAACATATAAGCCTCTAATTAAGAATTTGACACTATTATTTGAGACATGTTAATCATGTAAAAAAATGTTATTTATCATTCCTTTCTTATGCAATTTTATTAAAGGAACCATGCAAAAATGAGTGATGTCTATTAAACTATAAATGTAAGTGAAATTCATGTTAATATGCTTACATGTTTACTTATGGAAATAAGGAGAAGATGGACTTGGAATTATTATTTGAGAATGAAAACTACCTCATAACTAAGACATGATTATAAAGTATGCTAATGTTAGAGCATATTCATAGTCTAAACATGTATATAATATATAAGATTAGCACGATTGATGTTATAAAATTGTTAAACCATAGAAGTCAAAATTCTAATGAGTATAGCTCTCATAATCAAGACATATTGACTTTATTTTTTATTATTTTTTTACTAAAAATTAGACTTTAAGCCTATATTTAAATTCTTTTCTAAGTAGTAACTCACAAGAAATAAAAAATCTTGTCCAAGTAAGAAAATATATGTTATTTCATTTCATAATATGATATAATTGTGTATATGTGTTACAAATCTATAAATGAAAGTATGACACATGTTATATAAATAATTTAAATCTTAGTTTAGAACTATGATTTGGAACTTAGAAATACAAAAAAAACTCTAGAAAAAAAATATTACAACCAAGTAACCCTTTGCTTCAAGTATGCTTAGGAGGTATGAAACCATGGCTTGGTAAAGTTAAAGTAAAGGAAGACATGGTTTCAAACTTTAAGAGAATCTAGATGTCTTATAAGGTGTGTGTGTGTGTGTCCCTTGGTGTCTTGTTGGGAAACCTTAAAGGGCTTGATTTGGGGCCTTAAAAGAAGGCTTAGGGTAAGGATGTAGTTAGGAAGCAAAGAGTATGGGGCTATGGTTAGAAGTGCAAAGTTTAATGTTATACTTTAAGGTATTGTGGATAATAATTAGTAAGGTTTAAAAAGGAGATTTGCGGTGTTTGAATACAATTATATAAGATAAGTTGAGTCTTAAAATTAGGCTTAAACCTTAAGAATGATCTATAAGAATGGGATCCATTATAGAAGATCTTAATGATAGATTAATAAAATATCATTTATGAACTTTTATGTACATTATAAATAAAGCTTTAGATTATTAATCTCTCAACCAAGACCTTCGAAGAAGGTAGAAGAGCATGGAATAAGACTTAGGAATGTACTAGGTTTGACCCAAGAAGTAATATATAAAGATGATGGCTAGACTCTTACGTTGATGAGGTTCTTTGGATAAGATCATAAGTGATCCTATTTATACTCTTAAATCATGTGATGATACCCTGGATGGTGATATGAGGGATGTGTACTAACTTAAGAGAGGACTTATGATAGATATGATGACTCAAGGTTACCTTGGAGGCATAAAAAGTCACTAGAGGATTAGATGTAGTGGATATGTAATCCTGGACACTCACTCATAAGCAAGTTAACTACACTACTTCCATGGACTAAGAATACTTACATGTAGTTGGTTAAACTTGTAAAAGAATTGCTAAGTTGTATGGAAAGAATTTTTAAGATTAGCTTAAAATTATTATAAAATATTCTTAAAAGAGAATAGTTATACTTTTAGTCTCATAATGATTCACATGATATATTATATTGTAAAGAAAAGTACATGTAGTTGTTAAGAACTTTTATAATCTTATGAGATTGGCTTATGTGATCAATATTACTTTATAAAGTGTTGAATTATGTGACGTGATAAGAATGCCAAATCTTATCATGATTCTCTTAAATAGAATAATATATTAGATTAAAAATGGACACTTAGCATATAGATAATCATATTATATGAATATAAATTGACTTAGCTAATAACTGATAATGTCTTATAGTTGTTAAAAATTATTATCATTTATTAACATTATTTACTCAATTATTACATATATATATATTTCTTATTTATTATATGCTATTTTATATTATGGCTTAAAGATTCTTTATTGAGTTTCTTAATTCACCCCATTTATATTTTTGCAAGATCAAAGAGCTAAAAATTGAGTAGTAGTTAAGCCAGAGATTCTTAGAGTTAATGAATCATTTGAATGAGTAATCTTTTAGCATTTCATTATTATTAGTAGTATAGTTACTATTTTATATGACATCAATTATATTTTTATTAGACATGCAAACCATATTAGATTATTATATTAGCTTGATACTTGTTTATTATACTTTTTATTGATCTTTGATAGTTATTTATGGTGTTTCTTTAGATTTGATTTAGATTAAGAGGATATTGATTTTGTAGATATTTTATTGATGCTTTGATTTTGTTCATGAGAAAAATTTTTAGATTCTTAGTACGTTAATATTTTTGCATATTATTATATTACAAGTTATAAACATATTTTGATATTGTGATCATTAGATTTTGGTTATACTAATGGCTTGTCAAAAAATGATGTGATAGTCTTTAAGGCCATAAGTTGGTAACCCCTCAAATTGTAATTTAAAAGATTATGTAGGCAGCTCAAGAGAGACCTTTGGATGGGCATAATGACTCAAACTAAGTTGAACGATTGAAGAATCACTAGTGAAACTCATGTAAACCCAGACTTATAAGTTACCATACTTGAAAATGTGCCAAAGAGTAAAGCTAAGAACACAAACTTAGGTAAGTAAGGGTTTCTTAGATTAAATCTTAAATAAAGTAAAAAGAAAAGACTAATTATTAATGTATAATCTAGTCTTGATATAATACTTAGATAGTAAAAGATTAGATAAAATCTCAAAATACTTTAGATAACTATAAGAAGCCTAATGAGTTATTAAAGAATTGTGAGAAAAACTTAGAAATACTCAAATAATGATTATTAGTGGGTTGAATTAGTAACATGTGGTGAATAGGATAGTTAAAATGGGAATAATCTTATAATGTAATAAATCTTAGGATTGAAATCCTCAAGCTAGTGACAATAAAACTCAGATAAGATTATTAAGTTATATGGTAAAAGTACAGCTTAGACGAGGGTGCTAGTTTATATGGTGATGGCATATCTTAAAAGAATATGCTAGAATTTCTTATGATGAAACAACATACATGAAAGAGGGTACTAGACAAAGGCTAATGTGATTGACATAGCCCGTTAAGGAGTGCTAGATTACTTGACTACACTCTTAGTGTGATTGAAGAAAAACAAATCTTGGCATTTGTTGCATTGGCTTAGAGGGAGTTCTAGATTTTTAATGGGCACTAAACATTATAATAGTTGCATTATGCATTAATCTAATTTTAGACTTGACATTTTGGTATCTGATATATGATATTAGTGATTGTGATATTAATTTATAGTGCTTTTATAGACTTTTTATAATATCTTAATTTTGCATGTTATTTTTATAGTATGATATAAGCATTCTATATTAGGATATAATACTTAATTAGATATCTTAAAAGGATAAAATAACTAAAAGAATATCTAAAGTATAAAGGCAAAGATTACCTAAAAAGGATAGAAGGATTGAGAGAATATTTGAAGTATTGGAACCAAAATGATGAATAAGTTTCATATCAATTATATGAGATAAGATCCTAAGTGATATAATTTATAAGCCTTGAAATTATGAAGTGTCTTTAAGGGAAACCTGTGCTTAGTTTCCAAGAGAATGTCATGGTTAAGCATACTACAGTAGAAAATTTTTGGGATGGTTGATCAAGAAAGAAGGGACCTCAGAGAAGGAACAAACTCACTTTGATCATGATAATATCTCATTAATGCTAGAATGTTATAGTATGGTATAAAAATAATTAAAGTCCTGAGTAATGCTTGAATGACATGATATTTAAATAGTTGAAATCTTAATAGTGAAATATGTATAATAACATATTATTGCTTATTATAAAAATCTTTGTAATATATTTCTTAATTTTTTCATTTACGTGTAATGTAATGTGATAAAAAAATTTTTGTAATAAAAATTTTATCTTTATGATTTAGGATAGAATTTGTAGACATAAATCTTGGTGAGACTATCAATTTAATAATAAAAGTAGGCTTCCTCAATAACCAAAAATGGGAAAGGAATAATTATTGAATGAATTGGTTGAGTTCTTATTAAAGAGAAGTGTAGCACTAGCTACAAGTAAGTTCGAGGAGATGCATCGAATAGACAAGTTAGTTTAGCAATTTCATAAAACTCATCTACTTTACTTTTTAGATACAATATATTTTATAAGTTGAGGACTAACTTGACATCATAGAAACATTATTTAATAATATGTTTTATAATGTAAATAAAATAGTCTCCTTGCTAATCCTTATGATGAAAGGTAATATAAAAGATTTGTGGGTTGGCTAAAAAAGGTTAAAATTTGAAGACATCAAATTTATAAATATCTTGCATGACTTCTACAAAGCCTTTCAAGGATAGTTTATACCTCCATCTATAAAGAACCAAATAGGGGATGAATTAAATAGTTTGTTTCAAAGAAGCTTGATTATAATAGTTTATAGGAAAAAAGTTTTCATCCTTTATCATATATGTTTTTGAATGGTTTCTACAAAAGAATAGAAATGTTATATGTTCATAAAGTGACTATGAGATTCCATTAAAAATATTATGGCTCTTATTGGTTTTTCTTCATACAAAAAACTAGTGAAGATAGCTCATCCAATAGAGTATGACCAAATTGCAATGGAGATAAGAGGTAATTTAATAAAAAAAAAGGGATCCAATGTTGTATTTAGTAATTGATCTAAATTCAAAAAGCTAAGTACAAATAATTAAAGTCACAATTTTTTATAGTACCTACCAAATCTATAACTGGTTAGAAGCCCCAATGTAAAGCTTATACAAAGTACCACTAGAGGAAGTGGATGAAAATAAGTTGATTAAAATCTTTTAAAGTCAATAAATATGTCATATTATTATGCATTGTTCTATAAATGCTAAAAGAGAAAAAAGATATCAATAAGCAATGGTGAAATGAAAACTATAAGGGATTCCATAGTATTAGAACCTAGTATTACACCCCATGGTGCATATGATATCAATCAAGGGTAGCTTCTACAATATCATAATAAACTATATAATGATGTACCTATGATATTACTTAGAAAGAATCTTGTACATCACTTAACATTATCATAGATACTCTTTTGTTACAAAATATACCTATAATAATTTTGATTGATTGTAGCGTATCACATTATTTTATATATTAGTTGATTTAATGGTGAGATTGTTAGTTGAATTATTTATATTAAAAATTTCTATTTTAGTAAACTTGCTTATGAAAGAGGAACTAAGAGTGGATAAATATACCAAGCATGATGTAAAAATCAATAAAAGATCTTTTGAATCCTAATTGATTATTATAAATTTGTTAGAATTTGATGTCATTCTCAGAATGGATTGGCTAACATCTCAAGTTATTATTAATTATTATTAGATGAAACTGAAAATTTATATGATTAAAAGCATTAATTTAGTTTATTTTGGTGAGGGTAAGAGAATACTTATAATATCTACTTTGAAAGCTAAAACATTAGTAAACAAAGGATGTAAGTGTTGTCAAGCTTTAATATATAAAGTTGAGAGGAATGAACTATAGTTATAAAGAGTTCCCATTGTATGTAAATATTTAGATGTTTTTTAAAGACATACCAAGGGTGCCACTTAATACAAAAATTAAAATTATGATTGATCTAACATTGAGAGCATAACCAATCTTTAAGGCACAATACAGGGCAGCACCACTTGAGTTATAAAGGCTAAAAGTATAATTTTAATCAAAATGACCATCTTATATGTTGCCTTAGAGATTGGTTTTGCACTCAATACCAAATTATTCACGAATTCAATTTTCTTATCAAGTGGCACCACTAATAAGTCTTCAAAAAATTAGATATTCACATACAACTAAAAATTTTTATAATTTTAGTTCTTTTCTTACAACTTCTTATATTGAAGCACTTGCATCCTTTTTTGACCAATTTTTTAGCTTTCAAAGTAAACATTATAAGCACTTTTCTTCCCTTGCCAAAATAAGTTAAATTGATACTATCAATTATATGAATCTTTAATTTATTCTTCCAATAGTTAATAATGACCTAATGGGATACTAACCAATCTCTTTTGAAAATGATATCAAATTCTAATAAATTTATAATAATCAATTAGGATTCAAAATATTTTTCGATGATTTCACATCTTGCTTAAGATATTTCTTTACTCCTACTTCCTCTCCAATAAGCACTTTTATTACAATAAAAATTTTTAATAAATGTAATTAAATTGATAATCTTGTAATAATATAAGTTAGAATAAAGGAGAGTGATGCATAATAATCAAATAAACTATTATATGTATAATTTACAATAAAAGAATATCTATGATAATATTAGATGATGTAGGTGCTTCTTTTTGAGTGATGACATAGATATGCAATTATGTAATTTATTATGATATTACAAAATCTAGCTCTCAACTGGTACCATATACACCTTGAGGCATAATTCTTGGTTCTATTACGTTGGAACCTTTAATGGTTTTCATTTTACCATAAACTTATTGGCCTGCGTTATCTCCTTTAGTATTCAGAGGATAATGCATAACAAAATGGCATATCAATTAACATTAAAGCATTTAATTAGCTTTCATTTGTTACACATCCTTCAATGGTGCTTTGTATAAGGTTTATATTTAGGATTTTTGCTAATTCTTGATTCAATAAGAGCTATAAAAGATTATGACCATGATTTATTTGTAATCATCTTCTTGAATAGATCCACTTTTAAATGCAATACTAGATCCCTTTCTTTTCTTAGATTCCTTCTTGTCTCCCTTACAACTTAGTCTTATTCTATTAAAAAAGCTAACTCTATTAATTATCTATACAAAAAAAAACTAAATGAGCCATAATGATTTTAATGAAATGTTGTAGCCCCTTTCTAAACATATAATGCTTCTATTCTTTTATAGCCACCATCTCAGGAACATATTTGACGAGGGATGAAAACTTTTGCTCATAAGTTATTATAGTCAAGCTTCATTGATACAATACGTTTAATTCATCCCATATTTGATTCTTTATTAATAGAGATATAATCCATTCTCAAAAGGTTTTGTAAAAATCTTGGTAGTGGCAAGATATTTATAAATTTGATTTGTCTTCAAATTTTAATCTTTTTTTGTATGTCTACTAATTTTTTATTACACCTTTCATCATGAGAGCTATCAAAGAAACTTTTTTATTCACATGATAATACATGTTATCAAATAATAACTCTATACCATCAAGTTAGACCTTAGCCTGCATAAGATCTATGGCATCTAGAAGATGAGGTGAACGTAGCTTAAGAAATTACTCTATCAATTTTTTTATTTGATGCTCCTCTTTAGACTTGCTTGTAGTTAGAGGTGCACTTCTCCTTAATAAGAGAAACTCAACTAATTCATCAAATAATTGTTTCTTTCTCACTCTAGGCTATTGAGAGAGCCTGTCTTTATTATTGATAGTAATAATTTCATTATTAGGATTTGCATCTCCATATTTCATCCTAAAGCATAAAGATAGAATTTTTAGTACAATAGACTTTATCACATTATATTACACATATATAAATCAAACACTTAAGAAATATTTTGTAAAGCTCATTACAATGTGTAGCAATATGCAATTATACAAATTTCACTCCTAGGACTTTGATCATTCAAACATGATGTCATTCATGCATTAGTCACTATGAGTTTAATTGCTCTAATATTGCCAACTATGATAACCCAACTTGCTACACTATTTTTGTCTAATTTTTAAACTATAATCTCTTAAAATCTTTATTTTTTCTAATTTTACATTATAAATGGGCACAATCACCCTTATGTTTTACCTATTTTCTAATATACCATAATTTTAAATCAATATATATCAACAACTATAATATCTCACATAGTTATAATCACAACTATCCATATAAGTTTATATCTACATTACATAGTTTTATAGTTATTTATTATCCATTACATTCAAATTTGAAGTAAATATCATAACATTGGATACACATTATAATTTTATAGAGTTAACTAGTACAAAATCTCTACAAATATAGTTTATTTTTTGTAAGTATTCTTAAATGTGGTCTTCCTTGTGTTTTTATTTTGATATACCTAAAAACTTAATGGTAAGAAAAAGACTAAGTCAATCATCATAGATTCAATATGTTACATCTAATAATGAATATGACTGTGTGTATGTGTGTGTGTTAATAAACAAATACTTATAAAAAAATCATATGTAAGGTCTAAATTATAAGAATTAATAAGCAATGCCTCATTCGAGTTAAAATATAATAAGAAACATAACATGGCATAAAGAATATACCATAATCATAAAAGAAATGACTTACACATGTAAATTCTTATTATTTTTATTCTTTTTTAATGTAGTCTTGTTTATTAACACATATTTTTACTTAATTATATAAACCTTATGATAATCGTGTTGATGCTTCTACTCCATTAGGATAGTAAGTCAATAATATCTTTTTAGTTTACTTAGTTATAATAAAAATTTTATTTATTTATTATTCAAACCATATTTTTATGCATAATAATGCTTAATCTTTTAATATTTTTAATAGTCATATTTTTCAACAAATCTCATGTGACACATTAGGAACTAGCCACTTCATAGCAAAAAATCTCAATCATGTAGCCCATTAGCTACTAGGCACAATCATGATGACACATCTCAATCATATTATACACTGGCCACTAGCCATTATCATAATGACAGTCTTAATCATGTGACACATTGGCCATTGGCTACAAAGAATAGTTTATTTTAAATTAAATAATTCACTGATCACTAAATTCATTTTAATTGATTCAAATTATCACTCTTGTCATTTTATTTCATATGCATATGTTTCATAATTTCATAGTATATAACAAGATGTATGAAATTGAAGTAGCACATAGAGTATCATGCTTATATTTTTACAATATGCAGATTTAATCCACACAATAGTACATTAGTCAATATAGAAGTATATAAAATAATACATCTAATTGAATGTTTAAGGTTTCAAAACTTCTAATTCCTATGCAATTAATAAATGTAACACTATGATCATACGTTAAACATCATATACTATGTGCAAGAATCTTACACTATGTCATATTTATGCTAATTATCATTATATTGAACATGCACATATAATTTACGTTAGAGTGCCTATCTCAAATTTTTCTCATTTCTTATGTCGAACCTTTTTGCCAATCAAATTCCTTACTCTTCAAGTTCAACTTTAAACAACAACTATTTAGCATCAAACAAAAATGTGCGTAATTTTGATTTCATCAACTATGCATTCAAGGTTGCACCAACTCATTTTAAAATTGATGAAAATTTTTCTTATATTTTTTTTCTTCTCTTTCTCCTCAGTTTTGCCATTTCTTGAAATCATAGCTTTACAATCTTTAGTAAATTCCCTTCAAATTGACCTAAAAGTAAGGCAAAAGATTATTTAAGACTTAATATTAACAATCATTGATTTGAGGAAATTAAGAGCAAAATTTAATTTTTTTTGTTTAGTAATTCACAAAATCCTTGTGATAATATCCATCAAGCTCATTGTGCCTCTCTCTATGTTCATATGAAGACGTCACCATAATTCATTAATGAACTCCTTATCACTAACAAAAGACAAGGTTCAATAATGAGGAAACACATGATAGGAAAGATTCAGGAATGGTCAATTTTGATATCCCATCCTTAGGGATTTTTGGTTGGTTAAAGATAAATAATTATATTATTACTTTACTAAATTACATATTAATCTTTTTAATTTTAAAATTTTATAATAATTTCAATGAACTCTGATTAAGATGAAGTAAATACCATTGGATTTGCATCAATGAGCTAAATCCAATTTTATATTTTAGAATATTTTATTTTCTAATTATTTGATATAATTTATGAGATAGTTTGATTTGCATATAGCTTAAAGATTAGAGGATGTTACAAAGGCTTTGACTCACTCTCTCTTATTTTTACATGTAAGAGTGAGGAGATAGAAGCTTATGATTTTGGATGACTTATTGATAATTTAGCATTTTCTTAGTTATTTACATTTTCTTAATTGTTATGATATCGTATAATTATGATGGCTTCATTGTACATATGCGATCACCATTTCAATAAAGGAGTATAAGCATATACTAACAATATATCGATCGTGTACGCTTATCATCCATTCTCTGAGTCAAGTTCCTATTAGCATTGTATAATTACAAAGCTTCTTTTATATAAGTACACAAGCTATTTCTTAAAGTTTACTACAACTTTATTATTCACTTTATAGTCCTTATATAATCACTTAGCTCTACAAATTATATAATATGAAGTATAGTATCATAACTATAAGTTTTAGTCCAACTTATAAATAATATTAACTACTTAGAATAATAATATGCTTAATGTGTCACATGAATATAATTCTTATATTGTATGAGTATGTGAATTAACATAATTGAAATTCTTTATTAATGTATGAAAATAATCTATGCACAAGTCTTATATGATTCATTATTTATCACTATTAAGTTTAAAGATTTCGAATAAAAGTAGTTGCATATGTGTCATATAATTATGATAGCTCTAATATGTGGGTATTATTATCATCTAATAAAATTGAATTTTGAAATATCTATATTATTATATAATTATGATTTTTATATCACACTTGTATAATATTTTACTTTATAACACATAACAAAGTATGGTACATAACTATCTAATTACTACGATAGTTGTATCATCTGTGTACAACCATTTTTTTAAGTTAGTTAAACAAATTAACACATGATTATATATGCATTCAATCTTATATAATTACATAATATATTATTTTCCCAAGAGCTTGGCTCTTGGTAAATATATATATTTTATGATGATGAGTTACTATTAGACATGTATGATCCATACATTCAAATAATAAAAATAAACTATATCATACTAGTCCAATCTATGTGATCATTTAGTATGATATATATATATATATATATATATATATATATATATTAAACTCAAGAAATATACTATGAATCAACTTTATATAATATGAAGTGATTTTCATATATGATAAGTTATTTTAAGACTAATGAACTAGTTGTCACTAAATCGTTAGAACAATCTTGATTTAACTCTCATCATCCTAATGCAAAGTGAACAACATACATATCGATATATCATCAAAAGTTCTAATGGCTAGTTCAATATCTTTGAGAAAGTCAATCAAGTCATTGTATTGTCCTTAACTTACTTTAAATCCTTATGACATATAAATATGAGTATGTTTTATCTATTTATGAGAGTTTCTCACCTTAAGCTCTCAATAATAGGTCTTTTTTTTAAAGTAGTAATAGTGAAAGTGAAAATGTGATAATGATAAGAAAAGAAAAAGGAAAAAAGAGAACATGATTTTTTGCCATAATAAGATTGAATTCTTT
The DNA here is from genome assembly GCA_023846275.1 of Vanilla planifolia. Lineage (NCBI taxonomy): Eukaryota > Viridiplantae > Streptophyta > Magnoliopsida > Asparagales > Orchidaceae > Vanilla > Vanilla planifolia. Next base: position 23,027,389 of record CM043874.1, read on the forward strand.
AAGAAGATTCCCTTTAAGGGGTTATGAATTCACGAAGTTCTAAATTTCTCACTTTTTATAAGTTATAACTTCTTTTATATATCATTCACATCCTTTCATATATAGATTTGGATACAATACTTATTTATAAAATAAAAAACTATAATTCTAACAAAAATTAAAAATAAATCTTAAATTTAGTAAATTCTACAAAATCTTGTATTTGTATGCTCATGTGCATTCGTGCCCCTACATCGATACACTCATTCCATGGGGGTTATTCATGCACACGAGTACTATTCCCATTCACAGATAGCTCTCCTTATGCATGTTGATTGCAACAACATGATAGGTGTACCTACCATACATATAAAACACACATGCAGTTGGTTGCCAACAAGGCAAATGTGTGCTCAGCTCTTGGAATACTGTGCCCTTTGTGTTCAACTCACACCTGCATATATGACATTAGGTTAGCATGCTTTGGTGGGCTTATAACGAGTCTTCCTGCATGACCTAATGTGTGACCCTATTGTTTTTGGTTGCATCATCAAGTTTCATCATTTTGTCACCTTCTTAGATATTTTTTATATATTTTGGATTCACTTGAAAGTAATCTCCTGATCATAAGTCTCTTTCTTTTAAAATTCAAGTCTCATTGAATCTTCTTTACTGAACTAATTTTCTAACATATCTTATTCAATTATTTTTGAAGATTGAGACTTTCATTGTTCTTATTTGATAAATTTATTTGATTTTGTTAGTAGTACATATCTTTGGTAAGTATTTGCTAACCTCTTCATTTGGTGAGCATCAACATCATATTTTGTTAATGCTTCTTTATCTTAAGTCCCAAGCAAGTTATGTTCATTCTTTGTGAATCAATATCATTATGCTCATGATAGTAGATAGCATCTTGATTTAATGAGTATAGATTTCTCTTTGAGCATGCTTTAAATATGATGGTATGGTACGTATACTTACACTGCGTGAACTCTATCAGTTGTCAAATTCTTTTTTGCAATTTACTCTTCTATTATCTTTTTCTTTGCACCTGTCATTGGTGTCAAATCGAAGTACTTTGATACTAAAAATAATATGATATGTTTGTTAGGTGTTCTTGTCCTACCCTCATTAACAAATCTTCTTTTCAAAATAATAGTAGTGGAAGTGGAATCATCATAATTATAAAGAATACTAAAAGAATATGAAGGAGGGATTTTGTCATAAAGAAATTAAATTTTTTTAATAAGATTTCTTTCAAGGGATTCTAAGTTCATAAAGTTTTAATTTTTAGAATTTTAAATTTTAAAATTCTCTCTTCATATATCATTCTTACCCCTTTATATAAAATTTGGACACGATACTTAATTATAAAATAAAAAACATATGAATTTGACCAAAAATATAAAAATTCTCTAAATTTTGTAAATTTCAAAAAATTTGACTTAATCCACATTTTTTTGTGTGTGAATTCCCACATTAGGGTATGTTCAAACGTTTAGGTATTATTCCCGAGCATTGATAGCCCTCTACGTACACTTTGACTATAATGGCATGGTAGGTTGCTGACAAGGCGCACATAATGCACATTTGCTTACCTCGTAGGATCACATGAACAAGAGAGGATGGGCCTGTAACACTCAAATTCATTTTGGAGTCCAAAACACTACCTTTTGTGCATGTGTGCCTACGTGTGATGCTCAAGCAAAGCATTACAGAAGGCGCATGCCTGTAGTGAGCCTCTATGCACAGCTCCTACTACTTTGTGTTGTATTAATATTTTTTGTTATTTTGACTTTTTTCTTGATTTTTTTTCATAATTTTACATTTTATGAACTTAGAAATGATCTCTTGATTAATATTTTAATGTTCTTTATTACTAGCACTTACATATTTCTATTTGTATCTCAATCAACAACAAAGTATTTTTAAAGGCTCAAAAAGTTTTTCTTTAAACATCAAAGTTATTTGGTTAAATTATTTTAATCCTTATGTAAATAGCAAACAATTTAGTTAAAGCCTTGAATCTTAGAGTTTAAGTCAAAATCAAGTATTGTTAACCTAACCTTGAGTTTAAAGAAATTAAGTATTATTTTTATAAAAAAATTTAAAAGCAAAATTTACCCCATTCTTGTGGATTGATAAGTTCCTTTCAATCATAATTGCCTTGAAACATCATTATGGTTGTGACAGTGAACAATGTAATAACAAAGTGATGAAAATAAATAGATGAATTATTGAAGCACTTGGTTCATAAGCTTTATGTGTGGCTTAACCCTTAGGTTAGATTCTTTTTTTTTGTAGCTTTTCTATGCAAGCATACAATGAAAATATGTTTTTATCATGAGTTAAACATGTTAAGTTATCTTGAGAACTATTAGAGATTTTATTTGATGCAAAAGTACTCCTTTCTATAGGCTTGACCTTTTATTGAGTCCTTTGGAAACCAATAATGAAGAGGAACAATGCTCCTCTCTCTTTCCTACTTTACATTGTTTTTTAATTCAAATTTTAGCCTTTGTAAATTATTTGTTTGCTTTGTCATCATTGTATCTTGATAATTCAAATTGGGTTTAATGTTATGATCTATGTATAGTTAAATAACTCAAATATGAATGAAGTTCATTGGTATTCAATGAATGTGGATTTTGTAAGTAGAGCTTAATGGCTTGCATTCTTTCTTTAGTTTTGCTTGGTAACCAAATGTTTTTCCTCTTCTTTTTCTCTCTCTTGACTCTTTTCTTCTCCAAGGTCAAAGTCTCCATCTCTTTTTATGTCTCATGACTTTCTCATTTTCCTCTCTTCTCATCCTATCAAGTGCTAATTGACCTTTCCTAATACAATCCAAATAATTTCTTTTAACCTTCTTTAACTTTTGAACACACTCTCTCACTTAAACCCTAATCGTAATGTTTACCCTAATTTTTTCAATATCTATCCTAAAATTATGACCTATCAACAAATAATACTTTCATCCCTATTTTTCTCTTCATATCCTAAAACATTTTTTACCCAGCCACTTATTTTCCCCATAATAAGTCTAAGTTTGTCATCAAATTTTTTTCTATTTCTAAGATATCATTGAGATGTAACAAATTTTATTATTTTAATATCTTAAAAGAAAAAAATAAGAGAAAAAAGACAATCGAATACATTGACATAAAATTTGCAAAGTTAAAAATCATGTAAATTAAAGTTACAAAATATCAATCACCCAACCTATAATACATATTTAATTTTTCAAAATCTTTTGGTTTGATTGTTATTATTTTATTTTAATTTACATCAGTGGTTTGCAGTTACTTTATGTAGGGTTTTGGGTTTGTTGAATAATGGTTGTTTCCTTAGTTTGCTCTTGCTTTTGCCTTCCCTATTTCAAACATTACTAAAATTGAAACAATATGTTCGCTCGTTTAAAGATCAAAGCGGCTCTATTAAGTGTACGGATGCGGTTACTTGAGCATCCGAGAACGGCGCAGGGTCGTCTCTTCGTTTTCTTCCTTGACTCCCGCGACCATCAGTAAGGCGACGGGAAATTAATCCTAGCAGTTACCTTCGTAAATTGAGAAGAACTAGAGGGGGGAGTTGTGCTACGGATAATATTTCTCGCGATCGTTTCCATACACTATGGTTTCGTCAGCTTCTTCGTCTAATAGTGTTCTTGACGGGCGCAGTACTTCGATGAAACGGCCTGAAAACTTATTTGGCAAGTTCTCTCTCCTTGCCTTCTCCAGTTATAGTTTTTTTTTTTTCTTGTTGCCGAGCAAAATGCGTTTTCCTTTGTTCTACTGTTATCTCCTTATTAAAGTCGAGTTTCATCAGTTGGGTCCACGGAACTATCAGACTGTGGCCAAGTCATCGTAGGATTACCAGGAATAGTTGGTGCAACTACCGAGAGGGGACAAATGGTGGGAGTCTTTCTTTTAATCTTCAAAAGCTTTAGTTGTATTCTGTGTCATTTTGCTCGTGGAATGATTCGAGTATGTTGCGCTAATTTTAGCGACGCAAAGAGCCATTAAGTGAATGAACTGTTAATAATATGACAGAAACTTGGGATATGTTTCTCTCAGTTGATTAGCATCAAGTTAATTTCACAGCGAAATTTGTCTTTTCTGACGAGGAATTTTGAATGGCCAAAATAATGATGTTGGTTTTATAACACAGTAGAATCTAGCAAATAAATTTAACTATAGTGAATGAGGAAGTGTTTATGAAACTTGCATAAATTTGTTGCAGAGCAGTTATCTTTTTTGCTTAACTATTTTTTTCTTTCAAAATATATAGTCTGGAGAGAATTTGTCTGGGGTGCTTTAGCTGGGGCTTTTGGAGAAGGGATGATGCACCCAGTTGACACTGTGAAGACAAGAATTCAAAGCCAGGCTATAATTACTGGTACTAAGTCACAGAAGAACATATTCCAGATGGTCCAAACTATTTGGGCTTCAGATGGTGTAAAAGGTATAACCGTTTTAATTGTTTTGTCATCAGAAACACGTATGGAACTTTTTTCTTGATTTCTTATTCATCATCTTCAATCAGAATTATAGCATTCATGTATACAAAGACGATAGAAATTCATCCTTGGGTGCATCCTCCTTAATTATCAATCACTCCAACAGGAATTTGCATGTAACCTTCTTTCTCTAAGTTAACACTAAGGAAATAACTCTTCACATGAAATTGATGGAGTTGCCAATCAGGATTAATGGTCCAGAACAAAAATCTAACCATGTTCAACTTAGCAAAAAGTGCAAAGTTTCCTTAATAGTTATTTTTGTATAATTACATAAATCTATTGGCTGCCAAGTGAGATTTGAACTAATCAACACTACGATTGGCATTATATTTGACATTAAAATAAATAGAAGCAACTATTTTTTCTTTTGAAAGATCAACTACTTTCCATATTTATTCATTTAGTGCCATGATTTCTTCCTTAATAGCTTTCTTCTCTTTGGTAATCTGAGGAGCTTCATGAATAACCTTGGGAATATAGTAGTTTTAGCTTAATTGATATCAAACTCTTGATAATCAAGAGACCACTTCTTATAAGATAGTAAATTATATATAGTGTTGTGTACATGATCTCATCTCCTTTCTATATCAATTAGAAGAGGAAGGTCTCCATGTTTTAGCTCATTAAGAGAAGGATCCTTGTCTCCTTTTGCAAGCTTTTATGGACTGAACTCGACTCAAGTTCAAGATTTTGCTCTTCGTTAGTTTGGAGCTGTATATCATTGCATGCTCTTTCTTGCCATTGAAGAAGTAGTGAGAGCCATGATTTGAGATTGCAGTGAAAATGAGCTTTGGAACAGGTTTTAGGCTGGGAAGTTAATTTCTGAAAATTTTTTGTTTTCTTATCCCAGCACCATTCTCCAACATTTCCTTCACCTACTTATCAAATCCATCATCTGTCTCAACTTCAACCACCCCCTCTAATTGGTCTCCCATCAAATGCTGCTCTCATCGGTTGGATCATCTCAGATTTGCATTCGCACTTAGATGGTGATCTTCCACAAGTTTTCTTCCTCCACAATCTACTGGAAACCATCGTTTACAAATCCAACTGGGTCTATGAAACTTGCCACTAACATCTCAGCCCTCTTCGTTGGGAACCTCCTTCCTCGTCCACAGTGTATCGCCTTACATCAGCACCATCCATACCAAATGAATGCTGTTGGCCACCCTTAAATGGGCAAGGCTACACAACTAACTACATAGTTCTCATTTTAGCCAAGCTTAATTTTGGCTACACAATTTTTTGATCTTCAAAAAATCAGATGAAAAGATAGAAAACAACTTAAAAAATCAGAAAAACTTCAATCTGTAACTATCTCATTACTATTGTGCAATGATCTATTATTCTTAAAGCATGTCGATTTTTCTATTTAGTATCCTAATCGTTTAATCATCTGTTATTTTAAAATTACATAGGATTTTATTATACTCAGTTATTAATAAATTTAAGGATTACATATTTCATTTATAGAGCATGTTACTTTATCTCTATATAGATATCCACATAACTTCTTGCAATCTCTTTATATGAAACTAAAACGTTTATGAGAAAATGTACAATTTTTATTCATGATGATTGCATGATCAATTTGATATTATTTATATTTCTTAAACTCACAAAAATTAATCTCACTTTATAACCTAGATTATATTTAATTACTTTTTATGATAGTATTCAAGTTGAAGTCATTTAAATATGTTTTATTCTTATACATCTTGAAAATTATTGGAATAATATTTGATATATTGTGAATGATAGGTGCTATCATAATTTTATGGGTGGTCATGCTTGGCTAATTTTGGTAGGTGTTTGGCAAATGGATCAAGTCTTTTGCTATCTCAAAAAATAACAAATATATTATTTTATATATGTTGAACTCAACTTTCTCTAGAACTACCACCCAAAAGAAAATTAATGAATTTCTTTCATATTAATCTGAACATTTTGAGCTTTTCGAGTCTAATCCAGTTAAGCCTACTCTTGTGACTAATCCAACTTTTGAATCTAAATATAGTTCATTTGAGCCTAGTTCTCTTAAACTTAAATCAATTGAACTATCAAAAGAAGAACTAAGTTGAATTTATGTTCTCCCTAAAAAAATGCTTATCCTCAACTATTTGTGCTTCATATGGTGTTAAAGGTATAACTGTTCTAATTTTGTTTTGTCATTAGAAACACGTACAAAACATTTTTCTTGTACTTCTATCATTTTTTAGGATGAAGTCCATCAACTAAAGCTTTGAAATATGAAGTCACATGATAATAGATTCCATCAAGTCTTAAGAGATTCTTATGAGCATACGGGTTGTTTGGCATGATGATAAAATTTTTCATGCTATGTAGAAGTTGCATGCTTTGACTTGTGAAAATGGTGTCTTACACAACATTGGGAAAAGCTTACAATAGGCCATGCTGGTTTGACCTTTCCTGGACCTGGACATGCAAATATTTCATTAGAAGTGCCCTTTAATTTTAATGAAAATAATGGCTCTTCATTTCTTAATTGGGGTTTGTAATTTGTTGGCTGAACCCTTACCACAATCTCAAGATGATTTGTTATGTTTAGGAGGATTCCTTTAGATCTTCAAAGCTCTATTTATGCATCTTTTACATTTCCAAATAGTTTGTGGGAATGATTAACATAACATTTTAGTATCTATATTGAATGTCTGTGATTTCTGATAATTTGACCATGTCCTGCACTTGAATTTCACCTTAGGATTTTATAGAGGGATTGCCCCGGGGGTCACTGGATCACTTGCAACTGGAGCAACATACTTTGGTGTTATTGAGTCTACAAAGCACTGGATAGAAGCTGTGAACCCTAGCCTTGGTGGCCATTGGGCTCACTTTATTGCAGGAGCAATTGGTAAGAAGCTTCTCATGTATTAATGTCCATGACTCAGATACTATTTATTGCTATGATCCTTAGAAATTTAAGAAAAATATTCAATCTTTTTTCCCAGTTCACAATGTGATCCAGTTTTCTTCATCAAGTTTGTATATAAACATTCTGGATTTGGTGTTCAGATATGGGCTGAAGCCATAATTGTAATTAGATTGGATTCGTAACAAATAATTCCAGTGTGATATAAAAAGCATGAACACTGTATAATGTTTGATGAAAATTCATTAGGATGTTTTCTTTTCTGTTATGTTATAGGTGATACACTTGGCTCGTTTGTGTATGTACCTTGCGAAGTAATAAAACAGAGGATGCAGGTTCAAGGAACCAGAAGCTCATGGACTTCGACAATGATGAAACAAAATGTGTCTCAAAAGTCTGCTGCTCAAATGTATCATTACTATACGGGAATGCTACATGCGGGACACACCATTTGGAAGGAACATGGTGTAAGGGGTTTGTATGCAGGGTAATGTGGTTGTCATTTTCAAGCCATAGAAAAGTGCATGATAATTGCCCTTCCAAATTCATAATTCAAGGTCTATATCATATGCTTATAAAGTTTCACATTGTGTCTATAAGTGTTGCGTGTGTAGTTCTTTATCTTTTATTCCTGTTGCTTGTTGACTAGATTAAATATCTTAATTGGCTTCTACTACAAATGAAGTTGTACATCTTAATGCTAGGAGTAATCTCATAGGGTTTATTTCATGTCATTCTATTTGGAAGCGTAGTTATTGTTGCCATTTTTTTTTGGAGCTGTTTCATGTGTTGAGTTTAACTTAAGCTAATAACATGAATACATGATGCAAAAAATGACATTAGTTGGAAGAATAATTTCCATCATGGTCGTCTGTAGCACCTGTATAGTGTTGAAATGCTTTTGTTATTATTAAAAGTTTCTACTTCTTGCTTAGTAAAATTTGTCTTTCATTGAAGGGTGGAGGTTGTTGATTCAGTCATGCATCCAGTTGTTAGAGTTGTTCAATTCAGTGATCACATGTATAATTTATCGGTTTTGTTTTCCCCCTGGTTAATTTAATTATGATGTGTTGAGCAGTTCTGTATATTACTGGAGCAGTGCAGTTTAGAGCCCAAAGTTGTTTTAGAAGTTTATTTATTGTCTTTGAAATTCTCACTAGGTTTTCATATTAAGCAGGAATGCTTCACATTTAATACAGGGCTAGCTATTGGAAAACTGACACTTTTGCCAGTATCTTCTTAGTTGCAAGTCATTGGTTTTTGTGAACTGGCACTGCTATACACTCTTAATGCAGTGGCATCACTGCCTGTTATCCTGTGGAGTGTTCTTCACCAGCAACCGTCATAGTTGCTACTTGTTTCTCCAGCAGTTGCTGTGCCTAGCCCAAATCCTACTCCAGCAGTTACACTGCCTTCCAGTTGATATTCTGCTGTGTTCTGAGCACAACTTTGGTTGCAGTTTGAACAATGTCTTGTTGTGCCTACATGGGGAGAGACCTTTTTGCCCTCCCAATACCTTTTCTCAGAAAAATCGACATCAAACTTAGAGGGGGTTCTTATTCCTCAATTTAGCTGTTTTGGTTCTTGGCACTTCTAAGAGAGGGGGTGAATTAGTTGAATATGAAATTTAAAGCATACAGTATGAATTTAAATTTGCAGTGCAATGAAAGAGCAAAGTAAGGGAAATAAAAAGAGAACAAAAGAGGCAAACTGATTTTTATGTGATTTGGTTCCTATCCTCTAAGCCTACATCCACACCAAGGCAACGTATTTGGCTCTATAATCTTGTTCTCTCTTTTGCAAAGTGTTGGTGGAGAAGTCTTTTTGCAATTGCTTTTTCACTTAGGCAAAAGCACGAGCCCCACACCCTTCACACAAGACCTAGAGTAGGCTTCTTTAAATCATTGACCCATACACAACAAATGACAAACAACAACAATAGTAATTTATAACAAAACTCTCTCAATACTATAGTACGATATGCAAAAAATCCTTGATTGAGATTACTAATGTTGGCTTAGGAATGAATGCAGTGAGAAATGGTTTTGTCAATTGTTTTAGAAGTTTGTAATATGTGTCTTGCCTACTCTTATTTATAATTCAAGTTGGTTCTAAAATTCTTAAATGTTTTCAAATTCAGCTTGCTATTCTTCCTCAACATTTGAATCCTATTGGCAACAAATTAATTTGAAAGAAAGTGAAGTTCTATTTTTCTAGATTAGCCATTAGCACACAATTGGATTGTTCAATCGAGTTGTTAGATGGTCCGATCAAGTTTTGGGTGTTCCAATCAGTTCAAGTTCGTTCTTATAGATTTATTAGATTAGTTGTTGGACTGGTCGATATCCTATTTGATGACTATAAGAAATCCTTCAGATGGTTTGATTGTCTTTTGGCAGAATCCATTTTTAGCTCAAACTTTATCAAATTGTTTGATTGAAATCAGATTTATTATTAGATGCATTATTGGATGTCTATTAGATAGTCTGATGGTCATCCAACAAAACTTCTATTTTGGTGACCTAATCTATTTAACCAGATTATGCCATCAGATGACCTGATTATCTAGCTAATGCAATCTTGTGTACACATATTAAATAATCATTAGTTCTTCATAAGATTGGATTTTTATTATGAAAATCAATGTTAAACCAACTCGATCTCATGGGGCTAACAAGTTGAACCATTTTGGTTCATTTTAGTTTGGGTTGACTAGTTCAAGCATGGCTCTTCATGGTTCAAATAAGGGTTTGAGTTCTATAAGTCATTATCTTTTTGCATCTTTGTTTGTTCATAATACATTTTGACGTCAGGGTTGGTATATCTTAGGAAAGAGGAATTGCGTTGGCACAAGGGAGGTGATGGCCCATGATTTGGCTTATAATAGAGGCAACCAAGGCTTAAGGTGCGGCATTGAGTGACAAAAGCTGGTCATGATTCACATGGGCACCCATGAAATGTGGTTGAGAGTGGCAAGATGGGTTGAGTGGAAATTGGGTTGTTTAGGTAACACACAGGTTGGTTGCGATGCTATGATTTGTGATTGGTGACATTGGGATTGTAAAGACAAGCAAATTAGGTTGACAAATGGGGTAGTCGCTTGCGTGGCTGGGAGGGTTGAAGTGATAGGGTTAGGTGATGCTTGGTCTATGTGTGCAATTTTTTGTGGGCATGGCTGTCTTTAAGTGGATGTAGTGGGGATGGCCAACAATTGGGGAGATAGATCATACGTATTGGAGGAGATTTGGAGGTGTTGGATCAAGATTTAGAAAGAATGACGGAGAGATTTGGTAATTGTGGTTTTTGAATAAAGTTAATGTCATGTTATATATCATTTATAAGAGACAATTCATTTAGAAACTTTTTTAGAGTAATGTCAATGATCATGAGTCCAATTATAGATTCATTAGATCATTAAGAAACATACAATTAAAAAGAAAAGTCAAAGGAGAAGTTAAATGAAAAAAATAGTTTAGTGGCACAATGCGATGACAACATGTGAAGGCTTGCTACATGCGTGCAGGTTGGTCAACTGCACGTAGAGGCGTTGGCTCAAGCAGGAAAAGGTGCTGTGTGTAGGATTGTTGCACATGTAGAGCATATGTTATGGTGGGTATACCCACCGTGCATGTGGAGCACTGGTGGACTTGCCACTATGCCTTTTGTTGTATGTGGTCCAGACATGCATGTTTGGGAACTTTTTGCGCTCACGAACAGTACCTACATGAGTGTATAGTGTTAGAGGCACTGTTGTACGCATGAGGTGCAGCTCAAATTTTGTGACAGTGACTTTTTTTGTTAAAGCCTCATGCATCATATGTGAAATAAAATAATATATAATTCGTAATAAAATATTGTATCTAAATCTTTATATAAAGAAAAAAGAATGATTAATGAAAATAATTCTTAGCATTAGAAAATTTCCAATATTTGGCAAAAACTCTACTCTTTCTTGGTTTTTTGTCATTTTTACACTTCAATTCCGTTGTCTTAATTCTAAAACAGGTCTATCGTCGAGGGCTCGGAGTTAGACGTCTTGCAAATAGATCAGTCAACAAACTTCTAGTAATTTAGTAATTTTTGAGAAAATTTGTCCGCTAGGTTAGTCAACTAAAACTTGATATAAAAGAGATACAAAGAATTATCGTTATGAAATTCTTTTTTGGGATAACTAAATTCAACCTTTTTTAATTTCAAGTATCGTTCTTCCTCTAATTCATAGTTAAAAGTCCTCTATTAATAAAGAGAGTAATCAACTATGATTTATTTGTCAATGAAGTAATATAAATATCAATTCAGAGGATGACTTAAAAGGTCAAACCTTCTCAGATGATCTTAAAAAGCGTAATTTGATATATTGGTGATTGGATATGAATACGTAAATATTCTCCTATTTATAATTTACTATACTTGGTATGAGTTGTAACTTAACACGTCATGTTAGTTTTTATATAGAAAATTAATACCATAAGAAAGGAAATAATAATCTTATTTTTTTTATAAGTTATCTCTTTTCAACAATTCTTTTGATTTGTAGTTTCTCCTATTTCTAATTTAGCCCTTGCAAACATGTCCCTTCTATCAGGCCTTCTTTTAAATTCTTAGATCATGATTTGGATTTGAACTATCATAATGTTTAGAGCACTGGAAAGTCTTGGCTTTGATACTTGATGTTGGTATAGCTCCCTCAAAAAGAGGTATCACACTGGCACAAGGGAAGTAATGAATGGTGATTTGGATGGCAATAGCAATGACCAAGGCATTGGTTGGGCCATTGGGCAGTAGTTGCTGGTTGAAATGAGTGCGAGCAGCTGTGACATGCAGCCAAGGGTGGTGCGAGGATCAGGTAGTCTTGTCGTTGTGCATGACTGACTGCAGTTGTCTAGTTCATAGTTGGTGTTGACAGATAAGGGATTTGGGGGGTTGCTTGTATAGTGGTGGGATTGATCGATGGTGAGGCTAAGGCCAAGTCGAGGTTGGAGTTGTTCAGTTAAGTGCACAGGTGGATTGAGTAGACGAGTTGTGGTGGGCAAGAGCACACATGATTGAGTCAATGATATGGGAGGAAGCACGTGCAGTTGTAGCGTCAAGGGTGTTGTAAAAGCAAGGCCCAATAGTGGTGATGCGTGGATTTGGCCAACGAGCAGGTTGGTTGCTTATGCCGCTACAAAGGCGGGAGTGATTGGGTGGGGAGGCAATATTTAGTCTAGATGTGTGACTGGTCAAGGGGATGGTAGACAAAGGGTGGACGTGATGTAGAAGGCAAGTGGTGTGGCAAGAGGATTAGAGGTGTTAAAGGAGAGATTGGATCAACATTTGCTCAAGGAGAAGGCCAGCATACATCTTCTTGAAGGGATTCACTTGGGCACTCTTGTTGAAGGACAACTTGAAAAGGTTTCAACTTTATAGCAACAAAACTTTCTTTTCATTTCTCATTATAAAACATCAAATAGGTTAAAAACTTAGCCTTAATTATAAATGAAAGGAAAAAACAATCAACCTAAAGCTAATAAAATAATAAACAAAAAAAGAAAAAAATCCAAAAAAGAGTGTGGGAATGTAGAGCAAAAAAATAAACAACTTCGGGTTTCATAAATAAACCTTTAATAATCCATTAACTCCGTTTAACATGTTGCCATTGCTTGAGATCTAGTCTATGATTGGTGACAAAGGACTTGTGCATTCTAGGTTAATTTGGATTTTCTTTTTGTACTATGCCACTTTTGCTAGTAGGGGTGTGCCTGTCATTTGGTATTGTTAACAATGCTTTTGGTCTTAAGTTTGTTTGCATAGGTGTTTATTATTTTATTTTGTACAACTTGTTCCCCCAAAGGCATTGGATCCCTTGTTAAAAGGAATTCTAATTTTATTTAGTTTGCTGTGTCTTCTACTAGTATTTATGGTGAAACTTGTTCTCCATTTCATAATTCAGTTAAATAATTTGTAGAATTGTTGTTTACTTCATTAAATAATGATTTTGTTGTTTTTTCAGGTACTGGTCAACACTTGCAAGGGATGTACCCTTTGCTGGTCTAATGGTATTTTGCATATTTAACACTTTCATGATATTGTAGCCTTAATTGAATCTTCTAATTCAGATGTGGTAATTTGTCATTGGTCGCCTATTATTTGCCTCCATGTTTTAGTGAAATACTTGATATAAAATGAACTATGAAAGTGTAAAGATATGGGATAGTTATACGAAGATGCTTACATCCTTTCCCTAAGTGGTGGTTTTTTTTTTTTGTTTTTTGTCCTTGGAAAATCATTCTTTGCTCACTTTGTCCTTTATGACTTTTGCAAACATTTTGGTTGCCTCTCCTTTCATTTGTTTTTCAGCATTTAATGTATGAATATAATTCAGAACTTATGAACTGAGTTTTGAACTATGAGAATAGATTTTGTTATGTTACATGCCTTATGTTTAAGATTTGATAGCAATAGATCTTAACTATTTGTAGGTTACTTTCTATGAAGCTTTTAAGGATTTGGTTGAATATGGAAAGCAGAGGTTGCCACCTGGCAGCAATGTAGGTATTAGCAGCTCTTTTGAAGGACTGCTGCTCGGAGGATTGGCTGGTGGTAAGCTATCTGTACAATGATTAATGATTATGAATCAAGTTTTGCATGCGTGCGTGCATAAATAAGTCTGCTGTTTCACTTGCATTCTGAAATTTATCTTGCTTGCATACCATTGTAGAAAGATTGCTAATACTTTCTTCTTTAGTAAAATCTTGCAAGAAATTAGTGCAGGTGTTGGCAATGTTACATCATATGTTGCTGCTAAATTGATTTTTTAATTGTTAATGGGTATTCTTATCAATTTGTTTTTGACTATGTAATCGTCTATCTGCAATTAATCGCATAGTGGAGTCTTCTTTGTGCGTCAGGAACGTTAACATATATGTATGAAGGGATGCATGGTTAAATCCCTAAAACCACTTCCCCATATCTAATATTAGTATTTAATTTTTGTCCATGATGCTTATAGACAAACTCAGGTCTCACGTTTGTTCTTGGAAAGGCAAAGAAGACTTTTGTTTTTATGGAGTTTTCAAATAGAATTTTAGTTTTTATATAAGTCAATCAATTTTTTTTTGTTAGGGTTAAGTGCTTATCTTACAACTCCTTTGGATGTGATCAAGACAAGACTACAAGTGCAGGGATCCAATGTGAGGTAAGTGTGATAATGATTCAAAATATCTGCTGACTTGTACTATATCTTTTAATGAAACTGAACCTTTATGGAGATTCTCATGCAATTAACTTTTTGGGGATACCCTCTGTGTTATTATGGTGGCAAGCTCGACATAGCATCATTCTTTTCGAATGGTTTGCAGTCAAGTGGTAATTGGTTGACATCCTACTATAAATTAAATATTTTTTTTAACAAGTCATCTATTAGCAATGAAGTGTATATCTGCATATCTAACATGAACTTGATTGGTCTTGCTATGTCAATCAGTAATTTTAAATTTGAGTTATGTTAAATTCAACATTTGGATTATCCATCTTTTATCCCAAGCATCTAGGCTTCAACTGGTCAAAACAATTATCACTCACTGGTTTTTTACACTACTGTTATCAGGCCTTCTTTCATCTCGAAGCAGTTTTTAAAGCAATTAACAGCACATGTGGTCGATTCATCTGATTCCCTTGACAAAAAAAGTGGGCCATTGTTGCATTGAAGGACATTGCCTCCCCAAAACAATTATTGTAGCTCTTCTTCCTTTTGAGTGAATCCTAAACTTCGAATCAATAACTTCCTCTTGCTAGCCTGTCATTGTTACATAAAAATCGATGACCGCCTTGCTCCATTTAGAATTGGCATGCCAAGTTCATGCAGATTTTGCAATTATGTTCTCAACTCTCGTGAGCATTTATTCTTCAACTGCTCACTATTGTTGACTATTATTAATAGAGTTCTTCCTTTTCCTATACCACAAAACATACTGCTCTATATTGGATAACCTTTGGCTTGGTTCTCTTATATTCGTAGCATCACAAGACATAACAAGTTTGCTATTGCCATTTCAACTTACCACATATGGAGAGAACTGTTTTGACTTTTCATTTAGCTCTCTATTATTTCAATTTTAGAAAGAATTAAATGGACTTTGGACCACAACACAACCATTTATGCCTTAACTCTTAACCAAAACCCCAATTCTATGCTCTATTGTATCGCTTTCTTTCATATTGTGATTGTACCTAACAACCTTCTTATCTAAATATACCTCTATATTCACCTTGTTCACAAACACGATATACCCTTTTCTATTGCTCCTCACCCGTAACTATTCTCCCACTATTCTAACTAGCAATTGTTACTTGTCAGTACCTTATCCCAACCACCAAATAATTTCATCCGCAACATTTTTAACTGTGACCCCCAGTAAAACAATAACCCTTGCAACATTAATCATAATAACAATGATTCCTAATAGCTTGTAAATATAGCATGGATGGAAACATCGCTTGAAGTATAACTTTATGTTTTGCATAGATGGAGGCATTGTTATATTTTTGGCCTTTATTCTCATTTTGTAATTTTATATATAGATATAAATGATTATTTGGATGTGGTCCCACTCCAAAAAAAAATTTAACTTCACGATGTCCTTAGATCTACCATGAAGAAAATTTTTTAATTGAGAAAATTATTGTAGTAGCAGAATTATTGATATGGATTTGTTTTTTGACTAAATAGATCATTTGTCTTTAAATTCTTTAAAATTATAATATGTAAGATAATCATTGAAAATAGTCTATTCCTTTTTTGTTTTTCCATGCTCACTCTTTATTTTTCTTTTCTCGAGAAATTGGTGAAGGATAAAGTTTATTTCTTGCTTTAAAATTGTAGTGTATATTCCTTTTTATATAAATGGGAATTAATCAAGTAATTAGAGAAAAATAGCTTACCAAGTTACCTACATAAATAATCTATCAAATAAAAATTATAGAAGTGGTAAGGCGTAACATTGAAATATTTTACATGATATCAAATTTGGTTTGTAAATAATGCAATATTCTTGGGTTGTAAATACTGATTAATCTTAAATTGAAACTCAAATTTTGAAGTTTTTTGTTGGTGTGGCTTTAATAAGGATGTTTATTGTTTGAAGATAGGTTGACTATTGTACTAACTTGGTTACTCTTTGTCTTCTCATTTATGAAGTGGTGGTCAATTTTCATGTATTTTATCCTATTATAATGCATTGGATTTTTTATGATACTAAAAGTTGATTGTATCCCAAAACATTGTCATTGGTTCTTCAACTATGATCCTCAATTTTTTAATAGACTTTTTAAATACATATCTTTAGATATACAATATCACATTACTTTGAATGTGGTTTCTGCTTTACTTCTTGTAATAGACCTTTTTCTTATTTTGCTATGTGATTAAATTAACACATATATAGTAGCCAAAAGTTGGTCTTTGATCTTTTACTTAGTTAGCCTAACTTGTATTATTCTATATCTTAATGTTTCATTTCGACTTTTTGAAATATGAGTCCCTTCCTAGTGTCATTTTTAGATACCTCAAGATCTTATAGATTGCCTCTATATATTTTTTATTTGGATTGTTTGTGAACTAAATCACTATATTAATAAAGAAATCAATGTTGGTTTTTCCGTGATACAAGTATATGAGTTTTCTCACAAATCTCTAATATCTATCTTTATCAATTGGTGTGTTATCTTCTTGAGATTCTTGGTTTAGTTGTTGAGTCTATGGGGTTATCTGTTATCTTATTTTCAAGCATTTTGGTTTCTTTCAAAAGATCCAGGACATACTTCCTTTGAGATACCAAAATTTTTTCTTTTGATCAAGTTATTTTTATTTTGAGAAAGTATCTAAGGTTTCTAAAATCTTTGATTTCACATTAATTATCAAGTATGCTTTTGAGACTTTCCCATAATTGCTTGTTAAAATATTGTTATTTACACATATGATAAGAATGATAATTCTCACCTTAGATGATTGTTTAACAAAATGATTGTGTTTTGCTTAATATTATGAATATCTGTATTTTTTTATAACACTTGTAAACTTGTCAAGCCAAGCTCTTGAAATTTTATAAGTCTATATAAAAATCTTCTTAGTTTATATAATTTGTTGATTGTGATTTGTGTCTCAAATCTAAGGAGAATGCACATGTATGCTTCTTCAACTTATTCTACATTGAGAAAAGTATTCTTGACATTTAATTGGTAGAATGACCAATCCAAATTTGTTGAAAGAGATAAGAGAACTTAGATTGTGTTTAATTTGGCTACTACAGTAAAAGTTTCTTCATAATTGATTTTATAGGATTGTGTGAATCCTTTAGCAATGAGTTGAGCCTTGAATCAATCAACATTTTAATCTTCTTTGTATTTAATTGTGAAAATCCAATTTGCATGATTAGGATGCTTTCCAAGTGGTAGTTCTTTGGTCGCTCATGTTCCATTGTTCTCAAGTGCTTAAATTTCTTTTTCAACAAGAGCTTTTCATTTTACTATCATGAGAGCTTCTTGTTTAAATTTAGGAATTTGTATATAATTGAAACTTCTTACAAATATTTTATATTTATTAGATAGATACAATGATATATCACAAAGTTTTAGATTATGTGCTTTATTTATTCTTTAATTGCAATAGTTTGGTTAGTATCTTAAAAAGGTTTAGGATTAGGGTTACCATATAGATCTTTTGTTCATGAATTTGGATCTAATTCTTGGATTTTCTTTAAAGGTAAATGTTGTTCTATTTTCTTTTAGTTCATTTTTCTTCTATATTAGGTGGTAGGATCTTTGTTTTTCTTAGATTGGATAATATTCATGAAATGGAGACTAAGGAGTTTGTATGACTAGATAGTTCTAGTAATTTGACATGTGATTCATGGTATTCAGTAATCGATTCACTTTTGTAAGATTAGATGGCTCTATGTAGTTGTTAACTTGATTTGATTAGGTGTGAAGAATATCTAAGGTATTGATTTTTATATCGAGATCCCAAAGATTATAACATTCATAAAATGATAGATTTTCTTTATGATTGAAGAATAATATCTATATCTTTTTGGATAAGAAGACTCTAAGAAAATGCATTTAATGTCTTCATGATCAAATTTTTTTGGTGTTGTCTATTGATGTGTACAAAATGCAGAATATTTGAATATTCTAAAAAGAATGGAGGGTATGAGATACATGTTTAGATATATTGAATAGAGTTTGACACAAGGTCTGGAAGTTTATGATTGGAGAGGGCATTTTATTAAGATAAATTGTAGTTAGTATGGCTTCCTCTTAATACTGTTTTGGTACACAAGTAGAGAGCATATGGGTTTATTATATTTTTGAGAGAAGTTTATTTTTCTTTTTTACAATATTATTTTGATGTATGTTAATACATGAGCTCATATGAACAATCACTTGACTGGTTGGTTAGGTAATCAATAAGGATAGATGCAAAATATTTTTTTGTATTGTTTATTTTCAAAATTTGTAGTTTGGTCTAGATCTATGTTTGAACCATAATATTGAATTTTTTGTATATTGGGTCTACTTTTAATTTTTCTTTTATTAGAAAAACTCATGTAAGTCTAGTATAATGATCTATAACGGTATGAACCATCAAGATCTAATATTTTTTTAGCTTAAGTAGTCTACATACTTAACTATGAATCAATGAAAATGGTTTTGATTCGTCGTAAGATAGGTTAGGTTAAGGATTTTGAACATATCTTGCAAGCTGATTAATGTTATATTGAAACTCATTTGGATTTTTATATTATTAAACAAATATGTAAAAGATTTTGTAAGATATATGAAATTTGAATGTTCTATTCTATAAAGTATAATTATATTATACTTTTTAAAATAAAAAATAAAAATTAGATTTTGACTTATTGATACTAAATTAAGATTATGATATTTTCTTTTAGAGGAATTATTTGTCTCTAGTAGATAGAGTGTCATACATTCTTTAGCATTACTAATCATCTTTTTTGAATCCAAGACTTAAAATTCATAATAATTTGGATATTATTTAGTGACATACTTTTAATCTTGAGTAAGCTTATTAATAGATAAATTGTAATATAATTGAGGTATTAAAAGGATAAAATTGAGTGTTAGGTCTTTTAAAAGTTTTATTAATTTAGTATCAATTGTCATTAAGTTTGTAAGTGGATGCATATTTTTGATATGCTTTGGAAGGTAACGAGCTTCATAAACTCAATAGGTAAACTAATAGTTACAAGAATTGTAAAAAAGTATGAAATAAATAAAGAAAATAGAAATAAATAAAGAAAATAACTAATAATAATAAGAAGTAATAATAAGTGCATGACATCTATAAATGAATATTGTGATCACTTTGTCATATGCAAATACTCAATATAATATCTCATGCTGCTTATGTTATAGCACTGTTCTTTTTCATTATTCGTTGCTCATTTTTAACTTTGTTATTTCTCATTTTCTTATATTATTTTGATTTTTCTCATATCTTTCTTATTTTTAGCAAAATAATGGGTCATGCTTTTCCAGATGACCATTGCTTGTCGCCTCATAGAATTCTGTCATATCTTATACTTATTTGGTTTGTTATTATCTCATTTAAAGATCTCAACTTGTAGGCATATCATCTAATTACCACCCATTTAACCTATTACGATAGCAATATTATATCATATTTGCTCGTCTAACCTGTAGCGATTGTAGAGCTCAACTCCTTTAGCTTATAATGCTAACAGAGCTCAACTCGCTTTAACTCGTCGCAATAGCAGAGCTTAGCTCATTAGCCTATAGCAAGAGTTGAGAAAGACATCCAACTCCAAATTGCTTATCAAGCTCATAGTAATAATGATGTCATATCATCTTTGCTCATTTAGTTGTGGTAACAATAGAGCTCAGGTTATCTTGAAATATTGTTCAGCAAAAAGGGGATGAATTGCTAGAATTAAAAATTTTAATTTCTTAAAAATATGTTAATTTTTATTTTGATAATAAGGATTTGGAAATTGTGAAATAATGAGGTACAAAATTTAAACGTGTATACAAGCGATTTTTAGATGGTTTGGTTTAAAATCAAGCCTACGTCCACTCTCTATAAAAACCAGGCACAAAAACAAACGATATAAATCTTTCGTCAAAAGGTGGATAGACTAAACTCTTACAACAAGAATATAAAACAGGCTATACTAGTCTCACAATAAAATAGAATTAGCAAAAAGAGAAAAGAAAATGACGATAAAATCCGTATAAATAAATTTATATGCTTGACAAAATATTTAGCAAGATACAATTATTTTAATTTAATCAGTTATAAAATGAGAAAATGGGAGCTTAGCTTATTGGAAGATGAATCAAGAAATTTAAAGTTCGCTGAAGAAAGGGTTAGCGTAAGGAGGCGATGATTAACAATAGCTATGAATTGTTTCGAGGTCGTGACCTGAGAATTATTTTTGTTGTAAAAGTTTTCATCAAAAAATTTGCTAAGAAATTCTCCTATTTATAGACATCTTCTAACGACTAAAAACACTTACTAAACACCCAAATTAGCCTTTTAAGTTCTCCACTTCCGTAATTTTTAATTTGAAAATTAATATTTTAAGAAAATATCCAACAGCTCGAAACAATGATTAAAAGAGCCATTGCGTTGAAACCATTGGATCGGACCGAACCACGGCCATTCGATCGTGAAAGTTGTGCGATCGGAGGAACAAAATTTAATCTACGTTCTTCAGACATACATTTAATCTAGGTCGTTGGATCAGAATCGCGATATGACAGTAGGATTTAGCTTGTTAAGCGGAAGAAATACTATGCGATCATGACATTGTGCGATCAGACGGCTGAAAGAATTAGTGGGTTGAAAAATTCAGAAGTTTGCCGCGCAGTAAAAGCAATACATTTAGTCCCACATTGTGTATTTGAAAAATGTTTTTCACCATATATGGTGCACTTTTGAGGCAGCTTGATTTCGAGGTTGGCTGTTTTCTGGTTCGTGTGGATTTTATCACCCACGCGTACCAGTAATTAGAAAGTTAATTACGCATATCAGATAATATGTTCCCGATCCAAGCTACATTCGAATGTGTCAAACGGGTTCGGGATTCATTCCCCGACTCGACCCGAATACTGTAGCAACCAGCGAATAACGAGTGGTTATAATAAAGTTTTTTATTTTATTATATTTTAAATTTCTTATTGAAATTGTTATTAAATAATTAGATTTTGAAGACATTAATCAAATGCTTGAGAAATATATATTTCAGATATTGAATCAAAGATGATGATCAAGGATAATAGAGATGAAAGTTAATTAATATTTTTGTGCTTTGAAAAACTAATTTTAATTAAGGTTAAAATTCTAAAAATGAAATTAAAATACCTAAGAGTAATGTCAAAAAATATTTCTTGGTGATTTATTATGTTCACCAAGATCTTTTTCATGAGATTTTACCTTAGTTTTTCTTCTTTTTTAAATTCTCCTATGAATAGGAGCACCAATGATTTAGAAATTGAAAATTTGCTAAACCAAATTCATAAAAAATACTTAGGGTTAATTATCATCAAATAAAGTATGATGGCTAGGGGTTAATAACACAACAGATCCAACTCGTAGAGATAGTTGAGAAAGACGTTCAATGCCAGACCACTCATCAAACCTGTAGTGATAGTTGTGTCTTATCATCTCTGCTCATATAGCCTATAGTGATAAAAGAGTGCGACTGTTGGGGATTATGTCATAGGAAAAATATAATTCATTCTCATCACACATCATATTAATATCATAAAGGTGATATAGCCAAAACGTGATTCTCATCAACTTTTTTGTTGTTTATTTGGAATTTCTTCAAAGCATGCTTTAGGATATCTAATAAACATGGTTTTTTTATTTCATCAGACATATATGCTTATGTTAGATAATATTATGCACTTATGCTCATATGAATGAAATACTCATTAAAATATAATAATCCCAACTTATATTAAAATTATGTGTTTATTTGGTTATTTTTGGGATGGTTCTCTTTTTAATTTTTTTTTCCTTTCACTTTTGGCAAGATGAAATCATATGCAATTTCCAATACAGAAAGCTCACTATTGCTTCTCAAAATTTTCTTTAAGCTACATTTGTTTAGGCTTTAAGACAGACAATTGGATATCTAATTTAGCATGCACTTCAAATACTAAAACATAACATGCTTACCTGGCCTTTGCTCTGCATTTCCATGAAATTTCCAAATTTCTTCTCTCCAAAATATCACCTTCATAAATCAAGATGCCAAAGTTGCATTCTCAATTACATAAATACCTTTGGGGTGATTCAATCTGCCTTTGGAGTTATTGCATCAAACACAGTCATTCTTGTCTTTGTTACTTATTAATATCATCATTATTGAAATAATTGAAAATAACTATTCCCATTGAGTTTGTATTTTGTAATGAGAATTTGGTTTTTGTTTGACATTTCGTTAGTGTTGATTGTGTTTTTGTGATTAAAGGTGACTTTGGATATTGATGAGAAACTGAATCACTCTATAGTCATCTTGTATTTTTTCATACCGAGTTTTGCAGAAGATGTTTTCTGTCTTCCTTTATACAAGAAAATAAGAGAGTTTGTCGGGATGCGGTTGATGAGTATGAGGCCAAGGTTGTAGTTGGCAAGTTGGAATGTGAGAGAGTAGCCATGCTCCTCCTTTATGAAGGATAGCTGCCAACACCTCGACAAAAGCTACATGGCAATGACCTCATTGGATCGGCTTCATGGCTGAAATTGAAGTGGAGAAGAATGATGGAATGAAATGAAGCATTAGAACAACATTAAGCTTCCTAAAGATGTAGTGTCATAACTATTTAGAATGAGGCGGTTGGATGTTTACTTAAGAGGGGGGGGGGTGTTTAATTGTGAGCTTTAGTAAAGTTGCTTAAGTAAAAAGTAACAATTCAAACTTAGTGGAAGTCCTTACTAAAGAAAATCTCCTTAAGAAAGTTCTTGATTTAATTTTTGAAAAACTTTTTATGTGTAGATGTGGTATTGTGAGAAATCACTATATGATGAGCTTATGTCCACCCCAAATCACGAACATCAAACTTCAACTCAAATGCATTTTGTAAAAGTTGGTAGGTCAAAACCCTCATATTGGCCCAAAAGCGTCTAGAAGTATAAGCCCAAAATAGCCTATAAACATCAGCCCAAAAGATCCTAAATCATTGGCTTAAAAAAGATTAAATCATCAGCCCAAAAGAGATTATAATATCTAACCCAACAGAATCAACAACTTAGTACAAACGATCGAATTAAAGAACTAAGAAGAGAATTACAACTTGAAATATAATTTTATAATCAATGAGATAATTCAAGAGATACTAAATCGATGTGAACCAACATAGTAAAGATATTACTAATTTAGGGCGATGAAGTTTTAATGATTCTAAAATATAGATCATTGAAATTACTTCTCATCAATTATTCAATTGCTCAAGATTTCACTTATTGTAATTTGAGTTGTGGTAGATATTCAAGTAAAAAAAACTTTCAAATTCATGTTAAGTTTTATTTATAGCCCAACTTTAGTGAAATGTTTAGCCAATGACCATATGACAGTTCAAGATGTAAATTAGGAAATTAGTTGAAAAATACGCGATTGATGTTAACATCTTGGATATATGTAGGGTGGTCTAATTAGGTGAAACTTGGAAATATAAAATAGTTTGATTCATTTATAGGTTGGTTTGATCATGACAAACCCGATTTGCATGATTTATCGAATTGTATATTGAATGGTTTGAAGGTCATCTAACAAAAACTCTATTTTCATGTACACTTTGTTTGGTAGGCTAATAATAAATGGTTCAATACTCAAACACTGATTGGATTTTACTCGATGAATATTTCATAAAACATTTACCTGTGAAAATATTAAGTTCAAATTTTTTAGAAAATTATTTTGTTGTGATAGTATTTTAGATAAAATTATTGTGATATTACACTCTTAATCTCACTAATTATATTCCTAATGTCTTAAGATTATTTTTATAGGTTTATAATTTACACATCATTGCCAATTATTGCATCATCTCCAATCGCTTTATCAAATTTGCTCAATCTACTTTTTACGAAACAAATTGTCATTTTTTAACATTTCACTAATGTGCTCATCAAGTCATAGATCTATGCTCTAGTTGATTTGTTCGATTAACCATTATTTTACCACCAAACTCAATATAATAAAGCTCAAAGACATGAAAATTACTTAAAGAGAAAACAATTAGATCATAGATAATTTGGTTTTATTATCATCTCCCAATTTTGGTAGTGATGAAATGATAGCTACATTTGAGATGAAAAGACAAAAGGATAAAAAATAATTATTCATAAAAAATGCTCTTTAATTCATGCTCCTCTGAATGTATGCATTCAAAGCAATTCAAGATTGATTTTAAGAATACATGACTGCTTTTTATTTCAATATTTTTATCTCCCTTTTTTGTCATTTAAGGTAACAATATTTTAGTGCCAATAAATCAATAATTTTCTCTCCCTTTTTCATACTTTTATCTTTTTCTCTCCCTTTCATTTTGCATAAGAATTGCTCTTAAGGCTTAAGGGATTTTAAGATTTTTAGTCTATTTTAACTCTAAATAATCCAGATATATTAGAGCTTTTAACATGCTTCCATTGTTCTTGTTGAAAGAAGCATGCTTACAATCATAAGTTCAAGTTTTATGTTTTGTACCCCAAAACATTTTGATCCAGCAAAATTACAATTGATTTATTCACTATTGTTAGGTAAGTTAATTTTTTTTACCTAAATAAATGAAGGGTACATAGAGCTAATCCTACAATTTTTAGAAATATTTCTACTTCTAATTGGATGATAGTGGGATAATGAAGATGAATTATGAAAGCTCTTATTATTTTTAGCATGTCTTGATTGATACAAATTGGCTTTGTAGTAGAATTGCTGATTTTGGTAGGAATAAAGCAATTCATATGTAGTTTTTTGAGTGATCAAAAGCTATTTTATTTTTTGCATTTTCAGCATTGGTTTTTACAAGTTCATCTTTAATTGCTTAGCTTTGTACTATATATCTTTCACTTTTCCCATTTAGAGATTTATAGGAGCCAAGAGAGTTAGAATTTTGTTTTTTTAGATTTTTATATTTGTTGACAAGCTTTTTCAATGTTTCAATCAACTCAATAAAATTATCTTCTAATTCATTGTGAGAGTGAACTTTATCATTCTCTTCTTCGATTTCATCATGTTTTACTATTAAGCAAATTGGATCCTCTTTGGCACTTTATTCTTAACTTGAAAGTGACTCAATTGAGTCACTTCATGTAGCCATTATTGCCTTTTTCTTATCCCTCATAGTTTTGTTCTTCTTGCCTTTTTGTTTCGCTTGTTTTGGACAATCTGGGCTAATGTCTTAGCTTCCTACATTTGTAGCAATGCAATTCTTCTGTCTTCATCTTTTTGTGTTTGTATTTCCTTTTCTTTTTCTCTGGTTTTCTTATGGCATATCTCTTAATTTATTAAAGCTTTTGGTTTTAATTTCTACTCTTGTTGAACAAAGAATCATCATTTTTTGACAATGACGGATCGGCCTTTAGTGCGATGTTATCTTCTTTTTTCTTTTCCTTTGGCAACATCTCTTTCTTTTATTGTGTTATCTCAATCTCATTAGTCACGAGATAAGTAGTAGTTCATACAATGTGAGATGGTTTGGGTTTTTGGTTGCTTTGATGGCCACTACCAATGGATCAAACTCCTTACATAACACTTGCAAAACTTTCTTTACTTTTAGCATTACTAAACCTTTTTTAAAATTTGTATCTTTATTAGTAATGTTAATAAATCTAATAATCATGCTTTATTAAACTCGCCAACAATTATACAAAACATTTCAAAATATTGCATAAGTAAATTGATTTTAATTTCTTTAACTAGGTTGGTTTCTTTCTAAGTAATTTCAAGTTTTGCACAAATCTCATGAGTTTTTAAATTCATAATTTTATTAAATTCAATAGTTAATATACTACAATAAAGAATGTTAAGAGCTTTAGAATTAAGTTGGATTTTATGTTTTTTGAGATGATAATTCTTTTTTATTTTGTTGACAATTTCTCATTATCAAGTTTTGTTAGAAAAAAAAATTCAATAAGGTTTTCAGCATTCCATAAGTCATTTATTATGGATTCAAAAAAAAATTGCATTTAGTTTTTTTAATACAAAATAAAATTCACCCCTAATTAAAAAAAATGAAGGGAAGAAGCATCTTCTCCCAACAATATTTTTATCTATAATTGTGTGAAATATCACAAAGATCTCTTCTAGGAATTTACTCTTTAAAAACAACCTTGTTCAGATATTACTTGTTGAGAATACGGTGATTATATGTCCACACGAAAGGGGATGAATTGTAATCTCTAATAAATTTGCCAAGTCAAGAGTAACAATTCAAATTCAACAGAAGTCTTAAAAAAATTTTCTTAATAACAACTCTTGATTTTATGTTTGAAAAACCCGTCGTGTTATTATGTGATAATGTAAAAAGGTACCAAGAATTTTAGATAGTTTAATTCCAAACAAATAGCTCATCTTCACCCCTATAGGCAACTCAAAATGTCTTTTTGTAAACATTGGTAAGCCAAAATCCTCACATGGTTCAAATGAATCTACAAACATTAGTCTAAAAGAGTCTACACAATGTACTAAAAGACCCCACAATATCGATCCAAAAGAACTTACAATACTAATTCAAAAGAGTCTATAATATTTAGCCCAAAAGATCTAACAACTAATCACAAAGGATCAAATAAAAGAACCCAAAACAAGAGAACCAAAAAGGAAATTATACTTCAAAATACTTCCTTATAATTAATGAGATTATTTGTTAGGCATCTAAATTTGCAAACTAATTGGGAAAGATATTGCAAATTAAGTATAATAAAACTTAAATGATTTTGAAATATAGATCTTTTTTAGTGTTTTTATCAATTATTCGATTCCTTAAAATTTCTCTAGTTGTAATCCGAGTCACGATGGATATTCAAGTGGACAAGCTTGTAAATTCATGAAGTACTATTTATAGCCTAACTTTAACAGAGCGCTTAAGTAATTGCTGTGTGAAATTTTTGGGACATAAAATAGGAAACTTGTTAGAAGTTTCAAAAAAAAAGGTGACCATAATTGCATTGCCATTGAACTTCATCTAACAAAATTTAGATACATGTTCTAAAAATCACTTAAGAAGAAAAATATTAGATCACAAATAATATGATTTTATTGCTTTTTACCACAAAAAGGTCATAAAGTGAATAGGAATGACGAGATAAAGCTTCAGGATAAAATGAAGCGTCATGACGGGATGGTAGGAAGCTTTTAGGGTAAGATTAAGCTTTCCAAGACTGAAGAAGCAATGTTAGAACGATTGGATGAAGATTTAGGATTTGATGAAACTTCACGATAGGATATTACTTAATGACATTTGGTTAATTTGATACTATGAAGATATTGTGAAGGATAAAGTTTATTTCCTTGTTTTGAAATTGTAGTATACATCACCTTTTATATATAAAAATTTAGTAAATAATTAAGAAAAAATAGTTTACCAAATTACCTACATAAATGATCTGTCAAATAAAAGAGTATAAAATAAGAAAGAAATAACATTGGAATATTCTATATGATTTCAAATCTTGGGTGTAACATAATATTCTACATCTCTCTCTCTTATTTTGTCATAATTGTTTGCTTAGGCTTTATTTTTATCCTCATTATCTTACAGAGGCCCAACTCCTTTTTGGGTGATTTGGTATAAGACTTACAAGACTTCTTTGGTATGTTATTGAATGATTGGGATTTCATGAAGATGAATTAAGATTATTGCTAAGGGAGCTCTTAATGCGTGCTTGATTATGAATATGTCATCCTCGCATACTCAGCCATTTTATCGAACTCTTTAATCTTATTGATTTTCCTCTATTCCCTTGCCTTTTGAACCCTCTTATTTCGATGTAGAAGCCTAGACTTGCAACAACTTGTTTTGGAGGCTTATTTGGCACCACCTTGCTCTAGGACACTCGACAAAAAATGTTTGTCAAACTTGTGTTGAAGTTATTGGAAATATACATGACATAGAAATAACTAGATTTAAAATGATAAAAAGGTTTTCTTGCAACATTGTTTCATTAAAAGGAGTAATTTTTGAACTTTAGTTTTGAATTCACTATTAAGATATTAGGTAGGGTGTTTAAGTTTAGACATTTTTGTGTATGTTATTTGCTAATGAAATGTTTTGATAACTAAGATTTTTTGCGCGATATGAAACACATAGAAGGAACAAATTTTAAGAAAGAGACCTAGCATCTGTTGAATGAAAAACAACGATATCATGTGCAATTTTAATGGGAAGCTAAAATGCAATATGACCAAATTGTGGAGATCTACAATAAATGTTTTGAATATGATTTTTGTGTGATATTAAATACAGAAAAAACAAATTTTAAGAAAGAGACCTTGCATTTGTTGAATGAAAAGAATGGTATCATGTGCAATTTTAATGGAAAGCTAAGATGCAATATGACCAAACTGTGGAGATCTACAATATATTTTTAAGGTAGGACAAGTATCTTGTGTTATTAGTTTTGATCCTATAAGTTTCTTGCAAAATTAAACATTCAACACTAATTCAAATTTGATAATTAAAAGTTAAGAAATTGTTGCTAATTAGGTTATCTCAAATTTAAGGTACAATTAAGCATTTAAAAATTCTTGATTGCACCTTTAATCATTCTACCTATAGTACTTCAGTTGTTATAATAAAGAGTGAAGGGTTGCTCATGCCAGTTTACAAGAAAATCCCGAAGATGAAAATTAATCCTGCATGCACACAAAAAAGAATACTATGAGACTAATAGAGAGAGAAAGAGAAGAATCAAAGATAATGAATGAAAAATATAATATTGTTTGTGTTGATGGTATGAAATAGGGCTTAGGATTATGGTTTGATAAGAACTTAGAGTAAGCATTGAGGAGATCACTAATGTGAAGCACCTGTTCACAAATTTTTATACCAATAGTCAAGTTAGTGTTTGATCTAGACAGGTATTAAAAGGTGAGAAAAGGTGTTTCAAGGCTATTAGGATGAATTTCTTTTTATTTCAAGGCTATCCTTAATCCCATAATAGGATATCAAGATTTATTAATTGTAGTTAGAATTACATTGCCTTAGACCAGAGTGTGTGCTGCTACTCGTTGAATGGCTTTGCTTTTATATTTGAGTGTACTAGACTTTATTGTGCATAAGTTAAAATTTTATATAGATTTGATGGAAGTTTGAGTGATAAGGTGCTAATTTAATTGAATAAAAAATGATGGGGGCATGATTGTATCACCAATTCTAGATGAGATAGTTAAAAAAAGCTTTGGGTAATTGGCATAAGTAGCACATGCTCCCAAAAGATGGTTATTCTAATAAAAGTGAAACATGCCCAAGGA
Source organism: Vanilla planifolia (assembly GCA_023846275.1). Taxonomy (NCBI): domain Eukaryota; kingdom Viridiplantae; phylum Streptophyta; class Magnoliopsida; order Asparagales; family Orchidaceae; genus Vanilla; species Vanilla planifolia. The sequence continues at coordinate 23,057,282 of CM043874.1, forward strand.
GTTGAGGTTGTTTACTTAGAAATAATTTTGAAGAAAAGATTATTATCGGTCGGATGTATCATTAGTGTCGGATGTTCCTACAAACACAAAGGACATCCCCCCAAAATAGTGAATTCTTGAACTATTAAAATTTTTTTCAAAAAGAATAAAATTGTGATGGAAAAGTGATTCCATCTTTATTTTCACTCATGGCCCTTTTAGTTGTATATTTTTTAAATTCATGATTTGACAAATGAGAAAATTAATTAAATTCTATTGTTTGATTGATTGTATTTGTAAATATAATATAAATTCAAAATCCTTAAAACTATTCAAAAAAGTGGATTTTGTTTTCTATGAAAAAAATAAGGAAGAACAAAAATTTCCAAATCACTTGTGCATCAATTAGAACTTGCCATCCACCATACAGTGCCAAATTTGCCTCCTTTGACCAAAGTTATAATAGGGAATGCTGCTTCTTTTGGCAATCTCTTAAAAAGTTGTTTTATATCTCTTTTTTCTTTTTTCTATTTCTATAGTTCATGTGAAAAAAAGAATTTGTTTTGTACTTTATTCATTTATAAAGTTTTTTTTAACTTTGGATTGTCTATTTGAATTGTCATGTTTTTCGATTTTTTTAAACTTTGTTTTATTTTTTTTCACATGACCGATCTCCAATTGTAAAAGGTTTGGGGATTTTTGACATCAACATCATTTTTTGCCCATCAATGCCATTTGTTGAAAATTAATTTTTGAAAATTTTCTTGAATTCATTTCATCCAATTCGGCAAGTATAAAATTGTGATGGAAAAGTGATTCCATCCTCTTTATTTTCACTGATGGCCCCTTTTGGTTGTATATTTTTTAAATTCATGATTTGTCAAATGAGAAAATTAATTAATTTTTATTATTTGGTTTATTGTATTTGTAAATTTTAATACAAAATTCAAAATCCTCAAAGCTATTCAAAAATATAGATTTTATTTCAGTGAAAAAAATTCGGAAATCACCAAATCACTTTTGTGTCTTATTAGAACTTGTCATCTACCATAGAGTGCTAGATTTTGCTTCCTTTGACCTAAGCTACAATAGAGAATGTTGCTTCTTTTGGTGATCTCTGTAAAAGTTGTTTTATTTTCCCTTTTTTTCTTTCTATTTCTATTAGAAGTCCATGTGAAATGAAGAATTTTTTATCATACTTTATTCATTCATAGAGGGTTTTTTTTTCTTGGATTTTCTATGTAAATAGTCATTTTTGTGGATTTTTTTATTTTTCTTATTTTTTTCTCATGACAGATGTCCTATCCTAAAAGGTTTGGGGCATTTTTGACATCGATCATCAATTTTTGCCCATCAGTGCCATCATTGAAAATTAATTTTTGAAAGTTTAAGTTTTAAATTAATTATAACAAGTATATTAAACCAAATAATATAAAATACAGATATTATTTTATCATATATAACTACATAAATTTGAAACAACTAATCAAATCAGTCCTTAAATATAATGGATAATCCCTTTCAAATACTGGATTTAATAGATAAGTAATATTCTCTCTATTTTAGATACCAAGGATGGTTGGATGCTTTCAGAAGCATTTGGAAGGCCGAAGGCACGAATGGTCTTTTCAAAGGCAGCATACCAAGAATAATGTGGTATGTTCCAGCATCTGCTCTCACCTTCATGGCTGTGGAATTCCTACGTGATCACTTCAATGAGAAAACTGACTCATGTATTCATGAAGTTACCAAAATCTCAATTGAGCCCAGTTCCAAGATCTGTGAAACAGCCCAGTAAGATTTCCTTTTTAATTTATTTCTTCTGTTTTTGCATGTTAACTGGGTAATGATGCAACTTTTACCCTTTAATGAGTCAAGGGTTTCTTTTACGGCATTGTTTTTGTTCTGGAAACCAGTTTCTGTACATCAACAGAGAGAATATCACATTGGTTGAGATTTCATAACGTGATTTTTTTTATTGATTTTTTTGGATATCTATAACAAGATTGTTCAGTCAAAAACAGCTGTGTGAAGTTTCTTTAAGAACTATTCTTTTCATTGAAATATATTATTCCTATGTTGTACCACTAACCTTAATGATGCTAAATAAATTTTCTGTGCATCAGCTGTGGTTAACGCACTGAGCCAGCAAGATGAAGTAGAAGTGAGCAGTTAGTATTATTATCCCTCACTGAATAATTTGCACTTAACAGAGCTGGACACTTTTAGTTTGTCTCACTTGAATACTGTTGATTTAACAATAGGTTTTCATCTGTTTGGATTCCATAAATATATCAAAATATTTTGTTACTGTTTATCTCCCGAGGTCAGCTGCAGTTAATGTATTTTTTCTCCTTTCATTTGTCTGTTCTTGCTAACTTCAACATTTCTTTCTACTTCCATGATCTAAAGGATCACAACTGCCAATGCTGGCAATTGTAGTTTGAAGATGGGCTTCTCATTCACAATCTTTGTATAGTTTCAAACTATTATGATCCTCCAGTAAAAAAAAGTTGATGGTAGAAGTAAATTCTATGTTTCTTTATTGGAGGAGATTCTCCCAACTCAAATGAGTTTCGATCTTTGAAGATGGCAGCAGGTATGACTAATGTTCTAGCTTATACTAATCAACCTCTATGTGATTTAGATAAATGGGTTTTGTTACTGATGTTATTGGAAGCAAATATAAATGGTTCATAATCTCTTTGCTCATTTGGTCGCTATTCAATAAGAAGATTCATGATCTTGACTTACAACAAGAACAACTAATAAAGAAGCTTTGGATTACATATTAACAAGTATCTATGTTTACTCTCTCTTCTATCGTTTCAATCCTAGAACTAAAAGAAAACAGTAATAGCTTGAACACCTTTTGGTCCAACTTTGGTGGTAATGAAAGATCATTAGACGATGTGGGTAAGCAAAAGAATAACATTGGCCCAAAGAAATATGCAACATTGATTTAGATTTTGTATTCATTGATCTAAATGAGTTTATAATAATGGGTCATACGACCCTATACATCGACCCATATGAGCCTACAAATCATTAGGTTAGAGGAACCTACAAAGAGTGATGAAAAGACCAATACAAATGTATACAAAATTCCTAAGATAAAGTCCCATAGAATGTACAAGAAGATAAAATGTTGGGTCACAAGGAAGCACATCAAGAGGATGAATTAGTGTTGCATAAGTAATGGATAATGTTTTAACAAATTAATATTTAAGTAAAACTTGTCTTATTTTGTTTGTATCACACTCCAACAAATTCTTCGTTATATTAAAAAGTAGAGTGATTACCAATGGCTATAATAGAGTAATTAAATAATATAGAATAAAAGGCAAGATAAGCAAATGTATAGGAGACATAATGTTTTTATGTGGTTTGACTTGATCTCGAGTCTACTTCTATCCTTGATTAACTCATTTGAACACTATTCAAATCACTTGAGCACGTCAAGGTGAGGAGTGATATACATATTTTGTAGTGGAATATCGCTCTAAGGCATATGCAAATTATAACAAACTCATTCACTGTATTCCTTAAAAGTTATATTTTGATTTACTAAATCAATAGACTTATTATTACTACGTTCAAGTTGTTGAATTTTATGATGCTTGTGATGAAATAATTTAGCAAATATAAATAATCGAAAAATGTATGCGATGGTAGAGGCAAGATCAATGGGTCATTTGGGATTAAGTTCATAGACAATTTCAAATGATGTTTTAAGGATTTTTTGAAATAATGTTTTAAGTAAATTTAGGTGTAAATCCCAAGTTTAGAAGTGCTTATCAACTAAGCATTTAAGAAATTTTTCTAATGTTTGATTGATGCTTCTGTTTGTTTATTTATTTGAGGGTAAA